>JARFJB010001883.1:6165000-6167500 GCA_036346205.1 Vesta saturnalis
CAATTTTATACACTTTTGTACTCTTAATGTGAAAGTACGAACCATTCTAACATTATCGTTTACAGGCGATCAGATGGAGAATTAAGCAAGATTTGAAGAATCGCTTACGACTTTCCGGAGGGGAACCTTTCGATGTAAAGAAAAATTCAGAATAATCATGTTTTTTCTTTATTTAGCTAACCTATCAAAAACTACTAAATGAAACATAACATAGTCAGCTAGTCGCTCACAGATTTGAACTACACAACAGACGATTGATTTCGTTGTATATAATATTAAAAAAATCCCTAAAAGCTAAGGAGAGCAATAATAACAAAATCATGGTTGTCGCGCCCATATGCAGGAAATGGAAAGCAATGAAGGAAGGGTGGACTGCACGAGTTTTCCATGCTATTTCAACCACGATGGATTTCTAACATACATATATACATTACGTGTATCAATGACGATTAACCAAGAATAGACCTGTTTGTTTACGATTGTATGTGTTTCAACATAATCGCAAACTGCCAGAAGATGCCTGCCACCATAGTGGACAACATTTTATTTTACTGATTATTGTTGCAGTGTTTCTTCGAAGGTTTAGACAAGTGCAACGTTATTATTTGTTGTTTATAGTGATAATAAGTATAACTTAAGTTTTATAGTGGTGAGGCAGTACGCAGTATGTAGAAAAATATACTATTTAAGACGTAACCTCACATTCATCAGTAAATAAACAAACCATAGACGTAACATTAATTATTTGCAAAGACCCCTAGTAAGCAAATATTAAAAAAATCATATTTTGCCTGTTTATTAACATGAAGCACAAATACATTTTACTACAACTCTTTAATAAAAAAATATATGATATAAGCGTTGTTTTTAACTGTTTATTTTTTAGTTACATTGACGTTATTAATAACCGTAGTACTCCCAGAAATGTACGCCTGTGCGCTGCCAGAGAGCTATGTTATGTTGGAGCAAAGCAATTCGTTATAAAATGATAAGGAATGCTGGGCCTATTCTTGGTTAATCGTCATTGCTATATATGCATGGTGGGATTAAGGATAGGTATGGTCAGCGGAAGGAATGAAGTTAGAGAAGGTACTACTCTAGTATCCGACTAAATAATCGCACTGGGTGTGCGTAAACGCTGTGAACATACCCCCATATTTGTACGAGCAAAACTCTATGAGACGACTTTACACAAGGTAGACGCTAACGAGGATCGATCTCATTACCTCCCGAATGCTAAGTAAATTGTTACCACGGGTATAGTTGGCTTAGTCACTCATATACCCGTCACCGCGCATTATATTGTTACTGTATTGCTCGTACCATCGCGAATTCTCAAACTGGACTTTAATCCGATTAATATTAAACAGCACAGATTTCTGGACTCATACAAATCGCTTGGCGCTGAGACCGATAGCTATTCTCCAGTTAGACGAATAACAGTTTAACTGAGGTAACGAGCACATTAGGGGATCGTCTTTCCCCTAAAAAAGCGCATGAATTCCAAAATTTGTTATACTGTCCCACAAAGTGAAAATAAATTAAACATAAGTTCAATAGAACGTACACACATACGCACGCACTCACGGACGCACGCAGACACCGATGCATGTACGCATGTAGACACGCACACACGCACGCGACCACACACACGGACGTGTGTATTTCCATTTCTCCCGTACATGATCTCGTGTACACTTAATATGATTATGTAAGATCCGTAGATGAAGTGCCAAAAATCTCTCAATTGCTACCTTCAGATAACTAATAACATTGTTCTTAACTTTACTTGAATAAAACTAATGGCTGCTGTGCATTCCTGATCAGTAGCTGATTTTCACTTTCTCTACTTTCTTTGGGTTAATTCCTTTTTTTCCGTTTTGTTGGTTTTCCTGTGGATTCCATAAAAGGTCTGTTGTGTGTGATTGGTTGAAGGCTTTTTTAATACCAAATTCTATGTATTAGGCAGCCTATACGCATCGTCTAGGAACCGCGGCAGTCACCCTCAGGTGATCCGTGCTTAACATCTTGTGATCCAAACCGAACTGATATCATAGTTGTTCTCCGGTAGTTGAAGCGCACTTTCTTTGTCGTTTTCCATTTCACTTCAACTATGGCCCATTTCACAACTATTGTTTTTTCCTTTCTAGTTGTTTGGGTGATATTCCGCCTGGTAGCTGCTGCGTGCCTCTTTAGATGTTATTTCCAGCTATTGGATAACCCTTGCGCATTATTAATGCTGGACGTCTTTTCTATTTGGATGGCATCCCGAAATATTCAGAGTGCTTTATTTTGGATGCTGGCCAGCTTCTCGACGTTACCGTCTATTGTGAATGCTGTTTCCTGCATATGTTAGGGTTGTGCAAATGTTGCCAGATTCTTCAGTACCGCATTATGATGCTCTTTTCTGCGTACATTGATGCATCGGTTGGTTCGTCCTAGCTTATCACGCATTCTCTACATGGTACTTCGCACACTCATTGCTCCACGAGTAGAATCA
>JARFJB010001883.1:6172500-6185000 GCA_036346205.1 Vesta saturnalis
CACTAAACACATAAACACAAACACATAAATCATCACAAACACACAAACACATAACACACAATAACACATAACACACAAACACACTACAACACACAAACACACAACAATCATAAACACAAACACAAACAAACACTAAACACAAACACACAAAACACAAACACAACAAACACAAAAACAACAAACATGACATAACACACAAACCACAACAATTACATCGACAAACACACAAACAAAAACTACACTCAAACACGACATATACACATAAATTCACAAACACATTACAATCACTTTGAAACATAGCAAATACAAATATCACAATCGATTATTCATAAAATCACATTCAACAATCACACTAAATCACTCTACATAACTACACTATACACACTACAATATACTAATAACTACATTACAAATTAACAAAACACAAGACAATAATCACAAATATACTACAATTATTACATACAAACAAAACAACATCAACAGTATCATGAACACAATAAAACATAAATCATCAAAATGACAATCAAAACATTAAAACACTAACTAACACATGATAACTGACACAGAATACAAATCACTACAACACAAAACACTACATGCACAAACATAACAAATCAAAATAACACACATGATTCTACAAACACACATGAACAAAATATCGACGACATATACACACAAAACACAGAAACAAAACACTACAATACACAAACACAAAACATAAACACAAAAAAATCAGATAAACACAAAGACACTAATAAACTACAAACAACATAAACAACAAACTAAACATACAATACATACACTAATATACCAACACACTTAAATATCTAAACAAAAAACAACACAAAATCACAAACATACAACATAAACACAACACACAAACATACACAACAACAAACATAACACAACACACAACTACACACATACACAAATACACACAAACACATCAACATACAAACATCATAAAACACAAACACACAAATCACACAACATACAAACAAACTGCAACACAACACACAACACACACAAACACAAACACACAAACACAAAAACACAAACACACAAACACACAATACAACACAAACACTAAAACACAAACACATCAAACACACAATACACAATCAAAACACTAAACATTCACTAAATACACAAATACACAAACTACACTTAAAACTAAAACACACAAACACATTAAATCATACAAATACTATCTAAACTACAATATTAATACATCAAACATAAATATACACAATACTACAAATACACATATAACACACAAAACTAATATAACACTTAAAACAAAACACAAACATCAATACACAAACATCACAAACACACAAACACACAAACACACAACACACAAACACAACAAAACACATAAACACACAAACACACAAACACACAAACACACAAAACACAAACACACAAACACACAAACAACAACACACAAACACACAAACACACAACACACAGAACACAGACAAGACACACAAGACACAACACACAACACACAGACACACAGACACACAGACACACAGACACACAACACACACAGAACACACACAACACACAGACACACAACACACACACAGACACACAGACACACAGACACAGACACACACACACACAACACACAAACACACAAACACACAAACACACAACACACAACACACACACAACACAACACAACACACAACACACACACACTCACACACCACACACACACAAACACAACAAACACACAAACACACAACACCACACAACACACACAACACACAACACACAACACACACACAAACACACACACACACACACAACACACAAAACACAGACACGCACACAACACACACACACACACACACAACACACAAACACACAACACACTACACACAACACACAACACACACACAACACACACAACACACAACACACACACACACAAACACACAAACACACACAACACAAACACAAACACACAAACGACACAACACGCACACAACACACAACACACAAACACACAACACACAAACACAAACACACAAACACAAACAACACACACAGAACATCAAACACTCAAACACACAAACACACCACACCAAACAACACATATCTCACTCATAGAGACTTGCTCGAAATATCCGTAGCGTCAAAAACGAAAACACCCACCGCATTTAGAAGATTTAGCATAATACACAGTTACATTGGAATCTTGGGCACATATATGCCATGCTACATATCTCATACTGAGCCAGTTGGTTCTGTTGTAACACGACCTGCTTAGCATTAGGGATGTAATGGGTTTGTTTCCCGTTACCGTCTACCTTTCTAAGGTAATTTCAGGGGTTTGACTCTTACACATTGTTACACGCATTAAGCCCGTAAAGGCAATTTCGCGCACGGAATAGCTCAGTGGCGTGGGCGGGGTTCTTACTTAATGCTGTTAAAGGGCACTTGTCGAAATTCTAAAAACGTCGAAAACAGGAAAAAATGTTAAAAGGGCGCCACCTGTTAAGTACATTTATAGCAGGAAAACGCCATAAACTAGGTATTATAAGGGTCTAATAGCAAACCATAATGTTCACTGAAAATAAAACCCTCATCTCTACTAAAATTCTACTTTTAATTTTTACGCAAAGTTCACCTAAACTCCAACAGATTATTAAGTTTCATATAAAAGAGGTAAAATCTGCGATAAACTAACTAAAGACTCATTAAATATTTCGACAAACCTAGCGCGAAAATTATTGGCTCAAGTACCCAAAGATAACTGATCAATGCGGTAATTAATGATTCAATTTAAAACTAAAAATGCGCCACAACCAATCTAAAAGCGATTGAAAATTTATAAAGTCCTAAAATGTACTAGACGTCGATATCGGGATGTAGTACCTAAATTCCCATAACAATTACCAAATTCGCTTACCTGTTCGGCAAAATCAGGCAAATCAATGATATCTACAATCGGCATGTTGATTCCTATAAAAATCACTTCAACAAAAATTGCGACTACTCGCAAGATATCACTGGCGTGCAAATAACCAAGTTGTTCGGTCAACGACCTATTTACTTTACACTTACGCTACGGTATGTATATTAAAACATATCCTCAATTAAAATTATATCAACCAGATGAAAATGACTAATTATCTCTCAAATTATTACGTTAACGCTTGAATTAATTAATAAAGCACGAACAAAAAAAATCGTCATCGTAAAGTTATGTGAATCTACAATATCGGTAAAACCATTAAATCACTCAAGAACTGGATGCAATCCAAAACATCTAAACTCTTAACTTTGAATAACGTAGTGTTGCGAACGTTGTACGAAAACATTCAGATTACAAGATGTGTACACTTAAAAAAACTCACTTAATAAACACTATCCATGTATTGAAATTAAATAAGAATAAAATAAACAATTGGTATTTTGTACGAAACATATTGAACTAAATTTTGGTATCGTACAATTTCTAATAAAACTGATGTAAATTGAGTTTTGCAATCTCAGATAACCCAAATTTATCTACCTTAAATTTTAAATAACAGCAAAGATAAATCGTAATAATAATAATTTCGTTGAACACGCAAATTTGACAATCGGTAATATATAATTTTTGCTAGCGAAATCAAAATAAAATACAGATAACCACTATATGACATACGAATGAATACGCTTTGTGTACCGAATCGATACCTAAACGCTACTTAAATAATCTCAAACCAAAAGGTATATTCATTCGACTAAATGAGTTCAAACATTTTATTGAAATCAGCAACACATATAGATTCAGAAAAATATAGCTATCTCACAATTCACCAAAATAATCAATCGAACTTCCTTTTCCTTTGCACAACGGTACGGCGATGGACCTTTTGATATGTAGTCGTCCCAACCAATGGCTCCTTTAATTGATCTTTGTGCAACTTCATTAACGATCAATTTTAAACCAAAAACCATAGTAAAAATGTAATTAAAAATTATTGTTAATTGTATTAAATTCATAAATAAAAAGTTTACCTAGAGTAGGATTTGAACCTACGACATGTACTTTGCTAGAATTCTATTCATTAATTAACATAACCAACTGAGTTATCGAGGTACAATTCCCAATCGATGTAAATTTTGTCTTTATGTATGTAGAACTGATGTAAATTCTAAATATAATAATAATAATTTTTAATTACATATTTACCTTTGAAATTATTCGTTCATAACAAAAACTTATAATAATTTAATATTAGTCAAGTTGCTATGGTATGTGTGAATCCTTGCGACATTGCAGGCTCACATTCCATTAATATAAGTAATTTGATTGTAATCTCATTATATTTAGAATTTACATACATAAAGACAAAACTTACATTGATTGAGGCTGGTAAATGCAGCCAGTGAGCATTTGTGTGTTAGTTTCGTAGTAAATATCAAACTTGATGCTATACTCTAATAAGTAATAAGAAATACCTAACAATTGAAATGTATTTTATTATTGAAAACATGTAGTGAGAGAGTGCTTACGGATAGTGAACCTAAGAAACTTTTGTGTGTTTCTGATAGTGATTCTAATGCTTTTGAAGAAGACCATTTGTCCGAAACCGATATATATTATAGCGAATCGTATGATGAAGTGGAAGCTACGATTTCAGATGAAGCCAATACGGATAATCACGTAATTTTAAAAGATGCCAATATAGTATGGAATGAAAAGACACTTCAATCGGGAAGGTTATCAACAGCGAATATTACTTCGAGGATTCCTGGGCCAACAAGGTATGCTACGTCGCGAATAATTGATATAAAATCCGTGTACTTCTTACATTTCACACCTAAAATTGTAACCCTAATTTTAAAATGTCAAATTTAGAAGGAAAAAGACAAAAGAACTAACATTAGTTGAACTAGAAGCATATTTTGACCTACTGTTTCTCACTGGAGTGTATAAATCTCATGGAGAGGCAACAGCCAGTCTGTGGTATGGAAATGTAAGTAGTGCAATATTCAGAGCAACGATGTCCCTGGGGATCGTATTTTTTCACCCCTATGGCTTCTTTTCGGAGGCCATTTTCAACCCTTGATGGAATTTTCGTTCTAATTAGAGCCCTTTTGGTTGTGATAAGAACTTTTTGTCAGTTCACACCTTTGATTTGTTTTTGGTGGTCATTTTTAACCCCATGATGGAATTTTCACCCTAATTACGGCCTCCTTGGTAGTTTAGCCCCTGGAAGGTAGGCAAATGCGTGCGCATATAATGTTCTAATAAGGAGCCCTAATGCTAACTTGTAAGACATGTTTAGATCTTCAAAACTTGTTCTCGGGCCTTCGCCCCTGTCGGGCCCCCTGGTTGGAAATGTTATGGGGCCCTAATCTTATATAAGTGAAGAAACTAGCTCTTGGGACTTGGCCCCTATTATGGCCCCTTGGTTCTAACCTAAAAACAGGTGTAGGCCTTCGCCCCCCCGTCATAAAAAAATTGTATTCTAATAAGATGGCCCTAGCCTTGTAAGACAGGACTTGTATTAGGATCTGCGCCCCGGCCCCCTTCGAGTTAAAATTGATTTTTAGCACCATCTAGAGGTGTATTTTAAAAGTTCATACAGATCCTTGTGATT
Organism: Vesta saturnalis; assembly: GCA_036346205.1. NCBI lineage: Eukaryota > Metazoa > Arthropoda > Insecta > Coleoptera > Lampyridae > Vesta > Vesta saturnalis. The sequence continues at coordinate 6,178,110 of JARFJB010001883.1, forward strand.
GTTATGGCTGATTCTAATAAGAGGTCACTAACACTAACATATCTTAGGAACTTGCTGGAGTTTTAGATTTATAAACATGCCCTAGGGAAGATATTAGAGTGTAGTTACGGAAACATTTTTTTTTGAGTTATGACCGGCAGATCTTTGCGATAGCATATCTCACATCTTACAAAAATTCAGCTTCCATTTCTAAAATACTTCTTTGGTTTTGGTTTAACTTACACCTCCTGCAGACACACACACCACACCACACGCACACGCACACGCACACGCACACACACACACGCACAGCACACGCACACGCACACGCACACACACACGCACACGCACACGCACACGCACACGCACACGCACACGCACACGCACACCACGCACACGCACACGCACACGCACGACACCACCACACGCACACGCACACGCACACGCACACGCACACGCACACACACACAGCAGCACAGCACACACACACGCACCACGCACACGCACACGCACACGCACACGCACACGCACACGCACACGACACGCACACGCACACGCACACGCACGCACACGCACACCGCACACGCACACGCACACGCACACGCACACGCACAGCACACGCACACGCACAGCACACGCACACGCACACGCACACGCACGCACACGCACACGCACACGCACACGCACACGCACACGCACACGCACGCGACACACACGCACACACACGACACGCACGACACGCGGACGCACACGCACACGCACACGCACACGCACACGCACACGCACACGCACACGCACACGCACACGCACACGCACACGCACACGCACACGACGCAGACGCAGACGCAGACGCAGACGCAGACGCAGACGCAGACGCAGACGCAGACCCAGACACAGACACAGACACAGACACAGACACACCCACAGACACAGACACAGACACAGACACAGACACAGACACAGACACAGACACAGACACAGACACACACACACACACACACACACACACACACACACACATACGAAAACACGTATGCACAAAAACACGTAAACACGAAAACACGCTAACACAAAAACGTGAAAACATACAAATACGAAAACATGCTAACACGCAAACACGTAAACACGAAAACACACAAACGAAAACACGCAAACGAGAACACGCTAATATGAAAACCCGCAAACGCGAAAACATACAACCACGAAAACAAGCAAACGCGAAAACATACAAACACGAAAACACGCTAGCACAAAAACACGCAAATACGAAAACACGCTAACACGAAAACACGCAAACGCGAAAACATACAAACACGAAAACACACAAACATGACAACACGCAAACGCGAAAACATACAAACACGAAAACACGCTAACGCAAAAATACGCATACACGAAAATACGTTAACGCGAAAACACGCAAGCACAAAAACACGTAAACACGAAAACACACAAACGAAAACTCCCAAAGCTGCAGACATGAATCAAGACAGGGAGTTGGAGATTATAAATGAATAATTTTTCTTTATATGCTTTTATTTATTCCTTATATCTAAACGGTAAAGTGTCAAAGTGCTCAATCCTTCGACGTTTAGAGTAACTTATTATATACTGTTTAGATTCAGGTCTAGTTAATACATTGTAAGACCTATCTCTAACTATTTTCCTATCGTTATATACAAAAAAATAGTCTTTACTATTGCTAAGCACCATATGTTTCATGGATTCAAACTTTATAATACGAGCGTTCTTATAGTTTAAGGTAATACCCTTCACTTTACACACTGAATTCATTGTCTTTTCACTGGTTGAAAACATATTATAGCTGTAGTTTTTCGGTCCTGCACTAAAAAATTCGGCTATATAGCTTCCCGTACCGTACGCTTCCAGTTCGTTGGTCATTTGGCCACGGAAATCCCCGCAAGTTGGATTCCAGTCACCGGGTTTCGCCACAAATATGACACTGTCTGTATCATAATACAGAACACGGCGATCTAGTTTTTCTAGGTAACAATACAGTTCTAAACGTGCATGAGCTGCCGTGTACGCGGCTATGGACACATTAATAGTTTTCAGAGCTTCGCCTTCACCCTCAGGTCTATCCCAATTTACAATCACCACATTATCATTAATAGGTATAAGGATTCTACCTGCACCAAAGGATTAGTAAACAATTTGAAAAAGTCCTTTGGCTCGGATACAATACTGCACTGGGTTAAATTTTCTCGTTAGCCAAACTTACCCCAGAAAGAATTTAACATTAGTTTGGCTAGGTACCTTAAACCAGGATTTTTCTTAATGTTCTTCTCGTCTAGCTGAATCCCCTCTTTATCGTAATATTCTGTTATGTAGCTCAACTTCTCGGCTTCTGACGTGCTGACTTGGCCATCCGGAACATTCCTGTTTGAGTTTTAGGAAATTATCGATGTAACCACTAAACAGTCCACCCTGTTTCGTCATGTGTGGTTACCTCATACTCCCAAATCTCGAAAACATCCAAAATTTTATAGTTTTTAGCGATAGCCTTACGCAACTCGTCCGCTACAAACGTTCCAACGAAACTGCGTTCGGATTCACTATGTCCACATTCCTCTTCATTTAACTCAGCACCACAAGTTCTACATAACACAAACATCAACTTGCCATGCATTTTTAGGGGCAAAACAGGATGATAGAGATTACAGGGCGGTAGTACTCGGCACCTTCCACCGTGTCCAATAAAATGTTCTTACAATCTAAACCTACATGAATTTTCGGATGACCTACAAGATATTTACAATATTTATTTACATAAGGGTATAAAGAGCACACGTCATAATACATGATTTTCTCGGTAATGCCGTCACACTCATGGTAGAGTTTGTTGGCATTAGTGCGACCTCCGTGAAACGCGTCTCGTGGATTTAAAAGTTCGTCATCTGGGTCACTTAGATACTGTATAAATACTCTTAACTCATCGTTTGCAAGTATTAGTCTTTTAAAATCGCATTCACGCATTTCCACTAGATTATACCCGCGATCGCGTAGAAACTGGGACCGCGTCACCGTTTTCTCGTTTCGGGCAAACATGGATGTGTTTACACCAAGCTTAGAGTCAATATTGGCCTGGTTTGGGAAACATTCCTCGCAACCGTGCCAGTAGCATCCGAGAAACTCGTAAACGGTGTTTGATTCCGTGCAATAACCGTCGACCTTAACACCTTCAGGTGTTCTAAACTCACGAGCTTTTTCGGCATGCTGTATGGTCACTTTTTGTGAGTGTTTAACCTAGCGTAACCACCGTATTGCGACTTTTGACTGCTTGTCGGCACGCCTGTAGCTGCCTTTCGGTATGAGCCCGATTGTGTTTTCTTTTAGGAAAAGTCTACGAAACACTTTATTGCAGCGCTAGCAATTGTGGTTGACTCCTCAAATGGATCAACTTTATTTTGGGCCGTGAAGGTGGTCCAGAAACTAATACAACCTTTAACGAGAATCTTAACATCCATTAGGCAATACTTCAATCTCTTCACTCATCTTGAAAACATAATTACTTTGGGCCGCATGCCAAGCTAAAAGCTTCTGCCAATCTTTCCCCGACATCTGATCTGCACAATAATATTCAAGAGGTGGCAAGGGACCCTCATAATTTTGATTCTCGGATGTGTTGAAGAGAAACCGGAAATATCCCTTGGATTCGGGAAAATCGAAAGTTTTCGGAAACACCAAAAGTGATGATGGGATGAAATTAAGGGAGCCAATAAACCTGAAACCTGATATCATTGCATTGAATGGAGATTAGTTTTAGACCATTGGTGATGACTTTGGGTCCTCCGCCTCCACCTGTTATTATTAGCTAGCATGCATCTATGCACAAAACACCTATCGTACCCCTTCATGTTATGTGCAATACATGTAACTCCAAATTTTCGCGCTTTCTAGGCAACATACGCTAGAAACGATTCAACAGGATCTTCCCTGAAAATGTGCGCTCTCTCGCTGCACATCGGACATTGCTCAACCAAATTGTTGGTGTATTTTATACAAACGGAACAAAAATTCGCGGCCAGCAATATATTGGGCTCATGCAGAAATCTATCAATCGTCCCCTCACAAACTTTCTCCTGCATACATTCCAAATCGTAAAAGATAAACATAAATGGTTTACCCTCACCGGCACCATTTCGAGACTTGTTAACGGACATATAGCAAAGATGGTCAATAGGTTTTTGGTCCTTGCACGCGGAGCAGTAGCTGTAACCGCATCTATGCTTACCCTTTACTTCACTGGTTTTAAGCCACTTTAAACATCTACGTAATTTTTCACATAGTTTAGTATCCTTGTGGTTTCTAAGACATTGCTGCCCGTAAAAATCTCTCTTGCAATCATTGCAAAAAATGTTCGGATTTTGAACGGAGCATGGCGGTTTTTGATGACAATAAGGACACTGATACAAACATTTCGCGTGATCTTTTTTGACATTATAACGTTTTCTGCACCGATCGCAGTAATAACTGCAGGTAAATGCAAAAGTGAGGCAGGTAATAACATTATAGTGCTCGTCTTCTAGTATTAAATTTAAAACTACTCTACCCGGTTCCCTAGGACCCTCAAAGTAAACCAAACCACCTATTCGCGAATTATAAACTACAATGGTATATGAAGTTAAATGATTTTGAAGTACTTGAATGTGCTCGTAACTATCACCCTGACTAAGGTCTAATCCACTGTTTTGGCAAAACTGCATAGCTCGTGATTGAAGTAAAGGACAACTCATTTCCATACTATGACGCATTGTATCGTTGCTTCTAAATGCTATTGCTAGGACTAGTGCGCGAGCTAAACAATTGTTTTCATTGATTTCTATTGGTACAACAATACCCTGCCTTTTTGCTTTAGAAAAATCTTCAAATTTTAAACCCGTCAAGTTTTTGCGTCCATAGCCAACAGGTACCGACACTATCCACGTTTAAAACTAGCGAGTCACTCGAAAAAAAGCTAGCATTTCTCTGCATTACATTTTCCAGTAGTGACATTATCACCCTCACCGACAACTGGTCCACTCTTCTAAATAATACGCCAATTGGTTTATCTGGGAAGTTTGGGTTCCTTAATGTGATACCGACTCGATCTGACGGAGCCGCATCCGTGACAATGTATGTATACAACTCCTCGAATGCATTCTGTAAAAAAATATGTGTTAGATAAATAACATTTAGGAAGCAGTATATTTTTACCTGCAGCCAGGTTAAGGGATTATCCTTGCATGTTTTGTCGTTGAAGGTAAATCGCAACGATTTACACGTAGTATTAAATTTTTTAATAAATTTACTGTTTGACTCCCCCATTATATTAATATGGTTCATTTGGGTAGAGGATGGTCCGGCCTCCAGTTGCTGTATTGATAGGCCTGAGCCCGATTGGCCTTGCTGCTGCTGTAATGTACTCATTCAGTAAGCGAAATAATAGAAAAATTGAAAGACATATCGTTATCAGATACACCGCAGCGGGAGTTTACAACATCCCGTCATCACCATTACCAAACACTTCATCCATATTTACTTGAATAGGGCTTTTAAAAAAATTAATAAAACTTAAAATAAAGACAAGCATATACTTACACCCCACCAATTCTCCGTGCAACCTCCGCAAAATCATTATCATCTTATAAGTAATAATATTGTAGGCGTTTTTCAGCCCCTCTTGGATCAACACACCAGCACGGAACAACCCCAAAATTTGATTAACAGTTAAAGATTCCATAACGATGATAACGTAATGCTCTTCAGAACAGAACTAAATTAACTAACTGAAATGCACGTATTTATAGTACACCTCCAAGGTCAAATTAAACCACTAAAAATCACAAGCCTAACTTCAAGGCCAACTTCAACGTCTGGCCTATGGCTAACTTCAAGGTCGGTTGAAGGTGACTTTTTTCTCAAGGTAATGGAACCTTTTTATAATAAATGCGTTATGAAAAATAAAAACCACATTGTAAAAACAAAAAAAAACAGCTATCCTCGGTTGGATGCTATTTAAACCCATGTTAGATAGACCTTTGTTAGCTATCAAATTCATGGCTGACCGCTTCTATAAATATCAATAACCTTGATACATGTTAACTTAAAAAAATTCCAAGGTCAACCGCTTCTACAAAATATACATAACCTTGATACATGTTAACTTAAAAATTCCGAGGCCGACCTCTATAAAATAAAAATAACCTTGGCACATATTAACAGATTAAATTAATTAAATAAAATCTTTTATTATGAAACACTTGTCATCATCATCTTTACATGTCTTTGTTCTTTATTAGAATACAATTTTTATGACAGGGGATAATTATGTAACCTCTTTATAATAAATTCTATTACAAAACTCACATTGTAAAACTAGAACATTTTAATTGATTGCTTACTTAATTAGGTGATTTAAAGCAATTTGTATGTACATATACAACATAAAAACACAGTTTGAAGACTGTTATTTATATATAACACCTAGGTGATATTTCGTTTGTATATACACAATACAAAAACTGATGGAGTTTGGCTTTTACACGATCAAAGTGAATATCATTTTTTTAAAGCATGTTATCGACGTTTTTTTTTATTTTGAACGTAAATTTATAAGTACAATATAAATGCTAAATACGAGTTGCAGTAATCAGGTTTTTTACTTTCTAAATTAGTTTATAAGGGAAAGCAATAGTCAGTTTATATCCAGCCATTCATAAGTAGAAAACGTATTTATATTAGAACAGTGGAAAGAAAAACACATCTGAAGGTTTTTTAATGTTTTACTTGCTATTGCTAACAAAAATGTCGATAAATATTTTTAAATGTATTATTACTCTTATAGGATGACGTTATAAAATCAGATCTACAATAGCTGGCACGTATTCGTGGATTTTAAACTTGCAGCTA
>JARFJB010001883.1:6195000-6225000 GCA_036346205.1 Vesta saturnalis
GATATCATTGCCTGGAAAGTAGTCTATGTAAGTGTTAATCAACACTATTACGTAGTTTAGTGCTTATTGCATATTTCTTACGATAAATAAAAAATAATAGCTAATCGTAAATTAAAAGTTATAACGCACCATATATTATACACAATTGACAGTAAAAGTCAAAAACGGTAAAACTGATTTATTTATTATTAAAATTATTAATTGGAAATTTGAAACTTCTGATGTCTTATATAATTGTGGATATCAGTTTTAATGTTAACTGTTATATATTACACACAATTGACATTAAAAGGCAAAAGCAGTAAAAACGAATTATTAAAATTAATTGGATTAATTTTTAATGGTAACCGTACATAAATAAAATTTATGATGGATGGGAATCTGTATCGAATGAGTTCAACCCAGATCCCATAATTAAGCAATTTATATTTAACGAATTTCAAGAAAACTTTTTATAACCAGCGGTAAGGTGTGGGAGGGATTAAGATTAGTAATTCAACTGATCAGTGGTTCGAATTTCAAGTAAAATGACAAATAGTTAACACAAAGTTTGAGTTTAGGAATACGTAGGGTGCATAGCTAACATGTATTCAGTGTAACCAGAAGAATTAGTAGCAGTTTTACTTTTCCCAAATCATCATTAGGCGATGAAATAAATTTAAAATTGTTAGCAAGCATTGGACAATTTACAATTCATTTTACCTGCTTTAAGTCATGCAGAAATAATCACCTATTATGTGTGATCATAACACGTAGCACAATATACAGTGCGCTCAGAAAGTAACGGTTAAATTCATTATTTTCGAAATAGTTAATTTGTGGCCAACATCCTGGGACACGTCGATTTTTTATTTGGTTTCGGACTTTATGCTGTGTCGCACATGTAGATGGCGCAGCGCACTTTCCGCATATGACGTCAAAGTTCATATTTTTAAATGGCAACCCTGTATGTTCTTTGCGGAAATCGATGCAACTCTTTCTGATGAGTTCAAAAATGCCCTATTTATAGGGATTATTTGAAACAGTATGCGCCATATTAATTATTAAATGTGGCATAATTCGAAAAGTGGTGCGATTTTAGTCAAGAACGAAACTGGTGTGATTGAAATGTAAACTTTTGTCAAAACAACAAGCAACTAGGTAGCTCGATATGAAGTTTATTTTTTTTTTTCAAGCGGCCCAAAAACCGCATATTTATGTGTCGTTATAGGTAAACTTGAAGTACGTATTTTTGTCACCGGAAGACAAAAACCTTTCAAGTCTTATTTTATGTTTGTTTTCGTTCAGTTTATGCTTATTTTAATAAATGTTGTGCACTGCTTAGTACCCAGCTTCTTAATTTAACACTAATACCTCATCACTTTTCCAATTATGCCACATTTAATAATTAATATCGCGTATACCCTTTCAAATAATCTCAATAAATAGGGCTTTTTTTGAACTCAGGAGAAAGATCGATTTCCGTGAAGAACATACAGGGTTGCCATTTAAAATATGAACTTTGACGTCATATCCGGAAAGTGCGCAGCGCCATCTACAAGTGCGACACAGTATAAAGTCCGGAATCAAAATAAAAAATCGACGTGTCGCAGGATTTTGACCATAAATTAACGATTTCGAAAATAATGAATTTATCCTTTACTTTCTGAGCGCACTGTATAATGTAAACCTTGCAGTTAGCAATTAATAACTTAGATACAAAGCATTGGATGTATAGAGGTAGAATTTAATTAATTACAGTCTGATGAAATCTGGCATGGCCAGCTCATAACTTTTTTATGCGTATGTCGTGGTATATTAGCAAATTGGGGCCAGACATAATCAGTCGCGATACGGATATTTTTAACTTATTCATACCTGCTTTTACATTAAATAAACAAAACACATGTAATCATTTAAATATACACGTATGCAAATTATTGTGTTGTAAATTAGTACCATATACATTATATAGATCTTACTTGCCTAAATACATTTATTTATTAAACACTATTCTCCTTATGAAATACAATATTCATAATCTTTGGTTTGACATTCATTTCAATCCAAAAACCCGATTCAATTCATATTTATATTAATCAAATACTGACGTCTCATTTTCGTTTCAAAAATGAAAATCAAGGTCCCTTTTGAAAAAATTTTAAATATGGTTTTCATTAAAATCGAATACGCATTTTTTTATGTTACACACACACCCACATACACACACACACACACACACACACACACACACACACACACACACACAAACACACACACACACACACACACACACACACACGCACGCACACACGCACCCACGCACGCACGCACGCACGCACGCACGCACGCACGCACGCACGCACGCACGCACGCACACACGCACACACGCACACACGCACACACGCACACACGCACACACGCACACACGCACACGCGCACACGCGCACACGCGCACACGCGCACACGCGCACACGCGCTGCTACATGTCTAACCAGCATGTCAACATTTTTTTGAAAGTGCACTCGACTAGCCTCAGGCGTACGGTCGTGTGACCGCAGAGCACTTGGATGCGTGGGGTTTTGGAGGTTTGCTACGCTGTTGTGGACGTGGTTAGATAGCCACTAAAGGATAGGCGCCACAGGTTTTATTCAGGAAAAAGGGGATAAAAAGAAGGAAGAAGGGAAAAGAGGAGTAGAGTAGGGGCAGGCCCTGTAAAACCTGAAACAGGTAGTGTCCCAAAAAAAAAGGAAGGAACAATTTAAAAGAGAGAAACACTTTTAACCAAACACCCAAAAAGTAAACGTATATTTAACAATCTTAATTAACAAAATAATTATAATTCAGCCCTGACGATGGCAAGTGGTGAGCCGTCGCAGATGCCCACAAAGAATAAAAACTAAATATATTCAGTTCAGTAATTGAACCATAAACACAAAAAAAAGGTTTCGTTAATTGTGCCGCTCCCGACGGTTGTAAGTACTTACAAATCGCAGCCGAAAGGACGAAAGTAACACATAAAGTGCGATCTAAAATAGATCCACCCTGAAAATAGTAGTGCTTAAATATTTTGAAACAGCTTGCCTACGTTTCACAAAATAGAATTTAAATCCCCAATGATTTTGATTTCGGTTTCTTTAAGTTATATTAAAACATTAAGAAGTGGTATTAAATAGAAATATCTGGATAGTCTGTTCAGTGCAAGGCATAGAATTGAAGCAAGACATTCAATAGTACAGAAATTTTTATTACAGCAAAACCTGCTCTGAACAAAATTATCCGTAATGACAAATAATTAATATTAATCAAAGACAAAGTACAGAAAAGCTACAGAAATTCTAAATTTGACTATAAATATATATACGGTTTCATACAATGACTGTAATTCATTTGACCTCGATATCTGTTCCCCCTGTATAATGTATTTTAAAAACAGGAGCTTCAACGCGCAGCTACCGTGAAACAAAGTAGGTCAACGTCCCAGTGAATATAGGTGTGGTTTTTTCTTTCTTTTTGTATGTAGAAATTAATTACAAATTGAACAAATCAAACTCTATATTAATCAACCCCTTTAGCCTCCAGCAAAAGAGTGTTATTACAGGGATTGTAAATGATAAATTTTGTTGCAAGTAAGTAAAAAAAAAACGAAGGTAACCTAAGTATGTTGTACGGATTTTAGAAATACCCTGTTCATTACACCAGTCCTGTGTATATTGAATAATAAAGAATTCTGACCTTTGATGTAGAATTACCAAAGTGTAAGTGCCCTTCGTGTTTCGCAGGTGATAGTTACTTTGTGAAAACAAAACCACCAATCAGTAGCTAAGAGCCAGAATTCCAGTAGGAATGTGTACGAAGGTGATCGGTAGTGGATTCCAACCTGCTAGTTACTTATAGGAGTAAAGGAATAGCTGTTTATTTCGCCGGTATCAAGGCGCTGAAAGTGATACAAGTAAATACGTTGCCAATTACCTTATACAAGCATACCTCTTTTTAGATGTTTAGAGCCGATAGCGATGATTTCGCTTCAACAGACTTATGTTATTAATTTAATTAATCTTGCGAAAGTACCTAAATGAAAGAAACGATTTACTAAAGGTTGTCGAACATGTGTTACACTTACTCGAGGATATGAAGATTGAAAATTGCAATAAGATCCGCTTGTAAAGCGTCAGTAAAGTTTTATACCAAAAAGATTACATTATATGAAAAATTTTCCAAAGAAACGATGCTTAAACATCTTATAAACGGAAGGAAAAATTTGTCTTGCAGATCAACCTTCTCATCGGAAAATGGCGTGTTAAGAAAAGAAAGATTAGGAACAACGCCCTAACAAAAGCAATATTGCCAAACTATTAAAATTATTCAAACTAGATAAGAATGTTAAAACCAAATTTTGATAAATAAATATTTACAGATATCTAATAGTTGTCTTTTAAAAACAAGATTTCTTTTCAAACTCTAGTAAATGACCATAAATTTTAGAGATGGCGCAACTTATATCTATAAAGGAATAAAAAGATGTGTACGTTAAATAAATTAGTTTAAACTGTAGAGGTGCGAACAATAAATTTTTGAGGTACGAAATTAAAACATTCCATCAACGAATAAAGAAATATTAATATTTAGATGTAACCAATTAGTTCATTAACTACAGTAACGGAAATTATCGAAAATACACGTTATTCACGATAAACACGTAACAGCGCACACGCGCGCACGCACGCACGCACGCGCATGCGCCCGCGCCCGCGCACGCGCACTCGTACCACACGCACACGCACACGCACACGCACACGCACACGCACACGCACACCACACACACACAAACACACATACACGCACACGCACACGCGTGTATATATATATATATATATATATATATATATATAAAGTGTGTCAATTTAAAGACTTACAATAGACTATGTCTCATGAATAAATGATGATATCAAAAAATTCTCCAAACCGTTTCTAGGGTAGAAAGGGGGAACCAAAATGACATAGGAGACAACTCACCTACCCTAACTAAAAAAATTCAAATAGCGAACCCCTACTTGTAATACATCATTGGAAAGCCTGTAAAAAATGCTATCCAGTGGTATAAATAAAAATTATACTTGAATGGCCACCGAGGTCACCAGATTTTCCGCCACCAGATTTTTTTCTTTGGGGTTACGTTAAGTCAGTTGTTTACAAAACGTAACCTGCGTCACTTGAGGAGTTGCGGGAAAGAATTACTCAAGTATGTCGGGCTATTACCAGAACTACATTTATCAAAGTTCGTGAAGAATTTGAAAACAGGCTGTATTATTGTTTACAAAACAACGGAACCCACTTTGAACATTTACTTCATTAATTAATATTTTTACCAAATTTGTAGTTCAATAAAACCTTTTAGTGAATATTGATGTACTTTTTTGAAATAAAATAGTATAGTGTTATTTCTGAAAAGAGATTTGTGTTCATTTATAAAAATGACTGAAATAATATAATACACCCTGTATAATTTTTATTTATACCACTGGATAGCATTTTTTACAGGATTTCCAATGATGTATTACAAGTAGGGTTCGCTATTTAATTTTTTTTAGTTGGGGTTTAGTAGGGGGTTGATTGGGGTGAGTTGTCTCCTATGTCATTTTGGTTCCCTCTTTCTACCCTAGAAACGGTTTAGAGATATAGTCCATTGTAAGTTTTTAAATTGACACACCGTATATATATATATATATATATATTTAATTATTTCGATAATTAGTTCTTAATTTTAAGTATGTATTTCATGTCTAAATATTGACGGGGTGTGGCAGACTCATTTTTTATTTACCAAAGTTTTTATTTTTTTCAAACATCAATGTTATCGCCTTCAAAGTAGTTCCCTTGGACAGTTACACACCTATGGAGGCGTTGTTTTCACTGTTGGTAGCAGCGCTGGAAGTCTTCAACTGGTATGGTCTTCAGCATGTCCGTAACACTCTTTTGAACGTTTTCTAAAGTCCCGATATATTGTCCTCTGAGGACATTTTTCAATTTAGGAAAAGGAAAAAGTTACAGGGACGGAGGTCAGGTGAATAGAGGGGCTGAGGAACCACAGGAATGCCTTTTGAGGTCAAAAATTCTGTTATGGAGCGGGCAGTGTGACATGGGGCGTTGTCATGATGGAGTATCCATTTGTCTGCAATGTCTGGTCTCACGCGAATGACCCTTTTTCTGAGCCTTTCAAGGACGTTTTTATAAAAAAACTTGGTTAACTGTAGGAAAAAATTCTTTGTGGACAATTCCCTTTCTGTCAAAAAAACAAATCAGCATTGATTTGATTTTCGATTGGCTCATTCAAGCTTTCGTTGGTCGAAGAGAGTTTGCATTGTACTTCTCACTCCTCACTTTGCCTATTGGTTTCAGGATCGTATTAAAAAATCCATGATTCATCACCTGTGATCACACGACTAAAGAAATCTTGCTCATTAGCGATTCTGTCAAGAAGATCAAGACACTTGTTTTTAGAATGTCCTTCTGTTCAATTGTAAGGTTTTTCGGCACCATTTTGGCACAGAACTTTCGCATGTGCATGTTTAGTCAAAATTTAATGACCGTTAAATCTGTTAAAACTTAATCGTTCACTAAACATTTTAATGTTAAACGACGGTCTGATCACACAAGAGTGTTCACACGTTCGATGTTTTCCTCGGTTTTCGAAGTTGAAGGCCTCCCTCAACGGTGTTCATCTTCAACGTGTTCTCTGCCTTTCAAAAATGATTTGTGCCAGCGAAAAACTTGAGCTCGGGATAAAGAATGTTCCCCATAGGCCTGTTTTAACTTTTTAAACGTCACATTTGCCGATTCTCCAAGCTTAATACAAAATTGGTAAAAATGGCACAACGTTGCTCCAAATTCCGCTGTTCCATTTTGCGTGGCGCACAATCAAAACATAACTTCACTAATAGTAGTCACAAAAATGACGTAGTTAATGGAAGGAGTGGAAACCCGCACTGACCTATGGGAGGGTACTGGTACTCTTGTTCTATCAAGTTCAACAGCGTAGCGTTGCCAGTGTCATTACTTTTCTGCCATACCTCATGTATATATATATATATATATATATATATATATATATATATATATTTGTGTGTGTGTGTGTGTGTGTGTGTGTGTGTGTGTGTGTGTGTGTGATGTAAGGAATTACAATAAGTGTGATCGACAGCTACATTGTGTTCAAGCCCCTCCATCTTGGTGTGAAACTCGTGGTCTTGCGGCGTGACTTTTTCAGTGTCATTGACTCACAGGTCATTTTTCTATAGGGGTGTTATATTACAATTGTTAGAAATCTAAAAATCGAACCAGTTCCGCGAGGGGATCTTATCCCAAAGTTTATTGATGTCTTCAAGGTGCCTGACTAACTGAGGAACAAGCCGGAAGTGCCATATTACAGTTCATAGAAATTTAAAAATAGAACAAGTTCTCGGAAGCGGAACGAGGGTCTTAGTCCAAAGTTTATTGACCTGAGATTGGATGTGAGGGTCAATTCACCTTTAAAGTATGCCAAGGTTTAATTATATTGTTTATTAGAATAATAAATAATCACGACGATACAATCAAAAGTTAATTTAAAAGGTCTAATATAAAAAATTGCCCGCATTAAAACGTTGCGGACCTCGATCCTACCGCAAAATATAGTATACTGGTATTGAGTACTATTGGAAGCTGGATAGTGGTGGAAGCACCCAATTTCCATGTTTTCACAAATATTTTACCAAATTCTTAGAATTTGTTTATATCGAGTTTAGGCAGTGCTGGTAAAACCACAAACATATTTATCAACAAATAACATTATTGTGTATTTATTTGTTAAGAAAAAGTTGGAGCATAAAAGATGCAAACAAATTAGTAATGTAGATGACTATAATACTTGCTGTATGTTCAGAAGGCAGTGCAAATATTAATATCGGCAGCTTATAAAAATTATGTACATCAAGTTCAACAAGATATTGAGGATGTCAAACATTTTTGGGAATATATACGCAATAATAGTAAAGATATTAAAACAGTTCCTTCTACTATGCACTTTGATGCGAACACGGCATAGAAATTGCAAACCCTTTTTGCTAAATATTTTAACTCAAAGTACACTAATGGAAATGTTTTTCGGAATGATAATTTCGTCCAAACAATACCATATTTACATATTACATATTTTTATGTAACGCGCTAAGACATTAGAAAATGTATGGATGTTTGTCAACAAAGGTCCTGGACCGATGGATTGCCTTCACGTTTTAGTCAACGATACCCGCATTACTTGACAAGATTGTTATATATATATATATATATATATATATATATATATATATATATATATATATATATATATATTTGCAACAACAAAATTATCAACGAAAAACATGAGTAAATAACAATTTCTCAACCCTATTTATGGTACCCTCAGGAGTTCTACAAGGATTCCACTTAGGACCGATTCTATGTTTAATTTTTATTAATGATGTTACTTCACGAATAAACTTCATTTGTTCACTATTCGCCGATGATCTCAAGATATTCTGCAAAATAAAATCATACCAGGAGTGTCAATTATTACAAAGTGATTTACATATGTTAACAAAGTGGTGTTATGACAACGATATGTGCCTAAACGTTTCTAAATGTAAACAAATTCAGTAAAAAAACGTGAACATATTTTCTTTCAATATTACATTAATAACCAACCAATTGAAAGTATGGAAGCAATTAGAGATCTTTAGTATTATTTTAGACAGTTCATTGACTTTTTCACTTGATATTGATCACATAATCAGTAAATCTACACGCTTATCAGGGTTTATGAAAAGAATAACTAATAATTTTATAAATATATGGTGTTTAGTTGTACTGTATGTATCTTTAGTAAGATCAACATTTGGTTATAATTGTATTATCTGGTCTCCTTATTACAAAACGTACATAGAACGAATTGAACGAGAGCAACGAAAAATTGTGAAATCGCTTTGTTTTAGGGTAAATGTAAATTTTGATAACATTATTTTTGATCAAGTTTTAGGTTATTTTGGCTTTCAGTTTATGTGTACAAGAAGAAATTATTTTAGGTTAAGGTTTGCTTTCAAAATTTCAAACGGTATTATTTTCTGTCCAGAAATATTGCCTTACGTTTAATACGAAATTTAATAGTAATTATTTTAAAATTATTATAGAACACCATACAGCACTAACAGGGTACTACAACTTATTATTAAAGCAGTAAATCAGTTAAAATCAGAGGACATTATTCATCTAGAATAATAGAGTACACCAAGTGCCAATTCTTGATGTATGAATTTTGCTTCTGCATTGTGTCTGTCTGTATAGCCTGTACCAGCAAGTATTTTGCATCCTTCTGTTATGTGGGCCATGGTTTCTTTGAACTGATGGCATCTCCTGCATGTGTCTGTGTCTATGGTTTCTTTGATAATATGTTTCCTGTAGTTTCTAGTGGCTATCAAGTTATCCTGTATTGCTAGGACGAATCCTTCTGTCTCTGGGAGGGATTGTCCTATTGTGAGCCATTCATATGACATTTGTTGGTCAATATTTGGGTTTTGCATGATGTTATAGTGGTGGTCATGTAATTCTTTCTTCGACCATCTTTCTTTTTTATGTTCCCTTGTGAGCGTATGTGTGTCTGCTTGTATGTTTTCTAGTCTTCAGTTGAGTGGTGTGTATTCTGCGTCCGCATTGACGATGGATTAATGGAATGACGTGTGACGTGTTGTGGAAATAGTCTCTTAATTTTTCAATTTGTGAGTTGTGTAGCGCCGGTGTGTCTATCAGTCCTCTTCCTTCTTCTTTTCTACTGATTGTGACTGTTTCAATACTCGAGTTTGGGTGAAGTTTGCGATGTTCTGTGAATTTCGTTCTGTTTAATCTGTTCAGTTGTTCGAGGTCTGTGTTTGACCATTTCAATACTCCTAGTGAGTACGTTAAAACTGGTATGGCATATGTATTTATTGGTTTGAATGTGTTTTTAGAATTGAGTTTTGATTTGAGTATGAGCGTGAGCCTGTGTTTATATTTCCTTTTGAGATATAGTTTAATAGGTATATGAGTGATCTATATTTGTGTTCTGTTCGAATCCAAGGTATTTGTATGTTCCTTCCGGTTTCATCTTTTTGAGTGTTTCGTTGTTTAGTGTTCTCATTGTTTCTTGTATGTTATATTTTCCTCTCTCTATGTGGAGTATTTTTCATTTGCTCATACCAAATTCCATGCTCGTGTCTTTTGTAATCTTATCTTATTTTTAGCAGTATCTGCATTTGTGTTTTATCCGGTGCAAATATCTTGATATCGTCTATGTAGAGCAGATGTTTTATTGCAGGTTGCGTTTTTGTGTTTGGTTTTAAAGTTATACGTTGTACTGTTGAGTGCATTTGATAATGGGTTGAGACTGTGACCGTATTCACTTTGACGGCGCTAACTGTAACCGACCCACTTTCGGTCTATTATTAGATTGAATTGTTGCATTTTGATATTTTAGTTTAAATCAATGTTAATTAATTTTTTATATCCCACGGCTAATAATTCAGTGTGATGAGAAAACAATTTTAACTCGTCATTACAAAGAAAACCAGGATGAGTGAACTAAGGGTATGTCGGCTTAAAGCTACTACTAAACATGCAACCGAAAGCTGACGTAATAATTCTCTAGACATCAATTCAATTCAATAATGGAGACACGTTACGAAATTATTGTCACCTTTTTTAATTATTAATCATTAAACAGAATACATGCAAAAACCAGTCTAAACTCTCAATCTTCCTTCTTCGCTTAAGCAAATCCGTCGTATAAAGGGTGGCAGCTACCTGTATTGTTGCCTCAATGCGATTATTGGCTTCCAACAAACGAAAAGTCAGTTGACACTACAAAAGATTGGCGAATAATTAACGATAAACCTTTCTTGTAGCAGGTGTAGATTGCTTGTAGTTCTCTAGGAAAAATCGCACTCACCAATATATATATATATATATATATATATATATATATATATAAGTATATAGGTTTAATCATCAAATAAAAGAGATTAATTATAGTATAAAATTGTCTAGATTACAATTGCTGGTGAAATTATACTCAGGGCGGATTTTTTAAAATTATTTTTGACAATTATTTTAATGACAGTAAAATAAAATAACAAATTTGATAACAATGTAACTTAAAATTTTTCTAAAATAAAATTATAACTATTGGGTATATCTTCTGAATCTTTTTTTTATTGCAAACATTACTGTTAATTTTAATATGCGACATTTCTAATAAAAGCCTTTTTTTGTTATTGTTTTCTAAAGTTATAGTTTCGTTATATTTAAAATTATGCTTCGAATTTAGAATATATTATGCCAAAGCAGTACGTTTTGGTTTGACTCTCACATCTGATTTATGTTGAATTATTCGATTTTTTAATGTTTGTAGTGAAGTTCCAATGTAAGAAATTGAACAATTCATACAAGGAATTTGATAAATTGTATTTATAGTTAATTCTTTCTCAATATTACTTTTTAATTTGGAAAATAATTATATGCCTTTTTTTGTGGTATAAAAGCTGGTTTTAAATTAAATTTCGAAAGAGATTTGAATACCAAAAATTTTTTATTTTTGTATGGAGTTGGTGTATAAATAATATTGTTATTATTAATTGGAGTAATTTTTGAATTATTTTAAAAAGAATTGACTTGTTTTTTTATAATATTCAAAATTAAAGATTTAGGATAATTATTTTTTATAAATGCCGAAATAATTTTTTGTATGTTAGTTTGTCTAAATTTTGGGTCTGAAATACTTAAGCATTTGTATATAATATTTGCAATAATATTACAATTTAATTTTATACGGATGATTAGAATGAAAATTTAAATAGCGCCTGCTACGTGTACTTTTTTGGAACCAATCGAAAGACAATCAGTTATTATTGTTTCTAATAATTTTTGTGTCTAAGAACGAAATCGTCTTATTATTTTCAATTTCAATAGTAAATTTTATTCTAGATTGAAAATTGTTGAATGTATCTACAAGTTCTTCTAATTTTGGTTCTTTGGCGGCAATGAGAATATTGTCCATGTAACGGAACCAAATTTTTATTGGTAAAAACAGTTTTGATATTTAAAAAACGTTGTGTTGCGACAAAATTCCACGCCTTCAATAAATTGATGTTTATTTAATTTTGTGATAAGTAAAAATTACAAAATTTCAATAAAATTTTTCGAAAATTGCCGATTTTGATCAATTTCGCAGTTTCAGATTGTCTGGACAACTCCAAAATCGAATCCGTCAGATCGATTTACATAGGAATCATTTTTTTTTAGGTGGTTGGTGCGGTATTATAGAGGGTGCATCTTAGATGCTGCTCGTTCTTTGACTATTAACACAACAATTTCCAAAAAACAAAGTGGTCCAGTTCTGTTAAGATTTGTTCAATGTTCCAACAATTTTGTTTAAAATTTTTGCATTTATAAATACAATTTTTAAAATTTAAGATTACTGTATAAATAATACATAAATAATAATAATGCTATCCATTGTCTAACATGCCATCTTAATTCATTTTTATTAACAGTTTTGAACATTTCGGTAAGTATTCGTATGATTTTAACTTGAAAAATTCTAAGCTGAATGTGTGCAAGATAGAAGTTAAAACAAAAAAAATTCTACTATTTTATAAGGTTTGTTAATTTTTTTGTAACAATGTATAGAAGCGCACTTTTTGTTGTCCCGTGTAAATAATTATTATACGGTGCTTATTAGCACAGCCTATAATGAAAATATGTATATATATATATATATATATATATATATATATATATATATATATATATATATATATATATATATATATATATATATATATATATATATATATATATACATATATATTCAGAAACCTTAGTGTTATTAACGCTTTGTAAATACGCTATTAATATTAATATAAAACTCAATAGTTATTTAACCATCAAGTGTATTAATGAACGCGATTAACGACGAGATGTTAATCGAGATCGTTAATCGCCCATTAATACACGAGTTCGTTACAATATTTTTCAGAGAATCGCTTTCTTTAACTTTCCGGTTTTTCCAAAGTGAAAATTTTATGTCGACCAGGCTGCCATCTCGTAATGAAAGTGCAGAACGCCTAACAGTTCTCATTCCTTGACGCAATATATTCTTTGTTAGATTTTTCATACTAATCAATGCAGCGCCTCCTATCAACTTCATTTAAATCGTTTATTAATAGACCCTACTAATGCATAATTTGGAATTTCTTAATAACACTCATTAATAAACGATTATCTGAATTGCAAATGTAACGCAATATTCCGGGCATTCTTGTACGTAATTGTGTAATTTATATCATATGAAGCGGCTTTTTATAAGGAAGGCATTGTTGAAAAAACGAAAAGCTTTCAACGGATCATAAGAGTGGAATCAAATTATAACCAATCGACAATTACGAAAAAACTGATAAGGTCTGTTTATATATTGCAGTAGAAAATCCGACCGCCTGTGTTTTGTGATAAATTGTGCGCACCTATATTGTAAACATCCCACTTATGTAAATAATATACGTGTAGATTATACACCTACTACTACAAATTCCTCAAATAGTCGACAAGCGACTGGAATTATGCTGCAGCACAAACCCAGAATAAATTTAACGATGAACAATACGTTTCTTCAAATGATAAACTTTATGAAAAGGATGCTGAAATGTTTGCATTAAATGCAACAATTAATGAATTAATGGACGAAATCGCGCTATTACTGCAGAATAACTCTAGACTAATAACTCGAATCGAAGTTAATCTAAATGAGAGCACAACAATGGAACAATGATTTCAAGAAGATCATTCTAATCTCATGCTACAAATATTAATCTAGAGATGGAAAACAAAAACTTGAGCAAGGAAATTATAAATCCTAAGAAAACTCTTAGTAATATACAGTCATCTACTCGTAGTACAGCAAGTCTAAGCGATGCTTCAACTCAAACGGTTAAGGTTACGTTAAAAGATACTTATACCCAAACGTGCAATGTAAAAAAATAGAATATTAGCATTAAAGCATACTACTACAACTCAGTTATTAAAGGACAAAGTGAACTAGGCGTACATTCTAATGTCTCAACTCAATCACTCCAAATTACACCTGCCGGAAATACGGTAAAATTGCACGAGAACAATCCTTCCTTTGTCAATAACTCTACTGTTGTGTTGCATACACTCAGAGAAATAGATTTGAAGACCACGGGTCCTATCCCGTATAATAATGTATCGAAAGCTCCTGAAATGATAGTGGAAACAAACTATAGCTTGAGAACGCTACCAATGCCAAAAAAGAGCATTCTGGTTCTAGGAGACAGTCAAAAATTTCTTAACCCAAAAAATGATTATAATATCTTAAACATTTTCAAGCCTAACGCATTTTATGAACACATTCTTTTGAATATTGTGTGATTAACCACGAAATTCACGTCGAATGACTATCTAATAATACTAGGAGGTTCAGGGAATGTTATATGTGGTAATTGAACAAAACCAAACACTATAAACAAACTGTGTAGTATAAAAAACGAAGCTATCTTAGTGTTTATTTCAACGTCATTTTGGAAAAACAGGCATGTGTTAAATCAATTCATCAGTAACAATAATGCTAGTGCGTATGATATATTAAGTGATAAACATAAATTAAACAAATTCTTTTATGTCGCCAAAAACTCCATACTTGTCCACTCACATTTCAGCGGTCACGCACTTCACCTAAATAAACGGGGAAAAATTCGATTGTTTGAGGGAATAATCAAGATTACAAATTCATTTATGAATCATTGCCAGTATATAAATTTTTCAAACCTAGTATATCCACCCATAACAAATCTGATGTAAAAGTCCCTTGCACGGAAGAAATATTTCTAGATTGCGTCGCTCCAATGACTAGTGTTGATACGCCTGTTAACGATCTATCATTATGTGAAGAATTAGGTCAAGTGAACGGTTTAATTGTTAATGACGTCAATATCGCAAATATGGACGAACAACAAGGTAGTGACAACCAATCCATCCCTTTGTGTAACACCTTCGACCAACAGATTTCAGAACTAGTGTTACTAACGAAACCATATTTGCCTTAAGTTTTTACGTGCAATGTTTGAAAACTTTATTAAGGATTATAAGCATTGGTATTGTGATATAGATCTTGAGAATATCAGCATACTTATCAAACTATAAATTATTGTCAGACTATTCGCATTCGATTCAAAATCTTGACGGGTCTAGAATATTTGTAAAAATGTCGTTTTCATCAGATTGTAGTCCAACTCACTATATTAACAATTTGTCTGTTAAAATGTTATTGAGTGTTGCGCCATTACTTTCAGGAGATCCCACTGCTTTATAAACGTATACCGATCATGCTCTTCTTGTACAGAAAAAAATTCACACATTTCATGTTTTATTTGATAAACTTTTACATCTGCCTACAAAAAATCTTAAGCACATAATCATTACTGGCGATCTAAATATAGATCAACTTAGCAACAACATACAACTAAGACACTTTTCGACATAATTCATTCTGGCCACCATTGTCAAACCCTTAAGGAAAACGTTAGTAATTATCAATGTCATGTATATATATATATATATATATATATATATAACATTTTTCGAAATTCCAATTTAGTGAAAGCACTGATTCTAACCTCAATATCCAATTTGACGAATTTCTAGAAAAGTTTCTCTGGTATTTCGATATTGTATGTCCTAAAAAGAAACAAAAACAAAGAATACTGCCACAAGGTGAGATACACGAATTATCTACTTTAAGATGGGTAATACTTGCAGTCTAATAGAGTAGAAGGTACACAAAGTCAGCTACAGTCGGAAGTTTTGATCACATTAGCATCAGGAACCAGTACATCTGAATGAATGCATCTGAATTTTAGTGCTAACCAATATATAGCTGCCTATCATATTTTTTTTTAATTCCGGTGTAATTATCATGGAAAAGTTGATGAGATATGGGTTATTTGACTACTCTGATTTGATTGGTAATAGAACCAACACCATGTCCAGGTCAATGAACTCTGGCCCCTGTAACCGTAAGCAGGTCAGGGAATTTTGGTGTTATTTTTTATTTTGTCAATAAACTTTGACCTTGACACATTCTTTCACCCTTATTGTAATTCCTTGTCTGTTTCTCTCTTACACATATAAATGCCTATGTGGTCCAGAACCGGCGTGCTATACCACTGCAATTTTTCCCAACACACCCGTGAGATTTCCGTGATAGAAAAAAATTTACCCAAGCCGAAGTATATTTTAATAAAGAAAGCAGTTTGATTGTGTATTCGTTTTCAAGTTTTCTCCGTGTATGTAATATCATCTGTAAATGTAGGCTGTACTAACCATAGCTAAAAGGCTTAGCTTCTTTTTCATTCTATGGGCACCCTACCCACTAATGAGGGTTTATATTGCAATTATACTCTTGTCTCTAAAATAGTCGAAAAGTCGGTGTTCTGCTAGCTGTTGGTGCACAACTTTCATTAAGTGTCCATGTCACAAGTCACACGGGTCAGAAGTGTTCTAGGTATTACAAGTCATAAGCGCCGTAGGAGTTAATTGTTACCAGTGTTATAAACCACACGAGGCACAAGTAAAATGTTTTTGTCAGAAAACCTAGTTATTTCTACAATTTTGCCAGAACAGAAAGAATATCTTTTCTACCGTATTACTCCGCTTCTACAACGTATAGCAGGAATGTCAATCTGGACTTTGTTTCATTTCAAAATATGGCAAACGTGGCAAAATATGTAAGGAGAACATCAGATCCCTGTATTATCCAATTACAAATTACAGAAACCTGTATTTTTTATAAACTCTAATAGATTTACAAATTTTTTATGGCGGCCATATATATATATATATATATATATATATATATATATATATATATATATATATATGGCCGCCCCATAAATAAATGACCCCCCCAGTAAACGCTGCTGTATTTTAATGAAATTTGTATTTTATTCCTATTAAGGAACGATGAAAATTTCATAAAGATTAATCAAGTAATCATCGACAATGAAACAAAAACTCTTTCTCTTCATTTACATTAGTTACTTAAGTGTCAATGTTAAACATATTTGTAAGCTTAATAAGTGAACACGTTAAAGTTGAAATAATGCCTCCTGTACAACATCGTGCAAATTTCCATCCGTTAACCGAGTTTGAACGTGGCAGAATAATCGATCTGCGAGAATCCAGGTTATCAATTCGTGACGCCACAATTTCCTTATGTTGGCGAAGATAGTCAGAAAATAATGAGGAACGACGACGTTTGCATCCCGGATGTCCTAGACGCACCAATGATCGTGAAGATCGTGCTCTTCGGCTTGTAGCTCTTCGGAGTCGTTTTTCATCAACAAAGGAAATTGGTGATAGATGGAAAGTATTAATTGATCATCAAATCTCGATCGACGTATCGAAGAATTTGATCATTTGGGCTCAGACTATTACTTTGTTTACCTCTTAACTCCACGCTATCGTACTACACGGCGGCAATAGTGTAACGAGAGGTTGCATTTGAATTTGCAATGGAATCAAGTCATCTTTAGCGACGAATCTCGATTTTGTTTATGGACTCATGTTGGTCACAGATTGGTTAGAAGGCGACCTGGAGAAAGACGCAATTTGCAGTTTTCTGTGCAACGACATATTGCTCTCACTATAGGTGTGATGGTGTGAGGGGCTACCTGCTACGGAAAAGATCTCCTCTAGTAGTTATTGAGAGAGCACTAAACAAATAATTGGCGTTTTTTAAATATGATATGGATTGATTTCCAATTTGTTTCAAACGTGTTAAATAATTATAAAAGGTATTTATCGTTGTTTAATATCGTCGTCCATGTTATTAACTTTAAAATGAATAACTACTGCAATGAAGAAAGAATTTTTATGGTAAAAACCTTCTACAGTGGTGTTAGCTTACGGAGGGTTAGAGATTTGTTTGCCGTTAAGTTTGATAACAGACCTATACCATATTTAAGTACCATTCACCATTATATGTAGAAATTGCAAAAATCTGGAAATGTTTCTATCGAATCAGAATCTAGCAGTGTACATTTGCACTCAATAACGAAACTAATGTTCAAAACACTCGCTATTGGGCCTAAGAAAGTCCTCCAGTGAATATTAGTACGCGAACTCGGTATCTTCAAAAAATTAATACCTTAGCTGAAATTTTTGACAATAACATTATTGGTCCGTTTGAAATCGAAGGAAATTTAAATTCAGAAACTTATTTAGAATTGTTGGGAACCAAAGTTGGGCGTGCATTAGACGAAATTGTAAGAGAAAAACAGGAGATCTGGTTTCAACAAGGCGACTGTCCTGCACATTTGGGTTTAGTTGTTAGAATTTTTTTTGCCCTCAGTAATTATTTATTCCAAGAAGAAATTATCAATGAGGGTGAGTTGTTAGGAAGAACAAATAATGCAGTTTTAAGAATTCATCCGGATGGTATACTTTAAAATTTACAAAATTATAACCAGAATTGGAAAATACATACAAACGAACGTGCGCATTTGGACCATCTAATCTAATGAATAAAAAATGTAAATTATAGTTTTGTTTCAAATAAAAGGCATTAATTCAAAAAATGTTTATATTTGTACAATTAATAGAATGGATGCAATGTAAAACATGAAACATTATTGTTTGGTATGGTATGGCAGAATCGCGTAACGTGCAGACTGTGCGAACGAAACGATATACCATATATATATATATATATATATATATATATATATATATATATATATATATATATATATATATATACGTTTTTTCAGCGTTTATCACCATCGCAGCGTAGTCTTCAGAAAAGAACTGAAAAGATATTTCACCATTGTGTGATTTAGCCACTCTCCGAACGGTCATGTAAAATTCACTTTACATCACTAGTTCCACAATGTCTTTTAGAGATATAAGAATCCATGTTTTGCGATTTGTACGTACAGTCACTATATTAGTTACGGGAAACGTTAAATTTAATTATACTACATTTTATTATTTATTGGTTGACCTAAACTGTAACAATGTGGGTAATCATTTTAAGCTTCCATAAAAATATTTTATTGTTCATTCTAATATATAAGCGGAATAATTGTCAATATCATCATTATGTATTAAACTCAAGATGAGAGTAGTTTCATTAAGTTTCGTTTTTGGTTATGTGGCACTCATGTATCAATTTGTTAAAAGTAAATGTTTTGGACACAAAGGTATTTTTATATTATTCTGAATTATTACGCTTATAGGTGAAATTATTCCTTTAACTATACGGCAATTGATGTGGAGTGCAGTTAGCTAAAGTTTTTGAAGATGACAAATGTAGAAAACTATTTCCAAGCAAAATGAGCTAAAATGTATCATCGAGAAAATTATTTTACAAGGTTTTCAAATGATGAAAGATTACATTGTACCAACCTTTGACACAAGCGATGAACTTGCGGATTGCATTAAAGAAGCCCTTACTACTATTTGTTCTCGTTTATGTGATAACTTATGTCCAAATGACAGAATTGAATTATACGCGGTAGTTTCCGATATTCAAGAAAAACTCATAATTAGTCAGTGTCATTGAAAAACTTTAAATTTCATGAACTTTAATTTGTAGAATGGTTAAACATTTGTTGCAATGTATTAGTTTTAGAAAAATTTAGACGTGGCCATACAGCGTGAGATACAACATCAAAATATACCATTTGTAAAACAATAAAAATCATTTAGAGGTTTTATTATTGTGTTTTCATACGTTCAGTCAATGAAGACTATTATTTCCCTAGAATAAATGTGAAAATGTTAGGTATAGACACACGACTAATTTTATTTTAAAAATCAGTTGTAACTTAGAATACATAATGCAGTTTTAACCAGAACCAGAATTTAAACATGTATAAAAATGAACGCGTGCGTTTTGAGCACCTAACGAATAATTAATTCGTTTCAAACTAAAGATGTCAATTCAGAAAATGATTATGCTTGATTATGAAACAGTTGTTGCTATGGCAGTATAACAGACCGCTTCAACACAAGCCGTGAACAGGGAAATTTGGCAATGATGTAAACAGTAGGAATTTCGCTTTACAGCTCAACGTTGTACTGTTAATTGTTATTTAAAATTTGGTAAAAACTGGTGACAATCGTTGCAGTTATGCAGTGAACCCCTTAGATCTGCTTGTTAACAGTATATATATATATAGACTTTAAACCATATTATGTTCCGTATATGACATGGCAACGTACCTTCTTAAAGAAACAACCGTAAGTGTTAATTGTAGCGAATATCTAGATTGAATTTGTATATAAAAGATGATTTTTACCTTCCAACCTACATACACATATGTAGGTAAGAAGGTTATGCAATCAACATTTTTTCACTATCTCTAAATCGACTTATTAGATCATTTTGGCCAAGATTCACCAAGATTGGCCATAATGACGAATGCCTGTGTCTGTGTGCTTGTGTGTCTGTGTGTCCGTGTGTCCTGTGTCTTGTGTCTTGTGTCTGTGTGTCTGTTGGCCAGTGTCCAGTTGGTAATGGAATGCCTGTGTCTGTGTGCTGTGTGTCTGTGTGTCCGTGTGTCCGTGTGTCTGTGTGTCTGTGTGTCTGTGTGTCTGTGTGTCTGTGTGTCTGTGTGTCTGTGTCTGTGTGTCTGTGTGTCTGTGTGTCTGTGTGTCTGTGTGTCTGTGTGTCTGTGTGTCTGTGTGTTCTGTGTGTCTGTGTGTCTGTGTGTCTGTGTCTGTGTGTCTGTGTGTCTGTGTGTCTGTGTGTTGTGTGTTGTGTGTTGTGTTGTTGTGTGTATGTGTGTTGTGTGTTGTGTGTTGTGTGTATGTGTGTCTGTGTGTCTGTGTGTGTGTGTGTGCTGTGTGTCTGTGTGTCTGTGTGTGTGTGTCTGTGTGTTGTGTGCTGTGTGTCTGTGTGCTGTGTGTCTGTGTGTCTGTGTGTCGTGTGTCTGTGTGTCTGTGTCTGTCTGTGTGTCGTGTCTGCGTGTCTGCGTGTCTCGTGTGCCTGCGTGCTCTGTGTGCTTGCGTGTCTGCGTGTCTGCTGTGTCGTGTCTGTCTGCGTGTCTGCGTGTCTGCGTGCTCGTGCCTGCGTGTCTGCCTGTCTTGCGTGTCTGTGTCTGGTTCTGCGTCGCGTGTCGCGTGTCTGCTGGGTGCTTCCTATAGAAGAAGTTGCATAATTGTCCGAAAAAGTTTTGTTAAAATTATTTCATTTCTTTACGTGCGTGCGGGCGCGGCGTAGGGCTTCTCTATTGAAGTAGTTGCATAATTATCCTAAAAAAATGTTATTAAAATTATTTCATTTCTTTTAATTTCTATTCTGTAGGTTAGAAGGTCGTGTGGTGTTCCACACCAGATATTTGCTTTCTAATATACGCGACAAAGCTATACAATCGGTTTAAATTTTGAAGAAATGTTTTGCATGTCTCGACGTTTTATGACCTAAACAACACGAAAAACACAATTTTTTTTAATCCACATATCTGTGCGAGTGTGTGCGATATCTTTTGAACCATTAAAACAAGCGATATGAAATTTGGTACAAAATTATTTGCCATAAAATTTTGGCCAAGTTCGTTAATGAGGAAAATCCAACCAGTAGTGGGACGTTTTTAGGGGATTAGAAGATTAAAAAATTCAAATTTTAAAAAGTTACAAAATTAAAAAACAAACTACTTTTTTATATAATTTCAAAATAAAAAAAACCAGTAGCGCACCGTTTTTAGGGTGCAACGTCTAATTTTTAAACCGATTTTTTTTGGAAAAAGTTACAACAAAATTTTAAAAATGATATGTTGTGTAATACATTCCTTAACAAGTTAAAACTAAAAATAACAATATTGTTGAAAGTTCGAACTCAAAAAAGCAGAAATGCTTGGCCCTGGTTTTATTGACGTGAGTATTATCTACTTTATAACATTTTTTTCTGAATTTGCCTGTTTCGTCTATTCGAAAAACTTATTGCTAATTATGCGTATACGAATTTATAACAATGTACAACCTGTATTTTGATAATGGAAATCCATTGGAATTGTTAGTCATTTTATATTTCTGTCTTTAATTGATTGATTTAAATACCTAGTCGTACAGTAGGTATATACTTATTAACTTTTCATTCATGGAAATACAGCTAGTGCAACTATGGTAAGTACCAATTTTGTTTGTTTTAATTTAACTAATAATTACTTCCTGTGGTTTTTTACTTTTCAACACCGAGCATTGTTCATTCGTGTCGGACCACCTTGCACAGCTGGTGCCACGTTGACAATTGTACATCACAGCTTTTGTTGAAGGGGGCAACGTGTAGACAGTACGCAGAAACCGACACACACACACACACACACACACACACACACATGTATATATATATATATATATATATATATATATATATATATATATATATATATATATATATATATATATATATATATATATATATATAACATTTTCGAAATTCCAATTTAGTGAAAGCACTGATTCTAACCTCAATATCCAATTTGACGAATTTCTAGAAAAGTTTCTCTGGTATTTCGATATTGTATGTCCTAAAAAGAAAAAAACAAAGAATACTGCCACAAGGTTGATAAAATTAAATTCTCATTACACTTATACGAAAAAAGAAAATTATTGCAGAATTTAAATTGACTACGTAAAAGAGTATATGATATCAATCCTGTCAAACGATACCAAACCTTAAAAAAAGAAATAAAATGTCAAATTATACTAGAAAAAACAAGTACTACAGTAATCTAATCAATAATAGATCCAATAAAAATAAAGCTTGTTGGAAGCTGGTTAACAACGTGAAATGTAAACAAACGAGTACCAAAATAAATGAACTCAATTATACAAGCATAACTTGAACCAGTATAAATGATAAGCCTCCAACATTTGGCGAATACCTAGCAACAGCCATTGTCAATAAACTTAATGAGCATTTTGGTACTATCTTAGGACAGGAATGTACGATTAATGAAACGATAACCAAAACCATGTTTCTCACACCCGTTACAAGTGACGAAGTCATTGAGGTAATAAATAATCTACCAAATAAAAAATCTACTGGTTTAGATGAAGTACTGGTCCGTGCGATAAGAAAGATGACTCTAGAAATGTTGAAAATTATCAACCTATGGCAATTTTGACCATATTTTCGAAAATAATCGAATACGCCGTAGCCAAGCCTGTTGTATCATATTTAATCAAATTTAAACTGATAACGAATTACCAGTATGGTTTCAGAAATGGCTTCTCGACTGAATCGTGCATCTCTGAAAATGTACAGTTTGTTAATGGTAAATTAGATATCGGTGAATATGTTGTATCTGTATTATTTGATTTAACTCAAGCTTTTGACACTGTAGATAGATCTTTTGTGTCTGAAAAGTTACATAACCTAGGAATTCTAGGTTGCATTAATAGTTGCTTTGTGAAAAAAGAAAAATTATGGTACACATTAACAACGTTCTTTCAAAGGAATTTAACATAGATTTAGGAACTCCACAGGGTAGCGTGTTTAAACCACTTGTCATTCTGTTTCATATTAATGATCTCCCTAGTTTTATTCCACATGGTAAACTGATTGTGTATGCATGATCATATCTGATCCTATAAAAAATTCTCTAATAAAGTTAACTCATGTAGGAGGGAATTTTCACGTTGGAGCTTTAAGAACAATCTATTAATTAACAGCGAAAGCTGTTATCATCGAGCACCATAGTATATGGAGAAAACCATCTTTCGATTCATTGTCTTTTCATAAGGTTATAGTAAAAGATTCATAAACGGTAAAGTTCCTAGGAACTGCTTGCGATACTGGACTCTTTTGGGACAGCTATATCAGCGATGTGTGTAATAAGTTAAATAAATGTTATTATTTATTGACAACTTTGAAATCAATGTTAGACATTTAATACATTTTAAAAGTATACTATGCATATGCATACTCAGCTATAGCACATAGTATTATAGTATGGAGACAGGCTAGCGATATTCAAAGGGTTTTATTTAAAAAAAAAGTATCCTCAGGCTTATAATTTGGCATTAACCGGAGAACATCCTATCGGGAAATATTCAAAAGCAAAAAAATACTCACCGTAACATCTGTAGATCTTCTGGAGCTGCTAAGTTACAATCACTCAAATGACACTGCGATACTCATGGCCATACACGAGACACAAAAATAATTTAGTAACCGGCAGGTTAAAAATACATATTGTTCCAAAGCACCAAACATAGTTAGAGTAAAATTGTTCAATACACTTCCTTCTAAACTAAGAACAATGAAAACTAATAGCATCTTTAAACGAAACTTAAAAAACTTATCACTCAATAATTTCTTCTACAATATGAATGAATTTTCCGCCTTGTACAGTTGATTGACCTCTTCCAGTCAAACTTCATTGACCTCTAAGGGTGTCAAAAATTCTTATAAAGGAGAGGGGGAAATCCCAAAGTTCATTGACCTCTATAAACTCAGAGCTCTAGAACCGGTTTCTGAAAACTCCAAATATTATTGCTCTCTTGGGTTTCACTGATCCGGCAAACCTGAAGTTTATCAATTCCTAGAAATCTAAAAATACAGCCAACGTTCATTAATCTGTGCCATGACATTTTCGGGGGCAATTATCTTCTTCTAAAGGAAAACTAGCTAAAATCGTTAAGATAAAACTGCAAGCAATACTTAGAGTTTAGAATTAAACACCGATACAATTAGTAATATAACAATTAATTTAACTAATTGTTCACGATACGTTTAGAGTTAAAAGAACATGGGTCTAAAAACTAACCAAGGACCATCTGTCAAAAATTCATATAAAAGACATCATCTCTACAGTAGGTCATTAATTAGCAACTAGCCATCACTACGGTCAATTGGTCTAAAGGTGCTCTGCGATAATGGCGGCGATTGAAATCGCTAAACATCTTTAATAACACGGATATTCACACTTACCTTGCATATAGATCTTAAAGATATGGACCTTCCGAAGAAATACTCAAGCACTGATTACAGTTACCTATGATAATTTTCTATACATACAAGGGAAGCTTGATCTTAGAAAGGAAGACAAAGAAAAACCTTGCAGCTTAACCACTAATTTTCCTAGGTTCCTTTTCGAAAAAATTCGTTATGAGTTGGGTGGTCAAAGAGTGAATGTATGTCGAAATTTTAATCAGCACTTAAATGATACCTTTCCTATACAACAAGCAAGATCAAAGTGTTAAACGAAAAATGAGGAACCACTCAAAGTGGAGTTTTATAAAACAAAGTTGGAGAAAAATCATTTAACATCTGCATACCATTAATCTGAGGGAATCAGTAACAAAGCCATTATTACTGTTTCGTTTCATCAATGTGAGATACACGAATTATACACTTTAAGATGGGTAATACTTGCAGTCTAATAGAGTAGAAGGTACACAAAGTCAGCTACAGTCGGAAGTTTTGATCAGGAACCAGTACATCTGAATGTATGCATTTGAATTTTAGTGCTAACCAATATATAGCTTATCGTATTTTTTTTTAATTCCGGTGTAATTATCATGGAAAAGTTGATGAGATATGGGTTATTTGACTACTCTGATTTGATTGGTAATAGAACCAACACCATGTCCAGGTCAATGAACTCTGGCCCCTGTAACCGTAAACAGGTAAGGGAATTTTGGTGTTATTTTTTATTTTTTCAATGAACTTTGACCTTGACACATTCTTTCATCCTTATTGTAATTCCTTGTCTGTTTCTCTCTTACACATATAAATGCCTATGTAGTCCAGAACCGGCGTGCTATACCACTGCAATTTTTCCCAACACACCCGTGAGATTTCTGTGATAGAAAAAAATTTACCCAAGCCGAAGTATATTTTAATAAAGAAAGCAGTTTGATTGTGTATTCGTTTTCAAGTTTTCTTCGTGTATGTAATAACATCTGTAAATGTAGGCTGTACTAACCATACGTAAAGGCTTAGCCTGCGTAAGGTAGAATACATTGATTCTTTTTCATTCTATGGGCACCCTACCCACTAATGAGGGTTTATATTGCAATTATACTCTTGTCTCTAAAATAGTCGAAAAGTCGGTGTTCTGCTAGCTGTTGGTGCACAACTTTCATTAAGTGTCCATGTCACAAGTCACACCGGTCAGAAGTGTTCTAGGTATTACACGTCATAAGCGTCGTAGGAGTTAATTGTTACAAGTGTTATAAACCACACGAGGCACAAGTAAAATGTTTTTGTCAGAAAACCTAGTTATTTCCCCAATTTTGCCAGAACAGAAAGAATATTTTTCCTACCGTATTACTCCGCTTCTACCACTTATAGCAGGAATGTCAATCTGGAGTTTGTTTAAAAGTATTTTGTAAAAAATCCGTTCAAAAAATGTAAACATAAGTTATAATGTAGTTTATTCTTAGAAGTCCATGGATCTGCCACATTAAAAATATTTATTTACGGACAGATTTCATTGAAAAAAGTGGTCATATAGGGAATACACAAGATGGTCGTGCCAAAAGTGATCGAATGCTAACCTATATCAGATAACAATTTCAAAATATGCCAAACGTGGCAAAATATGTAAGGAGAACATCAGATCCCTGTATTATCCAATTACAAATTACAGAAACCTGTATTTTTTATAAACTCTAATAGATTTACAAATTTTTTATGGCGGCCATATATATATATATATATATATATATATATATATATATATATATATATATATTGGCCGCCCCATAAATAAATGACCCCCAGTAAACGCTGCTGTATTTTAATGAAATTTACATTTTATTCCTGTTAAGGAACGATGTTTCATAAAGATTAATCAAGTAATCATCGACAATGAAACAAAAACTCTTTCTCTTCATTTACATTAGTTAAGTGTCAATGTTAAACATATTTGTAAGAGTCGTTTTTCATCAACAAAGGAAATTGGTGATAGATGGAAAGTATTAACTGATCATCAAATCTCGATCGACGTATCGAAGAATTTGATCATTTGGGCTCAGACTATTACTTTGTTTACCTCTTAACTCCACGCTATCGTACTACACGGCGGCAATGGTGTAACGAGAGCTTGCATTTGAATTTGCAATGGAATCAAGTCATCTTTAGCGACGAATCTCGATTTTGTTTATGGGCTAATGATGGTCACAGATTGGTTAGAAGGCGACCTGGAGAAAGACGAAATTTGCAGTTTGCTGTACAACGACGTACTGCTCTCACTATAGGTGTGATGGTGTGAGGGCTACCTGCTATGGAAAAAGATCTCCTCTAGTAGTTATTGAGAGAGCACTAAACAAATAATTGGCGTTTTTTAAATATGATATGGCTTGATTTCCAATTTGTTTCGAACGTGTTAAATAATTATATAAGGTATTTATCGTTGTTTAATATTGTCGTCCATGTTATTAACTTTAAAATGAATAACTACTGCAATGAAGAAAGAATTTTTATGGTAAAAACCTTCTACAGTGGTGTTAGCTTACGGAGGGTTAGAGATTTGTTTGCCGTTAAGTTTGATAACAGACCTATACCATATTTAAGTACCATTCACCATTATATGCTGAAATTGCAAAAATCTGGAAATGTTTCTATCGAATCAGAATCTAGCAGTGTACATTTCCACTCAATAACGAAACAAATGTCCAAAACACTCGCTATTGGGCCCAAGAAAGTCCTCCAGTGAATATTAGTACGCGAACTCGGTATCTTCAAAAAATTAATATCTTAGCTGGAATTTTTGACAATAACATTATTGGTCCGTTTGAAATCGAAGGAAATTTAAATTCAGAAACTTATTTAGAATTATTGGGAACCAAAGTTGGGCCTGCATTAGACGAAGTTGCAAGAGAAAAACAGGAGATCTGGTTTCAACAAGGCGACTGTCCTGCACATTTGGGTTTAGTTGTTAGAATTTTTTTTGCCCTCAGTAATTATTTATTCCAAGAAGAAATTATCAATGAGGGCGAGTTGTTAGGAAGAATAAATAATGCAGTTTTAAGAATTTATCCGGATGGTATACTTTAAAATTTACAAAATTATAACCAGAATTGGAAAATACATACAAACGGACGTGCGCATTTTGACCATCTAATTTAATGAATAAAAAATGTAAATTATAGTTTTGTTTCAAATAAAAGGCATTAATTCAAAAAATGTTTATATTTGTACAATTAATAGAATGGATTCAATGTAAAACATGAAACATTATTGTTTGGTATGGTATGGCAGAACCGCGTAACGTGCAGACTGTGCGAACGAAACGATATACCATATATATATATATATATATATATATATATATACGTTTTTTCAGCGTTTATCACCATCGCAGCGTAGTCTTCAGAAAAGAACTGAAAAGATATTTCACCATTGTGTGATTTAGCCACTCTCCGAAGTCATGTAAAATATTCACTTTACATCACTAGTTCCACAATGTCTTTTAGAGATATAAGAATCCATGTTTTGCGATTTGTACGTACAGTCACTATATTAGTTACGGGAACCGTTAAATTTAATTATACTACGTTTTATTATTTATTGGTTGACCTAAAATGTAACAATGTGGGTAATCATTTTAAGCTTCCATAAAAATATTTTATTGTTCATTCTAATATATAAGCGGAATAATTGTCAATATCATCATTATGTATTAAACTCAAGATGAGAGTAGTTTCATTAAGTTTCGTTTTTGGTTATGTGGCACTCATGTATCCATTTGTTAAAAGTAAATGTTTTGGACACAAAGGTATTTTTATATTATTCTGAATTATTACGCTTATAGGTGAAATTATTCCTTTAACTATACGGCAATTGATGTGGAGTGCAGTTAGCTAAAGTTTTTGAAGATGACAAATGTAGAAAACTATTTCCAAGCAAAATGAGCTAAAATGTATCATCGAGAAAATTATTTTACAAGGTTTTCAAATGATGAAAGATTACATTGTACCAACCTTTGACACAAGCGATGAACTTGCGGATTGCATTAAAGAAGCCCTTACTACTATTTGTTCTCGTTTATGTGGTAGCTTATGTCCAAATGACAGAATTGAATTATACGCGGTAGTTTCCGATATTCAAGAAAAATCATTATTAGTCAGTGTCATTGAAAAACTTTAAATTTCATTAATTTTAATTTGTAGAATGGTTAAATACTTGTTACAATGTCTTAGTTTTAGAAAAATTTAGACGTGGCCATACAGCGTGGGATACAACATCAAAATATACCATTTGTAAAACAATAAAAATCATTTAGAGGTTTTATTATTGTATGTTCATACGTTCAGTCAATGAAGGCTATTATTGCCCTAGAATAAATGTGAAAATGTCAGGTATAGACACACGACTAATTTTATTTTAAAAATCAGTTGTTACTTAGAATACATAATGCAGTTTTAACCAGAACCAGAATTTAAACATGTATAAAAATGAACGCGTGCCTTTTGAGCACCTAACGAATAATTAATTCGTTTCAAACTAAATATGTCAATTCAGAAAATGATTATGCTTGATTATTAAACACTGTTGTTGCTATGGCAGTATAACAGACCGCTTCAACACAAGCCGTGAACAGGAAATTTGGCAACGATGTAAACGGTTGGATTTTCGCTTGACAGCTCAACGCTGTACTGTTAATTGTTATTTAAAATTTGGTAAAAACTGGTGACAATCGTTGCAATTATACAGTGAACCCCTTAGATCTGCTTGTTATCAGTATATATAGACTTCAAACCATATTATGTTCCGTATATGACATGACAACGTACCTTCTTAAAGAAACAACCGTAAGTGTTAATTGTAGCGAATATCTAGATTGAATTTTTATATAAAAGATGATTTTTACCTTCCAACCTACATATACATATGTAGGTATAGAAGGCTATGCAATAAACATTTTTTCACTATCTCTAAATCGACTTGTT
>JARFJB010001883.1:6230000-6577500 GCA_036346205.1 Vesta saturnalis
TTGTAATCCATTTTGGAGGAAATGTAACTGTTTATAATCCAATTACTTTTGTATAAAACATGAAGTGAATATATATATATATATATATAT
The DNA here is from genome assembly GCA_036346205.1 of Vesta saturnalis. NCBI lineage: Eukaryota > Metazoa > Arthropoda > Insecta > Coleoptera > Lampyridae > Vesta > Vesta saturnalis. The sequence goes on from JARFJB010001883.1 coordinate 6,230,091, forward strand.
ATATATATATATATATATATTATATATTATATATATATATATATATATATATATATATATATATATATATATATATAGCTCATTTCAATGGAATCTCGACCTAGAAAAAATACGTCAATTTAGATGTCGAGAGGACATTCAAAAACAGTGTTTATGGAATTTTACAATTCCGATTAAGGAGTGAAAAGTAAAATTCCATAAACACTGTTTTTGAATGTTCTCAACATCTAAATTGACGTATTTTTTTCTAGGTCGAGATTCCATTGCTAAAAAAATATTAAGGGTGACTAGTTTTGAAATGAACGCACTATATATATATATATATATATATATATATATATATATATTAATTCACTTCATATTTTATACAAAAGTAATTCGATTATAAACAGTTACTTTTTCTCCAAAATGGATTACAAAACTTATTTAACTTATCTTAGAAGCTTTTAAGTAATCAATTCGAACTAATAACTAACTAATAAACGATTAAACGAATATTTACTAGGTAAATAACTTATCACCATTAAAATTATTTCTTCTTAACTATTTATCAAACGGTATGATAATGTAATACATATAAAACAAATCTTTCAAGTAAACCCTTTTTATGTAGGAGGTCGAAATAGAAGTCACAGAATGCAAGTTACAATACGAATAATTGCATACTCGTTAAAATACAAGTTGAAATGCAACACAACAAGTGACTAAGCCTTTATTATAAATAAAGAATGATTTATCTATGTTTATTATTTTTTTTTAAACAAAATTTTTTCTTTGTATACATAGTATACGAGAAAGTAAAAAGCACTTCTGTGGAGCAATGCACTTAAATTACATTTTTTGTGACTGCTTTGTCTGATTGGTCTGAGTGTGGTTAATAAAAGTAATACATTCATAGCTAATCAATTAGTAATCGTGTGAATTTATGTGTTAACTTTTCAATAAGTTTATTCAATTACACATTTCATTACAAGAATTAAAATGAGTTTTATTTTTTAATTATTTTTAACAAAGTTAGTATAACTTTGTTAAAAATAATTTTACATTGCTTTATCTCTGTCATACAAGATAATTTTTGATATTGATGCCTGTCGCTCATGTAATTGTACTAAATACTTTTTGAGTTCTGAGCGTTTAAATTTATTTGAAAGCTACATGGACTTGAAAGTCTACTTAACACCCTTAAACGTCAGCAACAAGACAATTGCTAAGCAATTATGGATAAAATATAATTTTTACATCTTACTACATACTCATAAAGTTTACTTTATTTCAATTATTTGTAAAATTGTAGTGTGTCTAAGTAAGGGCGAGACTAACCCTCAAACAAAAACTGTATGGTGTTCTAATAAAATATCATCAACTTTTACTCATTTATTTTTCCAACCTGTAAATGTATCATATACCTAACTTTTCCTACGCTTCTAAAAACCTAGAGCATTTCTTCTCAATTCTCCAGTTTAAGGATTGTTAACAGAATACTTTTTTTAATTTTTACATTACATTACATGACTAATAAAAAAGGCACACCAACCCCCTAGTCATCAAACTTTATTCAAGTTGAAATAAGATAAATGTGTCAATGTGTAGTCTTCTATTAAAATATTACATTTAAATTGTATTAATAGTAACAATATGAAAAAACGTAAACTACAGAATCCATTCTGTATATTTCATTTTATTAATCACATTGACTAACATCATTATTTTGAGCAAAGGTAATGATCTTGTCCAAGTCAATTACCCCGTTTGGACACAAATTCAGATTAGGTATATTACATAAGTTAGCACAAACGCTTATAAGAGATTTTTTAATACATTCTAAAACTTGAGAGTGACTATTTACGGTTGGTACGATTTGCCTCAAAAAATTCACGGTTTGTTGATCAGTTAAAGTTGGGATTCTGTTTGTAACACATGATTCGTAATTAGTAAGGGGAACTGTGCTACAATTTAAGCTAGCGAATATAGGGCACAATTCATTGAAAGAAAGATTCCAAATGTTATCATTTAAACATGTCGTGACTCTTGTTATAACTTCAAATAAGGGCCATATCTGTCTTTCTCTTAAATCCACACCTATAAGTGATAAAAATTTGCTGGTGCTAAATTTTAATTGATCTAAACACTTACCTGCAGTGAATGAACTAAGGGCAATTACGGATACAAGAAAGAGACTTGTGAATGAAACAATCATTTTGAATGGTTTTTACTAAGACTGCGTTGGGTCTATATAGAGTTCAGTTAAGTATGTTTCTGTTGTTAAGACACGTGAATATATGAGAGTAAATGATAAGATTCGTAATGTGATTACGGGTTTTTTCCAGAATTGCTTTAAGCGGAATTATCATGATTAAAATAAAAAGTCAATACAAATACAAAATAGTAATATATATATATATATATATATATATATATATATATATATATATATATATATATATATATATATATATATATATACTTATGTTTTATTTTAGTTCATCTAAATGATTTTATTGTAATATCTTTTGTTATTTAATTAAGTTGCGAACATAATTAAATTATACGGTGCTTGTTGAGACTTATTGAGTATTATTTTTATCGCATAAAACGTATAATTCGCAGAACAACAAATTGCATGTGATACTGAGCAATGGAAAATTATTTTAAGATCAAAAGGATAAATTACTAAGTTCTTGTTATTTATTTACTTAGTAATAGAATTATTAGTATTCTAAGGAAAACAAGGTATAGTTGAAATTATGAGAGAATTTCGCTATCGGATTACAAAATTACAAAAATAACTGAAAATAATAATTGTCAATTTGTTTTTTTTTTATAATTGTGGACCTGAACAGGCTAAATTTGGCCTATCCTGCTAAAGCAATCAGGAACACTTAGGAGGATGGATAGAGGGATAATGAATTGCCAATAGATGCCTATGAACAGCTACCTTAAATTTTCTCATATCATAAGTGAGAGGAAAGCAGGAACTAGGGAGAACATTCCAGAGTTTAGAAACCGTGTAGAAAAATGTGGATTACGCCCGTTTGGTACGACAAGTGGAGATTGTACTGCATACTGATGATGTGAATGAGCAAACCGAGTATTTCTCGCAAAGATAGCCCGAGATGGTATCAAAGAATATAATTCAGCAGCACAATAGCCGTTGTAATAACGATAATACAAAAAAGAACTGAAACCATTCTTCTATGCTCAAGGGACTGTATGTGAGATGTTAAGGATATCGAGAGCGTATTGGGGAGCATTAATCCAGAGGTGAGAATTATATTCCAGATGAGGGCGAATTTGGGCCTTATACAGCAGACGGAGTTGTCGAGAGGTAAAGTACTGCTTAGATCTGTACAAAAAGCCTATTTTACGAGTCGCTGTTTTGGTAGCTGACAGAAGATGGTCAACCCATGAGAGATTTGAAGATACAGTCCTACCCAACAGAGCAATGGAGTCTGAAAACTTAAGAACTGAGCCATTCATACTTACAACAGGAAATGATCGTTCTTTTTTGGCGGACATAAGGCAACACTGAGTTTTGTTAGCATTAAATTTAACTAGATTATTGCTTCCCCATTCGAGAATACGTTGAATGTCTTTGTTGATTGAATTTGCCATTTCAGCTTTAATTTCCTGATTTGACATAGAAGGTGGATTATCACTATGAGTAGACTGAGATGAACTACAGTGAAGAGTGCTATCGTCAGCAAAGCAATGGATGGGGTTAGTTCTTGAAGAAATAAGGTCATTTATGTACAGCAGAAAAAGTGTAGGCGCTATAACGGATCCCTGTGGTACGCCCGCGTTAATGCTAACTTCTTTTGAAAAAAAGCCATCAACTACGACACGTATTCGTCTTTTATCAAGGAAACTAGAAACCCAGTTAATGAGCGTATCATTTAACCCAAACGAGGTGAGTTTGGCAAGTAAACACTTATGCCAAACTTGGTCAAATGCCTTTGAGATATATAAAGCGATTACAACTGTTTCACCGGACTACTCTACTGTATTGTTCCAAACTTGGGTCACATATGAAAGAAGATCACCTGTTGAACGACTTTGCCTGAACCCATATTGGTGGTCACTAAGGAGTTTCTTAGTTTCAAGGAACGTGAGCAGTTGCTGATTGATGGCTTTTCCATGATCTTAGACAAAATGGCAATTGGTCGGTAGTTTGAAGGATCGGTCTTATCGCCTTTTTTGGGAATAGGTTGAACATTTGCTAACTTTCATGATGAAGGGAATTCCCCAGAAGACGTAAAGATCGTATAGAGCTTAGATAGGACTGGTACTAGTTCGGGGGAACATTTCTTTAAGACAATAGCTGGGATACCGTCTGGGCCAGTCGCCTTATTGAGATCGATTCCAAGAGCTGGTACCGAAAATGAATTGGTTTCATAGCGTATGAAGAAGAGTTGACTAGGGGCACATTTTTTCCAGAATCATTGAGACACGACTTGATGCAAACAAATCCACAAAAACATTGGCTTTGTGTACAGAATCAGCAACTACCGATCCGTCAATAGATGTCAGGGGGGGAAATGAAGATGTTCCAACGTTTTTACTAACGGCTTTAGCTAAAGACCAAAATTTACGACTGCCTAAAGGAGATGTAGCTAATTCATTGCATTTTCGTTGTTCGAACAACTTTTTACTTGTGCAGATATTTCTAGCACCAACGTATTCTACATGACTGTCGACCGATTTATTAGATTTCCATTTAATGTAATATTTCTTTTTAAAGATATTGCATCAGCACAAGCCTTATTCAACCAGGGTTGGGAACGTGAATGACCTATACGATACTGTTTTTTTGGGAATGTATAACTCCATTCCCATGAGGATGACTTCAGATACTGAAAGAGCGATGTCCGAAGAAGAGGACGACTTAATACAGTATCCACGCCATGGAAAGGTTGCAAAGAAATCCCGTAAATGGTCGGAAAGACCTAAGGGCGAAAGAACGGAAGTTTTATGAACAAGAGGGTTTGATGTAAGAAAGAGATCTAGAAGATGTGGAGTATGGTTAGGGTTATCAGGGATTCTTGTGGGTTCAGAAATCATTTGTGTGAGATCACATGAAATAGCAAATGTTTCTGCACTATGACCAGCAGGATTTGCAGTAGATGAAAACTGAAGCCAATTAGAGTTATGAACATCGAAATCGCCTACAATTGAGATATCGCAAGATGGAAACTGAGACAGGAGATAGTCCACTTTCATACTAAGGTAATCGAAGAAGTCTTGAAAGTTACTGTCATTAGGAGACCTATAAATGCAACAGTAGAATTTCACAAAATTAGGACCAGAATGTTTAAACCAAATCACGTCAAAATTTTTATTTTCTAAGGAAGATACCCCCTTGCATGCAATTCTGTCCTTGATGTAGGCACATACGCCTCCTTTATATCGAAAGTCAGGGGGGGAAATGAAGATGTTCGAAAGTTTTTACTAATGGCTTTTGCTAAAGACCAAAATTTACGACTGCCTAAAGGAGATGTGGCTAGTTCATTGCATTTTCGTTGTTCGAACAACTTTTTAGTTTTATTGATGACACTTTTGCAGATATTTCTAGCACCAACGTATTCTACATGACTGTCAACCGATTTATTAGATTTCCATTTAATGTAACATTTATTTTTTAAAGATATTGCATCAGAACAAGCCTTATTGAACCAGGGTTGGGAACGTGAATGACCTACACGGTACTGTTTTTTCGGAATGTATAACTCCATTCCCATGAGGATGACTTCAGATACTAAAAGAGCGATGTCCGAAGTAGAGGACGACTTAAAACAATATTCACGCCATGGAAAGGTTGCAAAGAAATCCCGTAAATCACTCCATCGAGCTGACTTAAAACACCACAAGGTTCTATCGGTTTTGCGAACAACAGTGGAATTAGGTACAGTAGAAATGATTTTTATTAGACAATGGTCGGAAAGACCTAAAGGCGAAAGAACGGAAGTTTTATAAACAAGAGGGTTTGATGTAAGAAAGAGATCTAGATGATGTGGAGTATGGTTAGGGTTATCAGGGATTCTTGTGGATTCAGAAATCATTTGTGTGAGATCACATGAAATAGCAAATGTTTCTGCACTATGACCAGCGGGATTTGTAATAGATAAAAATTGAAGCCAACTAGAGTTATGAACATTGAAATCACCTACAAATGAGATATCGCAAGATGGAAACTGAGACAGGAGATAGTCAACTTTCGTACTAAGGTAATCGAAGAAATCTTGAAAGTTGCTGTCATTAGGAGACCTATAAATGCAACAGTAGAATTTCACAAAATGAGGACCAGAATGTTTAAACCAAATCACGTCAAAATTTTTATTTTCTAAGGAAGAAACCCTCTTGCAAGCAAATCTGTCCTTGATGTACGCACATACGCCTCCTTTATATCGAAAGTTAGAGTGAAGATGGTATTGAGGAAATTGCAAGTCAGGTGACTCGGAGCTTTCAGAGGAGACTTGTGTTTCAGATAGAAACAATATATCAGGTTGTAATTGTTCAAGATGTTGGTGAATAGCATTAAGATTAGACCTGATACCGCGGATATATATATATATATATATATATATATATATATATATATATATATATATATATATATATATATATATATATATATATAGAGAGAGAGAGAGAGAGAGAGAGAGAGAGAAGACGTAATAATTTATTACACAGTTTATTGTCTTCTTTCTTAACAAAATTACAATACCATATAAGTTGCATTGTCCGTATTGTTCGAGAAAGTACTGTGTATGGCTTCCTGTAAAACGTCAGATGTCTTTTTATTGCCCCAAACAGTATTTGGTAGCACACTGCTGTACTCAATATTGGGCATAGTATTTATTTCGGTATTTGCAGTAGATAAATTATCAGTAGTAAACACATTAATAGACTTAGAATCAGGTGGTGGTTGTGGGTGTGCTGAAATAAATTACAGCTTGACCATACGTGAGAGGTGAATGTGATAATGACATAGGTGTAGATGGTGAAGGTTGTAGACATGAAAGTTTTGCATTTGTAAAATCAAATTTTGCATTTTTTGTTGCAGTATAATTGCTTCCCTAGTAGGTAGTTCTCGAAGCTCTGCAGCGACAAACTGCCCAAAAACATCAAATATGTCTTGTTTGTTCACTTTTGAAACAATTTCATTACATTCTTCAAGGGCACTATGTACAGATAATGGTTATTGTGTGGTTTGGGATCTTTTGGGAGGAAGAGGTGAATGAAGAACTCTTTTCTGTGACGAATTGGATTGTCGGTCCAATGTTTTCTTGTCTGTATTCGATTCTGATTTTTTTTCTTCTGTACTTGTTTTGGCATCGTCCTCTGTAAGATGCATATCCTGAAAATAATAAATAATGCAGGTATTAAAGTATATGTACTTCAAGTCTTTTTATTACATTTTCAGGTGCCCTCAGTAACTGACGAATGGAAAGACATGGTGTAATTGATGGGAAGCAAATTTAAATTAAATTCCCACCAAACAGCGGTTCCTCATTTTATAATTATAAAGGCACATACAGTATAATTTTATTCGCTATGGTGGATGCAGCCTACTGTTTCAGATTCATAGATGTTAGACGAACACAGACCTCCAGAATAACTTGTTACGCTTCCCTGACACATCTGTTATTATTTCTGACAGTGCATTTCCCTTAAGAACACGTTTAATGAAGCCATATATTAAAAACCATTTATCAAATGTCGAAACAGTTTTTAATTATAGGCTCTCCAGAGCTCGGATAGTAGTAGAAAATGCATTTGGCATACTTGCGTGGAGATTTCGAGTATTTCAAAGGCCAATAGAATTACTATCAGATACCATTGATAAAGTAATCTGAGCTGCCTGTAGTTTACACAATCGGTTACGAATGACTTCCAATACATACTTTACCACACAATTCGTTGACAGTGAAGACCGAAATACTTGTGAAATTACACCGGAATCTGGCGAAATCATATCAATGGGCTACAATCAGTGACCAACTTGGGCTGCACTAATTACAAAAGAGAAGCAGAGAATGTGCGAAGTTCGAATGTCCAGTACTTTATGACCGAAAGTTCTGTTCCATCGCAATGAATATAATTATTATGTGTTTTGTCTTTATTAGTGAAATAAATATGTACTTATTAGATTTGATTTTTACACTCTTGTTGAAATAATCTCCCGTAGAAAATCAGCTTTACCAAACCAAACAAATTTAGGACAATAGATATCATCTGTACCTGTACCAGTTCCTTTCGACTTCTCAATTTTGTATCCAAATACTCTACTAGTTTTATATTCCATAAAATCGGAAAATTTTCGTAACTTTCCAAAAACGGGTTAATATTATTAACATTCCATTTTATAATAATAATAATAGTAGTAGCGCTTCTTATTATTATTACGTTATATTATTACTTTTCATTTATTATAAAACTATCTTTTAAATTATTACGCAACAGCCACACGCGTGTGAATAACGAGATCAAGCTTGTTTACTAGCAACGTGTAATTATGCGCGCTGACAACCGGATAGTCAAAAAGCGCGTTAGTAGCGCGTAAACTAACTCCGTGTAATCGCCCCTTTATCAACCATAAACTCACCAGTGAAACTGTTCTGAGCATCTGTATATGTGCACAAGAGTGCACCTAAAAAAGCATTGCGTGGACTTAATGCAGCGTTAACACACGGTAAATTATAATTTTTATTATCTTTATCTAGATCTGGATGAAGAGATAACAGTCTTCGTAGCCATGCCAATAGCATCCTAAAAAGTCATAAATGGTATTATTCCCACAAAATGTCAAGAGAACTGACAAATAAACATAGAAGAGATTTTCCGATTCTAACATATGTTCTACCTGCAATTTAAGGTATCCTACATAATACTAATTAGTGACAATATTAGGTAAAACAGCGTTTCAGATATATAAGATATATAAGTCGTTAAAAGTATTGTAATAAAACCTTACCGAAGGGATGGAAATGAAATCATATCACCATGAATGGATAAGAAACTTGCACGAATATGTACATAACTGGATAGGTACAACCATAATAATCTAAAATAAAAAGTACTCCAACTAATTGTTTGAATTTAACTAATTGATAATGTTAACGAAAGGTGAAAGTTTGTCCAAGAAGTACAAAATACACGAATACCAGCTAAAAGGTGTGTGGAGGAGGATTAAAAAAATTATTAATACTGAAAAGGGAAAACCATGACATAGTGCTGTATCATGCATCTATTTGAAAAGCAGGAATAATTAAAAAATGGGAACATTTAGAGGAAAACTAATAAAGACAACAGCTTACAAGATAATGAGCTACATCTTACTAGATCAATTCACTCTGTATGGTGAGGAATGTCTATGAGCTAATATAAAACAAATGGAATTGTGAAACCAACTTAGTAGTAAAAATCGTGACAGATGTAGTATGTGCACTGTGACGCCAAAATTTACATTCCTTAAAAAATCATGGGAATGGTCAAAGTTTACTTCATGAAATAAATAGTGAGAAAAACCCAATAATTTTATTTAATTTAATTAAAAGAGTATTTTTAATCATGTTTACTGACTAATTAAACAATTAGAAAGACCACTCCACTGGACAGTTGTCCCGGTTTTGATTTCGACAGAACCTTCTCAAAGTCGAAATAAACTGAAGAAATTTTTTCTTAATTATTCAGTGATGGACAGTAATGAGAGGTATTTTTAAGCATATATGAATTTTTGTATTGACGTTTAATTGTAAATGTTTGTCAAAACGAGATAAACCTTTAGTTTCAAAGATATGCTTCGCTTGATAGTATATTTTTGATTTTCAATTTAGAGCAGTCATAGCGTTCATGCATTGGGGTATGTGAAATTGGGGCTCTAACAATTTGCTTAACAACTGTAATTATGATCCTATAATTCTAAAAAAGTTTAAGATCGATAGGGGGGGGGGAGATAACGTGTTGAAATAAAAAAATAAAACTAGGCACTTAAATGTCGGTAATAAAGTTATCATATGCAAAATGAAAGAAAGGTGTGTAGATTTTTTATTATCTATCTTTAATTTATGACACATTTTCAAAAATATATGATTGTTTTATGAAAACTGGGTGTTATGTACATTAAAAGTCCTATTTTACTTGACTCTGTGTTACTCGAATCCAAGTGATGTGCTGCTGCCTGCCCTCCTGATCATGTCTGGTGTCGTATACTTTCAAGACTTTCACTTCGGCTACTTTCCCCTTTTCCGTTTTCTCCGTATTGCTTGCTGTCCTTCCTACTGTGGGCGGCTTTGGTATAGGTGATTCTTGCCAGGGTGAAGGACCCCTGTGTGGCAATGTTTGGTTGGTATTAACATCCATGCATTGGGAAATCTGAGAATTGTCTCGGATGTTGAGGTTCATTCCTGTTTCTCAATTTCCGTGGCATGTCAGATGGTGCCTTTTGATGGTTTTTGATGCCAACTGTCATAATGGTAGATTCAAGTGTCATGTACTGCCGACCTGCTGTACGAGAGTAGATGTTTTCCTCTCCGCAGTCTTTTTCTATTCCTCGCGTCGAACATTTATCCTCGTATTTGTTTGTCTCATATATACGTTGTCACACACTTCACAAGGGATGGTGTAGACTGCATGCTCCTCCAACTTAATTTTGGTTTCGGTGTTGGAAGCACTGAAGATATTTTTCCGTGTTGTCTGTATGTTGTGTTTACTGAAAGATTTCGCATTCTTGTCTGTTCCTTTGGATATCGAAGCGTGATCTTGGCTGCTGGTGGTTCTTCCTTCTCTGTGGGTCTAGGTTTTACTGTTCTTGAGACATTTAGGGTTATCCTTACAGTAGTGCCATTGTTAGTGTTTCCATCTCCTCCCTTTTGTAAGTTAAGTCCGCGAGTCTCGTTCTCGTCCCCAGAAATATCGAACCTCAAGAGCGTGCGTTTCATTGTCCTGACGTTATTGTGGAAGCTAACACATCCATACACGTGCACACACACGCACACACGCCCAGACATACACACGCACGTACACTCGCGCGCACCCACACACACACACACGCGCACACACACACGTGCATACGCACAGGCACATACGCACACACGCACCACGCACACACGAACACACGAACACACGCACACACGCACACACGCACACACGCACACACGCACTCATACACACACGCACACATGCACACACGCACACACGCGCACACACGCACACACGCACACACGCAAACACACACGCAAACACATGCACACACGCGCCCACGCACACGCGCACATACGCACACCGCACACGTACACACGCACACACGCACTCATGCACACACGCACACACGCACACACGCACACACGCACACATCCACACACGCACACACCACACACGCACACGACGCACACACGCACACACGCACAACACGCAACACACACACCGCACACACGCACATACGCACACACGCACACACACGACACACCACGCACACAGCACACACGCACACCGCACACACGCAACACGGCACACACAGCAGCACACGCACACAACGCACACACACACGCACACCACACACACACGCACACACAGCACACACGCACACACACGCACACACGCACACACGCACACACGACACACACGCACACCACACGCACACAGCACACACAGCACACACGCACACGCACACACGCACGCACGCCACACGCACACACACGCACACACGCACACCACACGCACACACGCACACACACGACACCACACACGCACACATGTACACACACACACGCACACACGCACACACGCACACACGCACACACGCACACACGCACACACGCACACACGCACACACGCACATACGCAGACACGCACACACTAGCTTGTAAAAATGAAGTTTAGTTCGGTTAATGGACGTTTACGAAAGTGTAACAAGTAAATGAATTACTTTACAAATTTAGCAAGCTAGTTGACCTATTAAATTTTTACAAGTTACTATCATTGATGATATTTCATGACAGTATCGACACCAATCTGACAGTTAGTAACCGGTTATGGTGGTAATATTTAGAGTTACGGTTGACGACATAAAATCTCGTTATGAATAGGTTTATATTATAAATTCAGATTTGTAATGTAATTTACGGGTGAATAACAAATAAAATATGTTACATTACACGCACAGTAACGGGCTTGCCTGACGGATCACCAGTAAACTCCTATCGTTAGCAAAAACCTCTGTACCATGCTAATGATGTAAAATTCTATTATTATACTTTAATAGCAAAACTACTTACGTCATTGCGTTATCATAATGGAATAAAAACATTTCTAAGAAAAAGATATAATACCTTTTTAAACTATTTATCAAATATTAGAGTTTAATTATGATAAGTAATCTTAAAACACTAATCCATCATTAAGATCTGCCGTTAATCAAACAAGTCAAAGTATAATAAGTTAAAATAGTATAAATATTCTTCTAACTCGTTTTTGGTTAGGGTGGGTTTGTGGAAGTCTAGCGAGAATAAATGGTTACGCCTCAAGAACTGTTACACCTCAGTGAGAAAAATGAAAGTCCCCAATTTGAGGTTATCTGGTCCAAGAAATACTTAAGCCATGTTGTCAGACACTTAAGGGCACTTTCTACTGTCCTTGTTGAATTTGTTATCGTATCCTGAAACAAGGCATGCTCAATGTATGATTTTTTAATCAAAATAATTAACCTATTATAATTTTTTTTTCAAGGTACCTGCAGTACCTCGGAATTTTTATTTTTTTCTCTTGTCATTTTATTACTTTCCAAATATTGACATTAAGAAGGTACTTTAAACGTTTTAGAGACTACTCTAAAACGTTTAAAGTAACAAATGATATTTAAGGTGAGAATGTGTTAAAAAATATGCAAAAAATGTCCCCAAGGACATACTACTCTCGATATCTGTATGTAATATGAATATGCAGTGCTTAAGATGAACATTTAGCGAACTATACTCTGGTCTATAGTTAAAATTCAGTACTGGTTATACGAAGAACAGCATTGCCGCCTACGGAGCTAACTGGTATCTAAGGACTGTACGTGCTTCATTTCGAGAAGTAACTGGGGTTAGCGAAAGAAGTACTTTTAGAAGATAGTAAACGTGCCAACTATGTCACGTACAACGTCGCTTTAGTTTCCCTATACAGAATTGAGTATATTTTGTGAAAATCTGGAACGTGTTTTGTAATCATTAAATAATTATTTTCAAATGATGATATGAGGTTTGTAATATATTCATATTACTTTGAAGACACTGTTGAAGCTGCAAGAGGAAAGAACTGTATGGATAATTTATTTATGAGTTTCTTTATAAACAATTTTACTTTAAAAAATGTGAAGACAGATTTGTCAGATCACTTAGAACACATTACGCTTCATTTAGAAAGTACAATATAGATAAATTGTAAGCAGAAAGCTCCTTCCACAAAAGGGGTTTATCGCTTTATTTTTAATATTCACCATGATTGTAAGTTAGATACAAATATAAATTTCAAATATTTCACCAACAATTCTATTCTGGATTTCTAAAGGATATAAATTGAAAGCCACCAAAGTAACCATGGAATAAAGTGGTTTAAATAAATAAATTCGCTCTCTTAGAGAAAAACTACAGTTCATAAATAATTTGTATAACACATACAAAACAGAAAATTTGAAGCTAGTGCATACTACATTTCTTGTTAGATATGAGAAAGCCATCAGATCTGCAAAAATTACTGCAAATGACCCCCCCCCCCTGGAATTCCTGCTTTTTAACAAAAAAAGCAGCGGGGTTAGAAAAATTGTATTAACAATTTCCGCAGATGTAAAAAAATGAATGGGCCAAAATATTATAAGAAATAAATTACACTAAGTATACGGTAATAAAAATACATCGTCATTTTTAAATCAAAACGTTTTCTTGTGAGCTCTAATAGCAGCAGAAGAATCAATAACAGCTTTTTGTCTCATCCTCTTGCTACATCTGCTTCTATGTTAAGCAAAGCTAGCATACAACCCTAGAACTCCCAAGGGGGGGCAAAAAGTACCCGCGGTTTTTCTTTTTTCTTATATCTTTTTTAGTTCTCTACTGATATGAATAGTCTTCCGTTTTATTGTCTCTTAATAATTCTACTTTCGTAATATTTAGTTAAATTGCACATATATTTGTTTTTTCATTTAAAAAAACACGCATAAACGACGTTGCTGCATTTGTTTCGAAAACGTAAATACAAAACAGCAACGCGATCGTATTACAAAAACTAATAAAATTTGTTCCAAGTGTGATCAAAACATTTGTAAAATACATATGGAAAGCAATAACATTTGTATAAATTGTAATTCCGGAAGTGCAAGTGAATAAAAAAGATTATATGTAATAGTGCAGATAATATGAGAATATTTCTTTTTTGTTTATTGTATTAAAAGTAATGTTAAATGAGTCTAATAAAGTCATTACTACATTCAGATGGTTGTAATAATCATATATATCAGCATACTACTGCAACATAATCATTATTATTTGGAAAAAATAAGACAAAACGAGCGCGGGCAAAAAATTCCCCCCTTGGGTAAGCACGTAAATATTTTATCTTGGGAGTTCTAGGGTTAATCGATCTTGATCCATTCGATTCCTCAAGAGTTTTTTTGAATTTCAACTTCGAAAATCAGCGTTCTGCAGATGCCACAGTTGCAGGGATTGTTAATCATTAAGGTGATCACATAAATAACAAAACAACTAATACTAAACAATTAATATTAACAATTTGCATCCTATTACACTAGAGAAAGAACAGCATAGAGACATTAATTTTCTAGATTTAAACATAAAGAATCGTACACAGAAAAAGTTTGAGAAAACGTACACATACAGACCGTACAATTCCAAACGATTCACGTCACCATAAAACAAACAAGTTAGCTGCATATAGATCATTAGTACATACAGCGATGTCATTACCATTAAACCAAATAAATTTCAATAAAGAAATATCAATTATAAAACAAATTGCACAATCAAATGGTTACATTTCAAACATAATCGGCACTTTAATTAAAAATCAAGGTTAAAAATTATCTATCAAAAACATACACCCAGTTAACACGTTTATTTAATGCGAAAGATTCAACTAACGACGTTTGAAGGCGAGTATTTACAAATTGAACTGCAGCACCCTTGCACAATGTGTTCTATGTGGGGGCGCCCAGTCAGCCAATCACAAAGGCTGTTCCACATACAGAGACTTAATAAACACTCGAAACAATATTCTGGGTACAAGTCAACATATTCGAAATCCCTACGAAAACATTCTCAAGTACAGTATCACCACAAACCCACATCGAGACAATAACACACGAACACACTTAACAAATCAAATAACTACTTACCCTCCTCCCTGAATTTAAAACCATGTTTGCCCAATTAATGAACCATAACCAATCGATCCTGAATTCACTGAAAACACTACGGATTGCCACCGGGTTACTAAACCATAAACACGAATTAATCGCATTTTTAAATATTAATAAGATTAAAATCATCCTCACTTCAGATACACATTTTACAAAACGAACCGTACCCCGTATACCAAATTACACCATGTACTCTACAAACCACCCGGATAATACAGCACATGGCGGGGCAGCCGTTATCATTAAAAATCATATTTCACACTATGAACTACCCAAACTCCAAACCTAATTGATTCAAGCTGCAAATCTGGAAATAAATGCTCTGCCTTGATCAGTTGTAATATCGGTAATATACAGTCCTCTAAGACATCAAATTATTTCCATCCAGTACCAAACATGTTTCCAGTTCTTAGAAGTTTAATTTATTGCCGGAGATGACTGGAATTGTAAACATACACACTGAGTTCAAGACTCATCACAACAAAAAGCAGATACCCCCTAAGAACTATGACCGACAACTATGACTTTTTTTCTACAGGCGAACCAAAGTACTGGCCAACAGAGCTAGACAAAATTCCAGATCTATTGGACTTCTTCGTAATGCATGCTCTATTATCCAATTACACTAGGGCCGAGTAGCGGCATGACATCTGACCATTCGCCAATCATAATGACACTAACTAGCAACATTATTAAGAAAGTAGAGCTTTGTACTCTTACGAACAAGAGAACGAACAAACTTTTACTGAATAAAACATAAGTTTACAGTTGAAAATAAAGCAACCAGCCGGTCTTGATACAGCAGTCTACTATTTAACCAATCTTATCCAGGAAGCTGCGAGGGAGTCTACTCCTAGTCCAGATGCCTGAAAGTAAGAATATTCCACTGTATATAAGGGAACTAGTGGTTAAAAAACGTAGAGTTCGGACGCAATGGAAAAGATCAGGAAATGTGGCCGACAAAACAGTATACAACAACTTAACACAAAATCTCAGAGCAACCCTTCAAGAACACAAAAATACTACATTCCAAAATCACATTACCAATCTAAATAAAAATGGTCACTCTATTTGAAGAGCAACCAAGAGACTACAAAAACCTCAAGCGCACATTCCACTAATTTTGACTGAAGATGGTACGTAGGCTAGATCGAATAAAGAGAAAGCAGGTACATTCGCAGAATACCTGTAACTTGTCTTCAAACCATTCCAACCATCACCTACCCACGACAATCAAGAAACTGAAGCTTTTCTAGATACGAAATGCCATATGTCCCTCCCTATAAAATCTTTCTCTCCATTTGAAGTAAAATTCGAAATTAACAAATTGAAACAGTTCAAAGCTCCAGGACACGATTTAATAAGGAGTAAAATTCTGAAAGTGTTGCCAAAGAAAGCTATCGTTCTAATCACCACAATATCTAATCACATTCTGAGCATTGCGTATTATCCCATCCTTTGAAGGTATGGCCACATCTTGATGAACAAAAAACAATCTATAGACCGATTAGTTGGCTTCCATATTAAGCAAGCTATTCGAAAATTTACTACTAAAGAGAATGAGAGAAGACGTAGAACTTTCAACAGTAATCCCTCGGCACCAATTTGGATTCCGTAAAAATCATTTAACGATCCAACAAACAAATAGAATTATTAATACTATTGCTAAAAGCTTTGGAGGGAAGAAATACTGCATGGCAGCGTTTCTCAATGTATCACAAGCTTTCGATACAGCATGGTATGCGTTACTGCTGTATAAGCTACAACAATTACTACCAAGTTCATATTACTCAATCCTACAATCTTACCTATCCGACCGCTACTCAGTGAAATACATGAACGCACTTTCCTAGTATCATTCCATCAACTCCGGTGTCTCTCAAGGGAGTGTATTGGGGCCGGTCCTCCATCCCCTGTTTTAAATTGAACTCAAAACATATTATATACTGAATTCCATAAAAATTGCAACACCTAGAATTTATTGAACAATTTTAATGAAATTTTCGTCAACGATGTCTTTCATTAGAACAAACATACGATTAAAATTTGAAAACAAAAGAACAAAAACTAAAAATGTTTTTTTCAATAATGAGTTCCTTCTCCACGGTTTGTAATGCACTCATTTAGACGGCGTGGCATGCTATCAATCAAGTGATCTATAACTTCCTGTGGTATATCAACCGAAGCTTCTTGAATCCGTAGCCGGAGATCGTGTAAGTTATCTGGAGGGTGTGGTAAATTACCCAGTCGCCTATACCGACCTCATCCCATATATGTTCAATGGGCGACAAGTCAGGCGACCGAGCAGGTCATAGGAGGACGGCAATGTTAGCTTCTTCCAAAAAACGTGTTGTAGCCCTTGCCGTATGAGGGCGCGCATTATTCCGTTGGAATTTGGGATTTTCCAGCCCATGAAGATATGGAAGCGCAACGGGTACTAGCAGATTGGCAATATATCCAGCGGCGTTTAAGTTGTCATCAATGAAGACCAAGGGTGATCTGCTACCGTAACATACTACACCCCATATCATCATTCCTTGTGTGAGGGCTGTGTTGCGTTCCACAAAAAAATGTTGGATTTTTACGTTTTCCACGCATCCGTCTGACCCTCCTACGACCATCGTGGGCCCACCAGCAAAATCAGGACTCGGCATTAAACACAATTCGATGCCATTCTTGCGCCCAATTCGCCCTTACGTTGCTTCATTCTAGCCTGCGTGGACGGTGAAGTGGTGTAAGAGGAAGACATAAAAATGGACGATATGAACACAGCCCATAAGACCTTATTCGGCGATAAACAAATGACATTGACATTCTGGATTCTACACCTCTCATTTAATCATTTGCGGCCAAAAGTCTTAAGCGACGTTCTTCGCGATCTGTAGTCCTGCGGGGATGTCCTGATTCAGGGCAACGTTGTTGCACCCCTTCCTCGGACCATTTGGACCAACATCTCAATACTGTTGTAACATTTCGGTTTACACGACGAGCCTCTCTCATGCCAATAATTCGGCCACGTTCAAAATTGACAGTTAATTACACACTAATTGGTTTATTTCTTCAAATTTATTGTTACTAAGTGCAAAGGAAAAAACAAAAAAAAAACTACTAGCTAGATTTTATTCAAATTTTAATCGTTTGTTTGTTCTAATGAAAGACACCATTGACGAAAATTTCAATAAAATCGTTCAACAAATTGTAGGTGTTGCAATTTTTATGGAAGTCAGTATACATAAACTCACACAAACAAACACGCCGTCTCAAGCTATTTAAACAGCGTGAAGTAACAAGCCGCCCACAATTAGACTATATTTCGGTCGCCCAGCTCTGAAACATTGTGATAGCCTCCACAACCGTTTCGTAATCCTACGTAAAACAAGTGAGTATTACCACGTTAAATGAGATATCATTTAACGTAAAGATCGGTTTCAAGTTTTTTTTAATAAAAGGTTTACTTCTTATTGCAAGTCCTAATAAACCACGTTCCTACTTGCTCGTCAAACGCGAGGTAATAAGTTACTTCTTTTCAGAAACACTGAACCTGGATCCAACCTAAATCGCAAGCTATGATAACCCAGAGTGGAGGGAATCATCCTTTCCTTATTTGCACCCACTCAACCGTCAACAGAGTCCCGGGGATATAATAAATCCTTATTGAAATATCCGCTAAGAACACCGTCAGTAGAACGTTTAGCTTCTCCTGTCTGACCGATAGACACTCCTGTAACACGAAACGTTTACGTCGCCCCCGAGTTAGCGGCATACTCCTAGCCGCTACCGTCGCTATCTAAATCAGGCGTGAAAGGTGCAGACAAACGAATTACGTAGTGCGCTACCGCACGCGAACACTCCATCCGAGAGTGTTTTATATTTCAGCTTTCCATGTGTACAACACTCTCAAACACCAAAAGTTTCCTACATTACCACTCTGACTAATGACTAACAGTAATTAGAAACTATTCCTATTACCAGAAATTTACTAAACATTAGTAAAGAAAGCCCCTGTAAAAATTAGTTAACTTAGTCTAATTTGCTTTCGTGAAGGTTAGACCTAAAAGTTGCACTTTATATGATATAAAATACGATTTCTTTAATAAAATAATCCTAGTCTTTTATTTCTCTTCAAATTTATCGATCAGTCTGAACGACCTAGAAGTAAATAGATTAAAGCTATTCACCTTTTCTTAGTCGCTGTTCGCACGATCCCATTAGAATAGCTGTAGATAACAACCTGGTGTTCCACCCTTTGCTACCAGCCAGATCCGGAATAAATATATTCTAGTATTTTATTTCCTTACTTTTTGTTTTCGTTCTATTTCCCTAATATGTAGGAAATTAAGTTCATTTTCCTTGTGTAGTATAACCCCGCAATTAATGTTATTTTCGCAGTAAACCTAACGAGAACGATAAGCTGCCTGGTATTCCTGAAGGCACCCCGTCAAGTCGACGCCGATCGCAAGGAGGTCAATCTAACCCCCAGAACCTTTGGCGGATGTTTGCCCTACCAGGAATATATTTTTGTGTTATTTGAACTATAATTTTGTTATGTTGTTTTACACAATACAGGGTGAGTCAGTTTTTTGTAGACAAACTTTAACAGGAGACAGAACAAATGTTTTTAAAAAGAAAAGTTCCTATAAACATATATTGTAGAAGGCTTCGTTTCCGAGATACAGGGTGTTGAATATAATTTTTTTTTCTCAAATTTTCATTATAACTCATAAACGAATGCTTAGATTTTTTCATGTTAGGGGGATAATGTCTATTAATTAAGGGGCATAAAACAAGCGATAAGAATGTTCACAAACTTGCACAGTGGCGGAGTGGAGGGGGTGCTCAACCCCTTTCATAAACAGAACTTCTACGCCAATGACTATTTTTTAATAAAAAAACTGTTATTTTCATTATCTACATACAGTTTAACAAAAATAATGTACCTTCTTCTGTTTCGAAATTCCTGTGCGTTTCCGAGTTATTTTGATTTTTAGTGTTTGATGTGGTACTAAGTTAAGTAATGTGCTTTATGTGAATAATTGAATATAAAGTTTTTAATGAAAAAGATATAATAAAACATTTAGAGCCATTTTAGTACCTAACGATCGTTTCTTTAAAATTTCAAATACATTTTCATTTATAAATAGGTAGGTTATCGGATTTTTTAAGTATCCATTGTTATTATCCTCGTATAAAAAGAAATGCATAAGTATTATTGTTATGCGGTCAATACTTTCTGTATAATTATGTATGTATCAATTTCGCCATAAACATGTATGTAGTTTTTAAGTGAGATTCTAATAAGTTATAGACCGCTGCTCACTTGCTCTCATTAAAAAGCCGCCACTGTATCAAGCCATACTCAAATACAAGACTTTTGTAAATTGAAATCTGTTTAGTACACTAATTTTAACAATCCTTATTTATTATTGTAACAATACTTAATTAATAATTGTGAAATTAATAAGAATTCTTAGCAACGATTTATAAATAAATAACAATCACACTAGTATAATAAAATTAGACGCTTTGTTCAAAATGTAAACCGTTCTTTTCAATACACATTTCACAGCGACGTACAATAGAACGTCTAAGTTAATAAAATGATGCACCTTTATTTCATTGCAAGCATCTCCGATGCGATTGTGAAGTTCTTCAAGTGTATTAACCGGAGTGGTATGCACTTTTTCCTTCATGAATCCCCATACAAAAAAGTCAAGTGGCGTTAAATCGGGGGATCTAGGAGGCCACGCCACTGGACTTCCACGACCTATCCACCTCCCCGGGTAGTTATTGTTTAGCCAATTTCTTACATTTCTGCCATAATGGGCCGGACATCCATCAAGCTGAAACCAAGAATGTCCTCTTAAATTCAAAGGAATGTCTTCCCACATATTAACATGTTCTTCTTCTAAAAATTGTAGGAAATTTTCTGAATTTACACGTTGTGGCAAGAAATAAGGTCCAAACACGTGGTCGCCGTAAATTCCAATCCAGACATTTGTACTAAATTCATGTTGAAAACTTCTTGGTCGAATGGCATGTGGGTTTTCATGTGCCCATATATGCAGATTGTGAAAGTTTACGATACCACGACGAGTAAAACAGGATTCATCAGTCCACAGTATGTTGGATAAGAAATCTCTATTATTTTGAATGGAGTTAAGAACCCATCTACAATAATTAAGTCTTCGTTCGGCGTCACCTGGACATAAACCATGAACAGGTTGAAAATGATATGGGCGTCTGTGATCCCTTTTTAAAACCCGGGAAACTTTACTTTGGGAAATACCAAGAGCAACAGCAGTACGTCGAGTATTTGTCATGGGGTTCCTATTAAATTCACGCAATATACCCTCTCCAATTCTATCTCGTCCACGGTTGTTCTGTCGGCCCCCATCTACATTTTTCAAACCCTGGTTAACAAATCGACGATGGATACTCACAAAAACGGAATGATGAGGTTGTCGTCTATTTGGAAATCTTCTCCGATACTCCCTAGCTGCGTACCTTGAATTCCCATTTGTGAACCCATAAATAAAATGAATGTCGGTTTGTTCGCTATTTGTAAATGTAAACGGCATGTTACACTAATTAAAAGCTGGCAAATCAAATGAAATAACTTTTTGAACTTAAAACAATAATTAATAACAGTGAAATTATTCAAGATGAAGCAAATGTTTGTAAAAAGTCAAACTGTCGTTTCAAAATATAAAATTTAATACTTACTTGTTTTCCAAGGAGTATCATATTTTGTTGCAATGAAATAAGGGTGCATCATTTAGTTAACTTAAGACGTTCTTTTGTACGTCGCTGTGAAATGTGTATTGAAAAGAACGGTTTACATTTTGAACAAAGTGTCTAATTTTATTATACTAGTGTTATTGTTATTTATTTATAAATCGTTATATCTAAGAATTCTTATTAATTTCACAATCATTAATTAAGGATTGTTGCAATAATAAATAAGGATTGTTAAAATTAGTGTACTAAACAGATTTCAATTTACAAAAGTCTTGTATTTGAGTATGGCTTGATACAGTGGCGGCTCTTTAATGAAAGCAAGTGAGCAGCGGTGTATAACTCATTAGAATCTCACTTAAAAACTACATACATGTTTATGGCGAAATTGATACATACATAATTGTACAGAAAGTATTGACCGCATAACAATAATAATTATGCATTACTTTTTATACGAGGATAATAACAATGGATACTAAAAAAAACCGATAACCTACCTATTTATAAATGAAAATGTATTTGAAATTTTAAAGAAACGATCGTTAGGTACTAAAATGGCTTTAAATGTTTTATTATATCTTTTTTGTTAAAAACTTTATATTCAATTATTCACATAAAGCACATTCTTAACTTAGTACCACATCAAACACTAAAAATCAAAATAACTCGGGAACGCACAGGAATTTCGAAACAGAAGAAGGTACATTATTTTTGTTAAACTGTATGTAGATAATGAAAATAACAGTTTTTTAAAAAAATAGTCATTGGCGTAGAAGTTCTGTTTATGAAAGGGGTTGAGCACCCTCCACTCCGCCACTGTGCAAGTTTGTGAACATTCTTATCGCTTGTTTTATACCCCTTAATTAATAGACATTATCCCCCAATATAAAAAAAATCTAAGCATTCGTTTATGAGTTATAATGAAAATTTGAGAAAAAAAAATTATATTCAACACCCTGTATCTCGGAAACGAAGCCTTCTACGACATATGTTTATAGGAACTTTTCTTTTTAGAAACATGTGTTCTATCTCTGTTAAAGTTTGTCTACAAAAAACTGACTCACCCTGAATATGTTAGTTTAAGTATGAATATTTAGATATTGTGTTAAATAGGGAAAATACATGTATAAAACCTTTTCCGTAGCCATGAATCAGTGTGGACAAAACCTGGGAAAGTTTCCATGCCTGTGCCGAGTTTTAAACCGTGTTGCATATTAAACATTTTCTGTAAAAACTCAGAATAAAAAGTAAACATAATAATCGCTTTTGAGCGGCGCCTTTTCATATTACAATAACAATTTGGGAATCGGCAACAGCAGAAAGATACCAAAGACCGAAATCATAACTTTCAAAAGCCCTATTACAGTATAAACCGTCTCACTTACATTAACAAAATTATCATTATTTTATAGATGGCACAGATCCAGAAACATTATAGAACAGTGTATATGTGTAGTTTTCTCAAATACAGATGTTTCTTGGATTAAAAAAAGATTTACTGCATACCAGATTCGAACCAGTGTCTATATTCACCTGAAACGTTTTGAAATACTAACACTTTTACAGAAAGTGTTAATCCAACTGAGTTAATAGAACCAGGTGTTTCTCATGACTGATTTTAACGGCAACGTTGGGCGATAATTAAATTTTGTTCTAATTTATACGTGTTATCAGATATTAATTTATTGTTAAATCGAATCGTTATGTATTTCAAATCAACAATTATATACTTCCATGAGGACTGATACATTTACGCATTTTATCTTTATTCACTCAACATTGATGTTATTTGTACTACCCCATAACCCATGTACCGATCACCCCAAATATTACTGGGGTCTAAACGTTTAAGTGTTAAATGATTATGTCAAGTATAAGTGCAAATGCAATTAAAATTTTTGAGTAAAAGGGATCGAAACAAAAAGCAGGCTACAAGCATCAAAAGTTATTATATGAGCTATGTCTAGATCCCAGTATTTTTGGAGGTGAGAGATATGCGGGGTAAGGGGTTGGGTGCGTAAATGTGATTAACTTTTGGCCGCAATATTTCAAAAAATTGGAAGCGATTGTGTTCAAACCTGACAAGCGTTTATGACCTTAATACTTAAATGTCTAGGTGATTTCTTATGGTGGTGGCGTTGCGATGTGAAAAGTTGATTTGATTTAATTTTTCTTTCGGTCAAAATAACTTGAATAGTAGTTTTATCGAAACTTGAGTTAATTGTTTAAGAGACCTAACCTTTTAGATCCAAGTAAAATTTGGTGCAGATCTGTTCAGATGTTACAGAGTAATACACATAACATTGGAAAAATTACATAAATGAATGCATGAATACTAACGGAAGTATATAGTTAATTAATTTGAAAAACACAATAATTCGGTTTAAAAAATGATGCTAATATTTTATCTATTTTACTTCCAAATCCAACGGATGGGAAGTACTGTATCGCTAAAAAATTTTCAAAGCTTTTTATTTGCTCAATCGCTTTAAAATGTTTTAAAACGTCCAAAAATAGGAATTAATTTTAGCAAAAAAATCTTGTCTGTGTGCGTGAGTGCGTGAGTGCGTGAGTGCGTGAGTGCGTGAGTGCGTGAGTGCGTGAGTGCGTGAGTGCGTGAGTGCGTGCGTGCGTGCGTGAGTGCGTGGTGCGTGCGTGCGTGCGTGCGTGCGTGCGTGCGTGCGTGCGTGCGTGCGTGCGTGCGTGCGTGCGTGCGTGCGTGCGTGCGTGCGTGCGTGCGTGCGTGCGTGTGTGTGTGTGTACTCCATAACTTTCGAGGTACTTAACACATCAACTTGAAATTTGCTACGCATATAGATGTCAACTACCCAAAGCGACTGATTTTGGGGTCCGTGGGTATGGGGAAAGGGGTAAGATTGGGGGTAAGTACCCCTTTTGCAAATTTTAATTTTTTTAAATTTTTTACAAAATATTAGCAAAAAAACCGTTTTTCCTAAATATCTACGGAACTACTTACCATTTTCGAAATATTTCCAAAAAACTCGATTTTGGAACCCGTCTACACGATTTTTTTTTTAATTTTGGTATTAGAAAATCAAATTTCTTGTTGAAAAGCATTCTTGTAATTTTTTTGTAAAGTTAACCGTTTTCCAGTTATTTACAAAAAAAAAAAGATTTTTTGATGTAGAAGTATTGATACAATTTGCAATGATTTTTTAGATTATATCTCATAATATGCATAAATTAAGTTAAATTAGTTGCCATTAAATACTATAGAGTTTAACACTGGTAGGGGATACACTTTTTTTTTAATCCAATATACAGTTTCATTTAAGAAAATTAAAGTTATAAAAAAGCTGTTACGTCGTATACAACCAATACTCAATTTCGATATCAACATAAATATATTTGGTAAATCTTTATAATATAATTATGTTCGTACACAACAAGAATAAAGCTGAAGTTTTCAAGCAAGTAACTTTAAAATACACCTATTTCTCCTTTTCAATGCAAAACTACCTACCGTAAACATTTCATGTAACCCGTTATTACGGTTCTACATAATTCTTAGAATACTACGTTTTGATTGTACAGAAGTTATAATTAAAGTTTAATAAATCCATGGAATTATTTTGTATTTTTCTTTTTATTTACTCACTTTTTACTTAATCGACTAAAATTATAGAAGGTATGAAAGTTTTTCCGGTCGGCTGACTCAAGTCTTTAGCGGCCGGAAGGAAAATCACATTAACCTCTCTTACACCCTACCTCGCAGCCACAGCATCACCATTTAGGGATTTAGATATAAGTATTTGTGTCAAATTTGGATAAAATTGATTTTCAATTTTTTACGCACGCACACACACAACACACACACACACACACACACACACACACACACACACACACACACACACACGCACACGCACACGCACACGCACACGCACACGCACACGCACGCGCACGCGCGCGCACTCACACACACACACACACACATACGCACCCACGCACCCACGCACGCACGCACCCACGCACGCACGCACGCACGCACGCACGCACCCACCCACGCACCCACACACACACACACTCTCTCTCTCTCACACACACACAGGCTCGCGCCACGAGGTCGCTTATACGCAGATAGACATTTTTGACATTTTTTAAAAGCCATTTTTTGAACCCAAAATATCTCAAAACGAATATATTCTCAGTTCAATTCCTATTTTTTTGGTCGAGCACAATAACTTAATACAGTATCCTATGTTCCATAACCAATAATTATCTAAATCCTCAAGGATTTATTGATAAATAAATCTATATACTCAAAAATATCATTACTAATTGAGATGGTTATGATAGCAAACCATAAATCATGCGATTGGCTTTATTTCTTAATCCAAGAAAGTTAATATAAGCTCTCTGTCGAGTTACGATGCTCACTTTATCAAACCTTTGAAAATGAAGTTTTTAGTATTATTGTGCGTTCTCGTTTTATTCAATGAAGGTAAATATCTCTGATGGTTTTACTTTTTAGTATTTTTCCATACATTTTTTGTGTTCTTATTTAATTTATTATTAACATAGATATTTTAACAATTTTCCTTCCGTTTCAAGATTAATTTGCCAACTTTTTAAAAAAATTAACTTGTACTACACAAAGTGATACTAACAAATGTTTCAGTACCTAATTATGTTTTTTTTCAGATGAAGCCTCAAATAGTAAAAACTCAGATGAACTATTTGCAGTACTATTGAGAACGGTCAGCTGCACAAGCCAACAAGTCTTCTCGTTATCATCTAACGAATTATGTCCACTTCTAGCACAAGTGCATTGTGAGACTGTTTCACTTATAGATTCGGAATTATGCGTAATGCGATCAATCCATACCTTATCGCATGAAGAACTGGTCATTTATTTAAGAGAATTTGTAGCTGTGGCAAATCAACATTTATTTTTATTAGATTGCATTCAGTATTCATTACGATCAATCTGTCCTAACTTATGTTATTTATCTAGTGTTAATTTTTGTCCAAATGGAAGACTTGATTTAGATCTTGTAATTACTGAAGCACAAAATGGTAACTTTTTGAATCTATGCAAGTTAAATTAATAATAGACGGATGTTTTTATCACATTTTACTAATAGTATTTCAGTTTATTGGTATGATGTAAGAAACATTACACCAGTAATACAAATTTACTAATTTAGTAAAGTTGTACTGTTACATATATGAATGGAACGGCTACATTAACAAAATACCAGTTTTATCTCTTAATGTATAATTCCTATAATCTATAATTGTATTGTAATGAACCTCTCCCATTTTCTAAAACTGCATGAGGAGTTTAACAAGTAAACGGATCTGAAAGTCTCAAATATTAAACCTAAATAGGCGACAAGCCTTAGTTTGCTGATTTATCTATTTACAACAGGTAAACCTAGATATTCCTGGATTGTATAGCAAGAATTAGCATATTGATTTGCTTTGGAAGTAAGTAGTACAATAAATGGAAAAACTCTGTTACGGGCCAAATACTCATTAGAGCATCAGCCCGTAGAGGTAATGTGCGGGCAACGGCATAGTTCAGTGGGATAGGCGGGGTTATTACTTAATACTACGAAATGGCACTCGTCACTCTCTAAAAATGGCAAATGCGGGAAAAAAGATCACCACCTGTTAGATACTTTTATAGCGGGGAAACGTCATGCACTAGATCTTAATAATGGCTTAATAGGAAACCATATTGTTCACTCAAAACAAAACATTCGCCTCTATCTAAAAACTCTACTCCAAAAATTCTACGCAAAGTTAACCTAACTCGAATAAAATATAAAAGCCGAAAAATTGCGATAATAAAACTAAAACTCATTAAATACTTCGATAAACTTCAACGTCAAAATCAGTGGCTCAAATAACCAAAAAAATAACTGGTCAAAACGGTAATTAATTATTCAATTTAAGACAAAAGTTGTCGTGGTAGTAATACTTGATTCGAAAAATACACAGCTCATTCCCAAACAAATAAAACAAACTGCTTACCTTTTAAGACAAATTTAGGTAAATCCATGAATTGCAGTCGGTAGTCGATTTCTATAGAACTTCAAAAATATGGGCGACTACTCGCAAAACTATCGCGTGTAAAGATAAATACCGGATCGGTGAACGACCGATTTACTTCATAATTTACGTTACGTTATAATTCACATCTTTTAAAATGAATTTATTACCACAATCAAGGTAACAAATACGCTAATTTAGAAATTCTCATAATCCATTAGGTTAAAGTTTTTATCAAATAATAAAACCATTAAACAATTAAAAAGTTGCCATTGTAAAATTTGCAAAACTGCAAAAATTCTCATAAAATAATGAAGACTATACTGTAACTTGACCATAAAAACGATCTTCAATCTTTTAATTTTCGATTAAACGTGATCTAAAAAACAATAGCGTTGTGAGAAAGGAAAACATTACAATAATAGCCAACAGAAATAAAATAATATCATCTAGTCATTAAACCTTCGTATATTAAAATAAGTAACCAGGATTGATACTTCCAAGCTCACTTTCCCAAATTTATCTACCTTAAATTTTTAAATAACATAAAAAATAAATCGGAACAATAATAATAATTTCGTTGAGCACATAAATTTGACAATCGGTAAAATGTAATTTTAATAGCGAAATCAGAATAAAATACCGATAAACACCATAGAAAATAGTCAATTTACAAATGAATACGCTTTATATACTGAATTGATATCTAGATGTTACTAAAGAAAAGGCATATTCATCCGTCTGAGTAATACAAATAAACACTTCATTAAAATTAGACAAGTAAATTCAGAGAAAAATAGTTACCTCACAATGCATAGAATCGAGACTTCCCTTTCTTTCTCACGACGAAACGGCAATAACTCCTTCCGGCATTTTCTTGACGACAATCAACAGCTTCTGAGTTCTTAAATTAGCTTTACACAAACTGTGGCAAATCGTGTTTGACTTCCTATACACATTTATTAAAACGAACTATATTTACAGAAACTAATTAAGCGTTCTATTTACAGCAATTTTATTATTTGTTCGAAGTCCGCTGTGTACCCGAAACTATCCTTTAACTAGAAACTTGTTACACTAAATTCGCATAAACTAAAGAACAATTCAACAGAATAAAGGCTCGGCACTTAATAAAAACACTAGAACCAAATTCTACGACCCAAAATTGTCACTATTAACAAACGAAATACACGAGAAAATGGAATTTTAAATTTTAACTTGTAATAAGAAACACCAAACATCTTCAAATGGCTACAAAGAACAAATTAAGTTTCATTAATCGATATGAAATTTACTATTTTAGTTTTATATAATACCCCATTCTAAATATCTTAACCATCGAAACAAACGTTTATACAATTTCAATCGTCAATACATTACCACTTAAAAACATTTTAACTTTATTAATGCTTAACACCGAAATTCAATAAAAACGAGAAGAAAAAAGTCATCCGACGTATGTTACTTAAAATTTTCACACCCGATGACAACTCCTTTTTTCTTGAATAATTTTCCCGCGTGTTGTTATAAGCTCATTTTTGATGGCGGGGCTGAGGTAAATAGCATTCGATGACAAATGTTCGAAATGTTTTCTCATATTTTCGTCTCCACATGCCATTCAATTCGTAAAATGGCACGAATATTGTTATCATTATATGGTTCTCCTTCAATTTTGATGGGTCCAGAATCGTGGGTTCCACGTAAAGCTAGCTCTTGTCGTCGACCACACAGTTCTATAGTTTCTATGATTGTAATTAGTTTTCTTCCATTATTCAAAGATTGTTTCACTCGCGCTGAATCTATTTGTATATGAATGTCTGGTCTAGATCTCGACCAAATCTATGTAAGTTCTCGCCACATATAACACTTTACTTACCCTTTGAATGAATAGTGAAGATCTCAATCACATCTGTCCACTTATTAAAAGGTTGAGTTACAAGGGATTGCAATTTTCAATGGTCGCAAATAAAACACAGTATTTACATATAGCTTCTTGTCCCTTAGCCTGTGTGTAAACCAAGCAAGGAAATCTCTTCAGCCATTGCACTTAAAATTTCAAGTGCCTTTTCCCAAATTTTGGAAAATTGAAGGAATGATCGAGAGTCCAAAGACAGATCAAAAGACCGTATTTGTCCTCACCGGAAATATACGATTCTGTATACAGGCTCAAGTCTAATTTACTGATATCTTCAGAAAGCCTTTTACAGGCTTCACAATAGGAATCTCTGCCAAACTAATATCGCTCTCACTATTAACTAAAAAAGCAGATGCACTTGGAATGCAGTCCTCTCTCGGAATACGTTTGTTTTCAATTTGACTTTCACTTTAATCATCGTCCGCAGTTTTCTGTTTTTTGAAACCGAAGGTGAATAAAGTGTTCGGTTTTTTTTTTGTATTTGGCATTTTATGTGCGGAAACCGGAGTATTCACCGTATGTTATATAATGAAGTACCGGCTACTGACGATTCACAAAACGGCACTAAGCCTGACGCGATACTTTCTGTTGTAGAGATGCAACTAAATCGTAATAAGTTGGATGCATTTTGTGAGAAATACTGAAGGGAAAAGGAAGTGAAACCGAGAAGCAGATCATTTATTTATTCTATTAACACGTGACGCTAACGGTAGAAACAATACCATGCCATTGTCCTTCTTCGAAATATGATAAGACCGCCAGCGGAGCAGAAATTCTTTCTAGGAATTGGCGGCATCCGGTAAAACTAAAAATCTGGAGTGTCAACACCTTAATTCTACTATAAAACAAAAACTACTATACGTTTCTTAAGTATTTTCACTTTTTGTTTACGATGCACTTTTAAATATTAATAAGGTAATGTCCAATGCTTTGTATTTAAAACAAAAAGTCAAAATACATTTATAAGTAGTTTCTAATGTTTAACACGTGTACAAAATGTTTAATAAGTACGCCGTTTTAAAGTGTAAATGCATACTAAAATAAAACTTAAAAACAATTTTAATAAAAAAAAGTCATTTCTTAGCCGGACATTAGAACTCTTCATTCATTGCGTATCAGTCGAAAATCTTGGTTAAAACTCTGAATTTATATAAGAATAATTCTTTATTTAAATGCCATTTCTAGCGCCTAGATGACCTTGAAACTTCATATCTAATAGTTTTTCGTTGCCTTTCATGCGTGTAAGAAATTTCAATTATCAATTTAAACGATTAGTTTACTTGAAAAAATTTTAAAATTGTGTAGGTTAACAGGTAGTTCTCGTGGTCGTACATGTCCCAAAAGTTGATACGGATCTACAATTTTGCCATAATACCCGTATACCAAATCTCATCACTCCATCTTAAACGGTCTGGCCGCTATCATGCCTACATACGAAATACATGCACGCGCACACAACACGTACGCGCGCATGCACGCACCCACACACACAAACGCGCGCGCACACATGCATACAGACGGAATGCGAAAATTGGTCAACATGGATATTCAAGGACACTCAAAACGTGAAACTCCGTCAAAATCTCGAGGTATACTTTTTTCATAACCGCAATACCTTCCTTTTACTTACAGTAGGGAATTTAAAAATGAAAAGACCGTTGAGAATGTTATAAGCTACAACAACGCATTATCGTTCACTTTGTCGCACTAATTACATCTTTCAGCATGCCATTATATTATCGCTATCGTTATATTCCATTTTCCAGTTTTTCTTTCGGACAAAAATCATCAAAAGATAATTTACTTAAACCAGTGAGAAGTGCCCATAAGAATGGTTTCAGTCAGAACACAATTATTCCCTAGAATAGATTTGACGTAAACCAGATCTATCTGGTCTCGTGGCTAGAAATATTGCTAGTGACATTCGCCAGCTCCAGTAGCCCGATTTTAGCCCGAGAATTATTTTGAGGAGGGTTCGCCCCCCCCTCCCCATCCTGGTTACGGCCCTGCCATCAACCAAAGAATATATTACGGAAAGAAATGTGTTGTGTATAACATCGCGGGTGATTAACTAAAACCTACACTGTACCTGGTGTCCCAATAAGAATGGCTCTCGGCCATACATCAGAGACCGCTTATGGTACAGCTTCGGAAAAAAAATTTTATAACAAAAGTGGCCTCGAGAAAAACCTGGAAATTATTTACAGAATTGTAAGACAACTAGAGGGCGTAATAGAAAATTAAAAATTTTGAAAATACGATCATTATATTTTTAGCTTTAGGTCATCCTTTCAAATAAGAGAAAGGGGAGAGTGGGAACCTTATTATGAAAAAAAACTCCGGTTCTGTTTTATCGATTCTTGCAAACTTAGTCTTGTTGAAACCAGCTCTTTTCCACTAATGTAAGCGAAATAATTTCGACTCTACGATGAAGGGCGGGATTTATTTTTTTTTTTTAATCTAGAAATTTGGAAAATATTAAATATGAGTATGTAGTTTTAATTATGGACTACAAAAGTAGACCAAATTAGCAACAGAATGCCGAAAACCGCATGTCGATACCTTTTTCCTATCCCGAGATATCTTAAGAAATGTGTAAATTTTAAGCATCTTCCTTTTAATATAGATTACTCTGGTTTTACTGAACCAATTTTAACAATTTTGCGTGCGTGCGTGCGTGCGTGCGTGCGTGCGTGCGTGCGTGCGTGCGTGCGTGCGTGCGTGCGTGCGTGCGTGCGTGCGTGCGTGCGTGCGTGCGTGTGTGTGTGTGTGTGTGTGTAATGTTGAAACAAATATGAAAACAAACAGCAATATAAAATATAACAAAAAATTCACGTTAATTAGTACGACGTAAATGTTTAAATTGTCGCCATCATTTTCGATGGAAATGTTGACTCTTTGAAGAGTATATTGTACAGCAGTCTTAATTTCTGCTCTCGAAATACTCTGAATGACATTTCGTATTATATCGATCATGTTGTCTCGAGTAGTGGGCCTAGTAATTCGTCCCCAGAAATATAAGTTTAAGACAGTCAAGTCTGGTGACCCGGCTGGCCAAAAAAATATACTTTCACGTCCTATCGATCTATCAGTGTATACATCATCTAAAAATGCTCTAACTTCTCTGGAGAAATTTTTTCGGACACCTATCGTTCTGGAACAACATGGACATACGAATTGCTTCTAGAATAGGAGGCAATCTGTCCCTTAAAAAATTTAGGTAGCGTTCCCCATTAATTGAGTTATCGAAAATAAAGCGTCCAATTATCTAACCATCTAAGATACCACACCATACCTTTACCGACCATCGACCCTGGTGTTGAACCTCTTCCATCCAGCGTGGATTATTCTGTGACCAATAATGCATTTTGTAACGGTTTACCATACCATAACTTTTAAATGTAACTTCATCTAACCACAAAGACGTGACAACAATTGAGGGTCGTCACATATCATATCTAGCAACCAGTTGCAATAATCCAACCTTCTATCGTAATCGCGATCATTCAATCTTTTTTATGCAGTACTACATGACATGGATGTAACCTAAAAGAAATATAACGTCCTAATAAGTATATTTCCAGAGTTATAAGATAAATAAAATAATATGTTACAATATAATTATGCCAACAAATATTATTGTGTAGGTATATTTTTTTTAAGAAACATATATTGTGCAGATGGAAAGGTATCTACTTTTAATTTTAAATCTAATGAATTTATCTGTGTTCTATCAAAATACCGTGAACGGTGGTTCTTCTTATTCGCAAGTCTTAAGCTATTGCTCTGATACATAAATGGGGGTTAAATTGCTCGTATGCGAAAACATTTATTGTGTTTGCCCCTGAGCGACCTCTGCTGCTTCTTCTATAAACAGGAAGATTTACATTTTCAGTCGTTCTTAAACGATGTATGAGGACGAAAAACTCTACTATCGGGATGACGTCTTTGGGGATATTGTATTGTATACACCCTAGCCGCAACAGTTGCATTTCTCATCCATTCCAAATACGTGCATATCATGTCAAATGCTTCTTGGTTTGTAAGAATCATCTTAGATTTAACTTTTAAATTAAATTTTATATCGAATTTAATACGAATAAATCACAATGAAACGTAAATGAACAAATTACAACTACTAATAATTTGACACATCTTTTTGTTTTTTCCATGGCCCACTACTTGTTTTGATATATTTCCACTTTATCTTCCTTAACGCCGTTTCCGCGTAACAGTAACAGTAATATTCAAATTGTAATTGATATCATTATTTATAGGACAAGGAAAGCAAATTTTAAGAAATTCAAAATTGTCAAAATTCGTTTAGTAGAACCCGAGTAATCTATATCCTTAAAATTTACACATTTCTTAAGATATCTGGGTATAGGAAAAAGATGTCGGCATGCGGTTTTTCCCATTCTGTTGCTAATTTGGTCTACTTTTGTAATCCGCGATTAAAACTGCATACTCCTATTTAATATTTTCTAAAGAAAACTGGATTTAAAAAAATAAATAAATGCTGCCCTCTAACGTGCATGTTACTTACTAGGTTGAGTCGAAATTATAATTTTTACATTAGTGAAAAAGAGCTGTTTTCAACAAGACTAAGTTTGCAAAAATCCATTAAGCAGAACCGGAGTTCAGGCGTTTTTTCGTAATTAGGCGAAATTTGTAAAATATTTAATTTTGAAATTATAGTCTTCAGTTACGCCCTCTAGCAGTGGTCTTACAATTCTATGAATAATTTCTAGGTTTTTCTCGAGGTCACTTTTATTATAATTTTTTTCCGAAGCTGTACTATAAGCGGTTTCTGATACATTCAGCCATTCTTATTGGAACACCCGGTATGTTAAAACGTAGGGTCAATTTAAGTAAATGCGTTAGAAACAGATGCAAATGTGCATCGGCATGTTTTTACATAAATGGCAAATATCGACTTAATATCATTTACAAAGCGGGACTTCAATTTTTTTACTTATATCGTTTTTAAAATGTTACAAACTTAACCAAAATAAATTGAATAATTCTCATTTATTTAAAATATGCATAAATCAATTCATTATGGCGATATAAACAATTAAATTCCTGAATGTACCTAAACAATTAAAAACCAATTTCTGATGAGCCTGAATACCAACATAAAATATTAATATAAATTAAATCATATTTTTTTACAAAAATTATTATTAATTTTATTAAATACATAAATAAAAAGTTTACCTCGAGTAGGATTTGAACTTACGACCTGTACTTTGCTAGAGTACCGCACTAACCAACTGCGCTATCGAGATTCAAGTCCCAATCGATGTAAATTTTGAGTTTATGTGTGTAGAACTGATGTAAATTCTAAATATAATGAGATTAAAATCAAATTACTTATATTAATAGAATGTAAGCCTGCAATATCGAAGGATTCACACATTCCAAAGCTACTTAACTAGTATTAATTTATTATAAGTTTTGTTATGAACGAATAAGTTCATAACAAAACTTAATAAAACATATTTTTTATAAGGTGGTAGGCATGTATACTCCATGCCAGCCGGGGAGGTACCACCACCCTTATCATGGGCTCCTTAATATTGGGTCTCCGATTTTCTGAGCTCGGTAAGGGCTGCCGATTATTATCTTTTCCTTCATCCTTAATATATTCTCTTCTTTATTCTTCCTTCTCGCCCTCACTGTCTTCCTATCGGATTAAAAGTCCCAAATTAAAAACTAAGAAGGCTGTGGTTTCTAGGGTAATACATTCCGGACGTAAAATCCTGTCCCATTCGGATTCCGGGAGGGCAGGGCCCAAGCGACCACGGTCATCGAAAGTGTCAACTTTCTGCTTCACTACTGCAACATCCGCAGTATCAGGTCTAATCTTAATGCTATTCACCAACATCTTGAACAATTACAACCTGATATTTTGTTTCTATCTGAAACACAAATCTGCTCTGAAAGCTCCGAGTCACCCGACTTTTCCTCATTACCACCTTCACTCTAACTTTCGATATAAAGGAGGCGTATGTGCCTACATCAAGGACAGAATTGCATGCAAGGGGGTATCTTCCTTAGAAAATAAAAATTTTGACGTGATTTGGTTTAAACATTCTGGTCCTAATTTTGTGAAATTCTACTGTTGCATTTATAGGTCTCCTAATGACAGTAACTTTCAAGACTTCTTCGATTACCTTAGTATGAAAGTGGACTATCTCCTGTCTCAGTTTCCATCTTGCGATATCTCAATTGTAGGCGATTTCGATGTTCATAACTCTAATTGGCTTCAGTTTTCATCTACTGCAAATCCTGCTGGTCATAGTGCAGAAACATTTGCTATTTCATGTGATCTCACACAAATGATTTCTGAACCCACAAGAATCCCTGATAACCCTAACCATACTCCACATCTTCTAGATCTCTTTCTTACATCAAACCCTCTTGTTCATAAAACTTCCGTTCTTTCGCCCTTAGGTCTTTCCGACCATTTACGGATTTCTTTGCAACCTTTCCATGGCGTGGATACTGTATTAAGTCGTCCTCTTCTTCGGACATCGCTCTTTCAGTATCTGAAGTCATCCTCATGGGAATGGAGTTATACATTCCCAAAAAAACAGTATCGTATAGGTCATTCACCTTCCCAACCCTGGTTGAATAAGGCTTGTGCTGATGCAATATCTTTAAAAAGAAATATTACATTAAATGGAAATCTAATAAATCGGTCGACAGTCATGTAGAATACGTTGGTGCTAGAAATATCTGCACAAGTAAAAAGTTGTTCGAACAACGAAAATGCAATGAATTAGCTACATCTCCTTTAGGCAGTCGTAAATTTTGGTCTTTAGCTAAAGCCGTTAGTAAAAACGTTGGAACATCTTCATTTCCCCCCCTGACATCTATTGACGGATCGGTAGTTGCTGATTCTGTAGACAAAGCCAACGTTTTTGTGGATTTGTTTGCATCAAACTCGTGTCTCAATGATTCTGGAAAAGATGTGCCCCTAGTCAACTCTTCTTCATACGTTATGAAACCAATTCATTTTCGGTACAAGCTCTTGGAATCGATCATCAGTAGGCTTGATCTCAATAAGGCGACTGGCCCAGACGGTATCCCAGCTATTGTTTTAAAGAAATGTTCCCCCGAACTAGTACCAGTCCTATCTAAGCTCTATACGATCTCTGTATCTTCTGGGGAATTCCCTTCATCATGGAAGTTAGCAAATGTTCAACCTATTCCCAAAAAAGGTGATAAGACCGATCCCTCAAATGACAGACCAATTGCCATCACTTTCATTTTGTGTAAAATCATGGAAAAAGCCATAGCAACTGCTCACGTTCCTTGAAACTAACAAACTCCTTAGTGACCACCAATATGGGTTTAGGCAAAGTCGTTCAACAGGCGCCTACACTTTTTCTGCTGTACATAAACGACCTTATTTCTTCAACAACTAACCCCATCCATTGCTTTGCTGACGATAGCACTCTTCACTGTAGTTCATCTCAGTCTACTCATAGTGATAATCCACCTTCTATGTCAAATCAAGAAATTAAAGCTGAAATAGCAAATTCAATCAACAAAGACATTCAACGTATTCTCGAATGGGGAAGAAATAATCTAGTTAAATTTAATGCTAACAAAACTCAGTGTTGCCTTATGTCCGCCAAAAAAGATCGATCATTTCCTGTTGTAAGTATGAATGGCTCAGTTCTTAAGTTTTCAGACTCTATTACTCTGTTGGGTATGACTGTATCTTCAAATCTCTCATGGGTTGGCCATCTTCTGTCAGCTACCAAAACAGCTGCTCGTAAAATAGGCTTTTTGTACAGATCTAAGCAGTACTTTACCTCTCGACAACTCCTTTTGCTGTATAAGGTCCAAATTCGGCCTCATCTGGAATATAATTCTCACCTTTGGGTTAGTGCTCCCCAATACGCTCTCGATATCGTTGATCGTATTCAAAAGAGAGCGATTAGGATTATAAATGACCCGTCCTTAACTTCTCACATACAGTCCCTTGATCATAGAAGGATGGTTTCAGTTCTTTCTTTGTATTATCGTTATTACAACGGCTATTGTGCTGGTGAATTACATTCTTTGATACCATCTCCGGCTATCTTTGCGAGAAACACTCGGTTCGCTCATTCATATCATCAGTATGCAGTACAAATCTCCACTTGTCGTACCAAACGGGCGCACTCCACATTTTTCTACACGGCTTCTAAACTCTGGAATGATCTCCCTAGTTCCTGTTTTCCTCTCACTTATGATATGAGAAAATTTAAGGTAGCTGTTCATAGGCATCTATTGGCAATTCATTATCCCTCTATCCATCCTCCTAAGTGTTCCTGAGTGCTTTAGCACGATAGGCCTTATTTAGCCTGTTCAGGTCCACAACCATAATATATATATATATATATATATATATATATATATATATATATATAATTATTATATTATATTAAAATAATAACTTACCTTTAGGTATGGTCTGATAAGTGCTGATATTGCCATTACGACTTCTGGTAAAAAATTCGAAATTGTGCATTCCGGGACTCGAAATAGATATTCCAGGAAGTTAAGGTGTCGCTAGTGGCTAAAAGGTAGCGTTATTTCAAGTTTTACTCTTAGGAAAATAGCCATTCTCATTACACTATTCGTTTTCTGGACTAAACCTTCTACCATTTGCAGCAAAGTATTAAATTTTGTAGTACTTAATCTTAGGCTATTCCTATATGTCGTCGGATCTTCTTCGGTTAATTCTTTTAAAAGGGTACAAGAAGCTCCTAGGTTATCCCTGCGTGAAATCCGTTCCCTCGCCCATTCATTTTTTCGTTTTTCGCAAATCGTAAAAAGAAATTGTGGCTTTTTGCGATATTATATAAAATAAGTAAACCAACAACTAACCGTTATATTATTTTTTAATGATAATAACAACCTACAACTATCATCAGTGAAAATTTTTTGTTCTGTAGCTAGCTTGCTCGCCGATATAATTACACGATACTCTTTTACTATCCAGATAGTGAAAAATCCAGCTAGTAGCTTTTAAAGTTGACCTGTCTCCACTCTACTCGCTCACATATTAGCGAGTAAAATATCTGGATAGTTTACACGCTACCCAAATTACATAGAGCTAGTTTATTAGCAGCTAGTAAAAAAGCGCGCTAGTAGCGTGTAAACTAGCTCCGTGTAATCGACCCATAAGTAAAGTGAGGCTTTCTCAAAAAATTATAAAACTTTTTAGGTTTATGAGATGTGGGCATATGAGGTTGTGCAAGGTGGTTTATTTAGCGATTACATAAATAGTTTTTTTTTAATTAAAACAAAAATTAAAAATTATTATTAATTTTATTAACCCTTTCAGTCACAGATTTCTCTAAAGAGAGCGAAAAATCTGAAATGCGGTAAACGAAATGAAAATACATTTCTGAACATGTTTTACTTGAAAACTTTTTTGATTACTCATACAGTTACTTATGACTTGTCAATCAAGATGGACATGCTGACACCCAAAAAAAAATTTTTATAAAATTCTTTTTTATTTCAAAACTAACATATTTTTGGATTAAAAATAGCAAGCACTTTTTATTTGAAATGAAATTTACGAAAACAGTTCCGACCACTCACAAAACACAGGTGAACTATGCATTTGACGTAAAATGTGCGGGATTTGCCCTTACAACCTTCCATTTTGTATCTCGTCCTCTCCGTCTTGTCGTCAATATATGGAAAGTGACCGCACTGTCATATCTCTGCTCCAATATTGGTATTTGTTCGGTTTTTATTTTTTTGAAACTTGGCTGGGGCTCTTCCATAGCCGAAGGTCTTCCTGGCTTAGGTGTTTCTCTATGCAGAATGAGATGCTGCGCTATTCTCTCACGAAAATCCCATAAATCCATTACTTTCTTTTCTTGCACTCGCATTATCTTTGCTTCATTTTTATATTCCATCCATGAATTTACAAGGGCCATATCAAGAGCATGCGTAATCATGCACACCGTCCACTTTTTAGATCACCTGTAGGATCTATAAATGGAGGAAGTCCAATTTCTCCACGCCGCCCATATTGGAGTTGTAAAGAGCTACAGATTCCGGCCGAGGTACTTCGATGTAGGACTGTGATGTTTTATCCCATCTTTTACATAATCCAATGTTTCCAATTCCAATAAAATTCGATGCAAGAAGGACTGGTTTGTTGTAGAACCACTTAGTACACACAATGCCATAATAACTTACTGTAACATCGAAACTGCTTCTACCCTGTATTTTGAGGTCTTTGTCGCCAAGTAGTTTAGGACGAAAAAAGCGATTCACTCTGATGGTGCCAATAGCAAAAATTGACTTTTGGGTTAGGTATTGGAAAAGATGGTAGGAACTAAACCAATTGTCAAAATAAAGCCCGTGGTTCTTGCTATCTATTCTGTCAGCAAGCTGCATTACCGTACCAGCTTCTTGTCCAAATCGTGCATATTCGTCTTTTATTTCAGTACTTGCTCCCTGATATATGATGAAATCATAAATTTGACCACTTTGACCTCTCAAGATCCATAACTTTATGCCCCATTTCTTTGGCTTATTTGGTAAGTATTGTTTTATATTTATTTGCCCCTTGAAGGGGACGATTTGTTCATCCACACATAAATTGGTTTCCAGAGGAAGCTCTCTGCACCTGTTTCGTATGGAGGTGTATATGTCTCTCACTTTCCATAAGCGATCTTCATTGATTCCTATCGCCCTCACATCTACCAGATGGATTGCATTTCACAATTTGGAAAATCTGTTGAAAGTCATGTTTTTCTTTATAATTGACACGCCAAGGGAAGCACTCCAATAAATTCGTGCTCTGGGAAATTTCAAATTTCCCATCAATATATGGATTCCAAAAAAACCCTTTATTTCTTCTTTTGTTGTAGGTGGAAAACGAGCAATATTTTTTTGTGTTGCATACAGATTTGTCATCTCGGACATTTGCTGAAATAAGGCGTCTGGCAAATATCGCAAGAAAAATGATATGGGGGCCTGTAATTCTTCAAATTGTGTTTCTTCTGCAGAAAACCATGTTACAGGCCGTGTCTCGTAAGTTATATTGCTCCCCCAGTTTATTTTGTTTGTATTTGTTAAGGCCAGGTTCTCAAAAAACTCCTTTCTTTTTCTCTTTCGATTTTCCTCATCATTTTCAACCTGCTGCCTTGTTTCTTCTTCATTTTCTCGTTGAAGTGGTAAAGTTTCTTTATTCTCTCCAGTCTTATCCGAGTTGTCTACATAATCCTGCTCTTCTACATCACTACTATCCCCCAAAATTTCGGTTATATCGAATTCCTTGTTTCGGCTCACAGAAAGGTCATCAATTATTCCCTCATTATGCTTTTCATCATCCGACAGACTGAAGATTACCGATTCATTATCATCAAGCAGACAGGCAAGCAACTCTTCTTTCGTTAGGGGTTTTTCCCATGATTTTTTATGACTTGACGAAGAACAATTAGCCATAATACCTGAAATAAGTATATTCTAAACTAGTATCTCGATGTACTTTTGTCCATTATAATGGACATTGTTTTTCAACTGACGTATAGATGCCTAATCATTCATTCTTTTTAGAATTTATATATTAACGCTGTGCAATATTGTTATTTACCATATAAACCAAAACAATTAATAAAACGACCGATGGAAAAAAATATTATGTAATTTGTACAAGCACTTGTTCACAACGTTGCAGGTGAGGATTTACAGCTGATTTTTCAATATTCGTCCAAGTGCAACCATCTTAACCATAGATGGCGAGAAGGGTCTTCTATGATATTTAAATGTATGTCCCAGCACATAGACAAAATGATTTGACGCCGGTTATGTGTAATTTGTGAAATGATACAGATTTAAAAAGCATGTCCATCCAAATGGACGCGGTGACCGAAAGGGTTAAATACATAAAAAGTTTATCTCGGATAGGATTTGAACCTACGACCTGTACTTTGCTAGAGTACACACACACATATATATATATATATATATATATATATATATATATATATATATATATATATATATATATATATATATATATATCATTTAAATTCATGCGAAAAAATTAGGAGGTGATTGTCCGCATGAAATTATGATGGGTCTTTCCTATAACAAAATTTCCTTTGGCCACCCCCTTCCGAGACCTGACACATCCTAAAAGGTTATGAGTAAAATTGAGTTTTTATTTTTCTCTCTCAAATTTAAGTAAAAATGGAAACTTTGTAATTCCCGTGAACTCGCAAAGGACTAACCACCGGTATATTTTCAACATTCAACTTACATTACAAGGGGATGAAATTAGCAACCCTTGGCTTATTTAATATCCAATCTTTTTTTCGAGATTGGGTTTTGTTAAAACCCGTTACTTAAAATACCTGTTTATTTAAAAACATTTTTTAATCTTAAAGTTCTTTTCTAGACCCAATAGATTCGGAGAAAAATAAATAAAATATAATATCCCGTGTGACACCTTGTTTTTAATTACAATTAAAGTTATGCAATAGTAGGATGGTATTCAAATTTTAGTAAGCTGATGTCGAATTCTGTTGTTGATAGTTATAGATTGAAGTTTACTTGTAAATTTCCATCTTTACTTAAATTTGAGAAAAACTCAATTTTACTCTCTACCTTTTAGGGGTGATATCTCGGAAGGGGGTTGGTTAAAGAAATATTGTTATAGGAAAGACCCATAATAATGTCATACGGACAATCACACACACACACACAGCACACACACACGCACACGCACACGCACACGCACACGCACACGCACACGCACACGCACACGCACACGCACACGCACACGCACACGCACACGCACACGCACACGCACACGCACACGCACACGCACACGCACACGCGCACGCACAGCGCACGCACACGCACAGCACGCGCACCCACACACAATATATATATATATATATATATATATATATATATATATATATATATATATATATATATATATAATTAATGCAAATATTTAAAGGGGTGATAGAATACGTGATTTTGAGTCGATTTAAGCAAACATACCTATGTACCAAGTGTTACCGTTTTTTGAGATAATGCCACTTTTAATATTTCTTGATTTTACCGTGCTTTTTCTGCAAATATCGAAGTGTACAAGAGTAACAAGCTATCTTATCGCAAACTTATGCTAATTTTTTTATTCCTTATGAAGTGATTGTTCATATTCTTTTACCAGAAAAGCCTAAAATGTCTTTAGTTCTTGCCTAGAACTTCTTAAACATGAAAGTTTTAATTTGTAAAAAAGCAATCACTAAAATTCAAACGTGGATTTAGTCTAAAATCTTTCGTTAATTTTTTTTCAATTTCAGTAAAACTTCCTTGGGCAATGGCCTTGAAGATGGCATGAATAGATTTACAAAAAAAAATTTACAAATTGGAAAAATTGAATTTAATTACCAAAGTACCCCATAGGCGCATTCGCCAAAACGTAAAATAGCCCTTCATTATTTTTAGATATTTATACTATACTGATGTGTAATGGAAAGGATGCTGGTTTGCAGTATCAACATTAGTTGAACCTTTCTATTTACCGAA
This sequence comes from Vesta saturnalis, assembly GCA_036346205.1. Classification (NCBI taxonomy): domain Eukaryota; kingdom Metazoa; phylum Arthropoda; class Insecta; order Coleoptera; family Lampyridae; genus Vesta; species Vesta saturnalis. The sequence goes on from JARFJB010001883.1 coordinate 6,273,746, forward strand.
CACTTTAAATGGTCAGAATTATTTTCAGTCTTTAAGAGATAATCTTATCGATATTTTGGATGACGTACCACTAAAAGTAAGGGATAGAATTGTGTCTCAAAGCGATGGATGCCCAGTAGCGAAACTACAACATTTTTCTGGGGGGGCCAGGCCCCACGGGCTCTTTGGGGAGGGGTGCGTATAAAAATTTTGTTGGGGCGTACACACCACTTTTTTATAGATGCATGCGCATGAAAACTATGTCAATCTTGTTTTCACTCTCAATTTTAAACAGTTTTGTTTTTCATCATCATGGTTTGTCATATACCTACTTTAAATAAAAGACTTTCTTGTTTTCACATTTTATTTAGGAAATATAACATATAAGTATGAATAAAGAAAACTTCAAACTAATTTTAGTTTTCTATCTGTTTTTATAAAAACAGAGAGAACTTGTTCAGCCGACAATTTCTGCTTAACTAAAGCATTTTCGATACAGAAAAATGATAAATTTGAAAGTCTATCTTGTACCATTGTGGTTCTCAGCCATGTTTTTATCCGCCTCATAGCGGAGAAATTTCTTTCGCAACCAGCTGAACTGATTGGAAGGCCTACAGCAATTTGTAGTAATTTGTAAAGATTTGGAGTGAGATCCCCCTTCACTTGAACTTTTAGATTTTCCAAGGTGATTTCAAGATTTTTATTTTTGAATAAATTTCGTATCACTAAAACTTCAGCTTGAAGTGTTGAGATTTCGATATTGAAGGCTCTCTGATAATTGGCGACGAACTCAAATGCTTGATCCAAATCTAGCTTCATAAAGGAATCAATCGATCTTGCAAGGGGAAGATTTTCAAATCATTTTTTCATATTGCCAATCACGTTGTCCATGACTTGGTAGTAAATGTTGACTTTCGGGAGCTGTAGTTCCTGCAGGTATGTCGATCAGAGATGATTTACCCAGGGTTGAGTCAGATAGATATTCATTAAGCCTTTGTGGTTGCTTTCTTTTTTTGAAATCCTTAAAGGCTCCAAACAAATGTCTTGTTCTCCTGAGAATTTTTCTATTTCACTCCACAGGTTCTCAAATTTGTTCCTCTTCTCTTCAAAGCTACTTATAGTGCTATCTATGATATCACTAGCTTGACCTAGTGTGGCATCTTTTCTCTGAAAATATTTACTCAGTACATTTGCGACCATTAACACTGAATGGAAGACGAACAAACAAACGATAAATTGTGGCTTTATCACTGATGCCTGTATTCCAAGTGCTTCTACAGAATTTTTGTCTCGCCCTTGTTCAATTTCCTCATCCAGAGCATTTCGAATTGCTTGGAAATTTTTCAAAAGGGATTTGCAATTTTCATATCGACAACTCCACCTGGTACTGCTAAGACTTCCCATTTCGCCCCCCCGACTTTATACCTAGAGCATCACGGGCGTTTATGAGATGAGAGTGATGACCGGGTTGAGAAAAGTGGACGTATATTGCCTCCAGAGTGTTGAAAAATGCAGCTGCAGTAGACACCTTAGCACAACTGTCGACAATTACCAAGTTCATCCTGTGTGCCAAGCAATGAAAGTAAATGGCTTGTGGATGATCCTCCCTTATTTTGGCATGCAGTCCTTGGTGTTTTCCAGACATAACACTGGCTCCATCATAAGATTGGCCAATTAATATGGCGTTATTCAACAAAATGCATTTACTTAGATACTTTTTAATAAGTATTTTTAAACTCTCGGCATCTCTAGAAGAAGAACAATCTACGAAACCAAGAAAACGTTCCTCAACTTCCAAGCCTACGGTATATCTGATTGCCACGGACAATTGTTCTTGTTTGTAGCACCTAGCTTCATCAACCATTATCGAAAAAAAACCACATTGCCGCACTTCTTCTACAATCTGTTCAATAACAAGTTGAGATGCGATGCTTATTATTTCATTTTGTATTTTGGAACTGCAATAACTGATATGTCTGTCTATATGCATCGAAAAATTCGTGTCATGTTTTGCCATAAGTTCACCCAACTCCAGAAAATTTCCTCGGTTAGTAGATGTTGCGTCTTCTCGGTGTCCTCGGAGTGTCAGCCCTTGACGTGTCAAGTATAAAATCATGTCGATTAATTTTATCATATAATCTCGGTTGTGTATTATCATTTCTTCATGTTGTATGGTTGGCTTCTTATGAACATCTCCGGCCTTCAAGGAATGCTTGTAGCCTACAAACCTTTGCATAGTCACTGTGAGCCAAAGAGGTGTCATGTTTTTTCAGCGACTTACTTAGTTTCCTCCAATTACTGAACCCATTAATCGAAAACTTTTCATTTTGATCTCGAATATTTGCAGAATGCCGAAAATGTCTGCAGACAAAGCAGAACGCTTTATCTAACTTCACACTATATTCAAGCCACTGATAAGTATCAAAGAATTGAGACGAAAACGATCTCCGTCTATCTCCAAATGAACTTTTTGGAAAAACAACCCTTGGGCCCCTTGGCCCACTATCAAGAGTTCCCAGATCTGGATCTTCTGGATCATTTCGTCCTCTTTGATTTGTTTCTGCAGATGTAAAATATCGGATGTTTTGCTACCTTGCCCTTCTTCAGCGGCTTTATTTACATCTTCTCGTATGCCTCCACCAACATTTTCTATATTTGAAGTTGAAGATTGTGTTAAATCACAAGCTATCTCAATACTGGTTGTTGAGTCACATACTGGAGTAGACATTTGCCTTATCTCAGTCTCATCTTTGTCGGGTTGATTTGTGGCAGATTTGAAAAACGATCGTATGTCTTTGAATTTCTTCATGTTCAAACCGCCCACAATCTGCAATCTGCAACGCAAATAAAAACAAATTTATAAACAACGAAGCTAACTGCTCGGACACTGATGGGGAAACAAGTAAAAGGCGTGAAAGAAAAGAAAAACTTTAAACTATTATTATTATTATTAGCTGAAACTTGTGATGCAATCTTTCCTTTTTTTTACCCATCAAAATTTTAACATCTTATAATACTCTAAAACAAACATACAAATAAGTAAAATTACCTTAGTCCTTAGTTGTTTGTGGCAGTTAGCCTTGGCAGTGGCTATTTGTTTGCTTTGATGTTTTATTTCACACAGCACTGTGCTGTCAGCACAGAAGACTCAGAACATGGAACACCGAACACAGGTTATATTGGCACTTGGCTCATAATAATAATAATAATAATAATAATAATAATATTACATAAAACATTAAACATAACTATAACAAGTACTAACCCCATAAATTCATCGTGCGTTGCAGCGTTGCTTATATAGGTACCGATGACGCAAGCAACCCTTCTCGAATCTTCTAGAAGTTCGATGACTAATAATTTACGTAAGCTGCTGCCTGCGTCTGCCGAGGCATCGTAATTATGATTCATACATCTAGATTGTTCGGAATAATGAGTCACCATTTCCGGTATGTTACACTATTTTTAAGTTTCAAGTCTCGCTTCCTTTATAAAAAGTTATCTTTTAGAATGTTAATGTAAACTGTATGTAAACTAATCTAATCTACTAATCTTTGCGGCGTCTTTATGCTTGCTGGGTTTACTACATCGTGAAAGAGGAACTATACATGCTATTGTTTATGAATCAACACTCAACGCATATCAGTATCATGAACCAAAACAATTCCAACAGCGTCACAGTCAGCAGTCTACCGCCGCCGCGTCGCTTAGCTAGACAAATATTATTTCAGCGATACAACTTACGCTCGAATGACGAATATCCTAATGTCCTTACATAATAAATAATAATTAATAATTGTACTTATCACTATGTCACTATTACTACTCGTTTATTTATCGCAATGGTTTAAGATTTAACGAAGTAAGTTGTTAGATGGAATTTAAGATAAGAATGAAAAACGGGGAAGTGCTCCGTTTTTCTGGGGTGTGTCACGGCTTGCCTGGGGTGTGCCTGGCAAACCTTGCACCCCCCTAGTTTCGCCACTGTGGATGCCCCGCGCACAATACCGTAGCTGTAAGGGAATTTTTTGAACAGAATTTCCCCAATCGTTGGATAGCAAGAAATGGTCCAATATTATGGCCACCTAGGTCACCTGACCTAACCCCCGTTGATTATTATGTTTGGGGAAGAACAAAACAATTAGTTTACAAAGTCGAAATTCTTAATCGGGAACACTTAATCGAACGAATAAATGACGCTTTCATTCAAATGAAGAGAGAGATTAATTTACGTATTATAACGAGGGAAATAAGAAAACGAGCTCGAAATTGTATTCGAAACGGTGGATTTCATTTTGAACACCAATAATAATACTATTAGTGTTTTAGTAAATCGGACATTTTCTAAAAATCTGCTTTTTTTAAACTATCTAAACTAAATAATGAAGGGCTATTTTACGTTTTGGCGTATGCGCCTAGTGGGCACTTTGGTAATTAAATTCAATTTTTCCAATTTGTAAAAATTTTTGTAAATCTATTCATGCTATCTTGAAGGCCATTGCCCAAGGAAGTTTTACTGAAATTGAAAAAAAATTAACGAAAGATTTTAGATTAAATCCACGTTTGAATTTTAGTGATTGCTATTTTACAAATTAAAACTTTCATGTTTAAGAAGTTCTAGGCAAGAAGCAAAGACATTTTAGGCTTTTTTGATAAAATAATATGAACAATCACTTAATAAAGAATAAAAAAACTTAGTATAAGTCTGCGATAAGACGGCTTGTTACTCTTGTACACTTTGATATTTGCAGAAAAGCACGGTAAAATCAAGTAAAAGTGGCACTATCTCAAAAACGGTAACACTTGGTATATAGGTATGTTTGCTTAAATTGACTCATAATGACGTATTCTATCACCCCTTTAAATATTTGCATCGATGTACCAAACACCCTATAGTACTGTGTGGTCACTTAAGTGTGCAACATATGGGAATTTTTTTATTAATCGCTCGTCCAAAATACAGGTATTTCCAAAAGTTGGTGCATGTTTGATAACCATATTAGGTGCACGTAGAATGGTTCCAAGTCAAACGGTATACACGGTAGGTCAAAAAATATAAAAATTGCACAAGAGTAAAGTACCCTTATTTCAAAAAATTCGGCAAAATGTAATAAAGAAATGTTATTTAGAATTAAAAGTTATGCCCGAATACCAAAGCGTGGTCCTCTAATTAATTTTTTTTTTTTTTGAAAAAGGTTGGTAATTTGGCTATTTTTTTGCATTTTACCAAAACATGTTGATAACTTAATCAAAATGAAATCAATCTGGCACAATTTTATTAAAACTCGAGCATATTTGAAAATTAAATTAGATTTTTAATATTTTAGGCAATCACTAACTTCATGTTTGTTGCAACGATATTAAACATAAGTTTAAAATTTCGAAAAAAAAAATCTTAACATGGTAAAAAATCAGTAATCATAATACGCATATTCAAAAACTCTAATCCAAAGTGGAAAAGCTTTATTTTAAATGCTTATTATAAACACCATACACATTAATGGATGAGATTTGATTCTACTAATTTGATAAACGATATCCATGATTAATTTAAAACAAATGATTTTAGTAAACATTTTGACATTTTAATGACATTAAGTGTTCATTATTATTTCATTATTAAGTTTATTTGATTTCAAAATATGCCTCCGCCAAGACAGTTAACGTTAACGGAAAAAGCAGAATTAGTTTTAATATGTGGAGATAACTACAAATCAGTGCGTGAAGCAGCAGACATTTTCAACCAAAGGCATCCTGATAATAATCCAATCCATTATTCCACAGTAAGCAGAATTTTAATGAAATTTAAACAGACAGGGTCTTTAAATTATAATTACAACAAACAACTCACCAAAACAGTTTGTAATGAAGAAAATCAGTTACAAGTTCTTCAGGCAGATGTTGAGAACCTTAGAAAATTCACTAATGAAATTTATAAATATACGGGCGTAAAAAGAACCAGTGTCAAGAATATTTTTAAAAATAACAAGTTCCATGCCTATAAGCCAATGTTTATTTGCACATTTCAAGAGCGGGACTATGACTTGCGTTTTGACTTCTCCATGTGGATTCAAGGAAAAATAGAAGGAGAACCTAACTTCCACAAACACATTCTTTTTGGGGATGAATCTACATTTACCACAAATGGCGTTGTCTCGTCCCAAAATTGTAGGTGGTGGTCGGATGAGAATCCAAATTTTGTCATTGACAGTAAGAACCAATATTATCAAAAACAAACGTTTGGTGCGGTATTATCAACGAAAAGTTAATAGGACCATTTTTTTTTCGTCAAAACCTTACGGGGGATACCTACTTACAATTTTTACAAAACGAACTAACGGACTTTTTTGATAACATGAGCTTAGAGGAACGACGTAAACTTTGGTTTGTACATGATGGATGTCCCGCGCATTTGGCTAGAATGGTTTCTGATTGGATAAATGAAGAATTTGGTGACAAATGGTTAGGGCGAAATACCGATCCACGTTGGCCTCCTCGTTCGCCAGATCTTACCCCACTAGACTTTTTTTTATGGGGAAATTTAAAACAAAAAGTTTATAAAGGACGACCATTTAATAATCTCGAGGAGTTGGAAAACTCTATCCGATTTCATTGCGAAAATATTCAGGAAAGAGTGTTGCGATCTACCCTAAATGAATTTTATGATCGGACAATTAGATGTATTGAACGACAAGGTGGGCATACGGAGACTCGTCGATAGTTGTGTTGTTGTGCACATATTATTTAATTTTTTTTCTTAATAATTTTTGTTCGTTTATTTTGATTTTGTAAATCATTTAAAATAAAGCTTTTGCACTTTAGATTAGAGTTTTTGAATATGCGTATTATGATTACTGATTTTTTACCATGTTAAGATTTTTTTTCGAAATTTTAAACTTATGTTTAATATCGTTGCAACAAACATGAAGTTAGTGATTGCTTAAAATATTAAAAATCTAATTTAATTTTTCATATAGGCTCGAGTTTTAATAAAATTGTGCCAGATTGATTTCATTTTGATTAAGTTATCAACATGTTTTGGTAAAATGCAAAAAATAGTCAAATTACTAAACTTTTTCAAAAAAAAAAAAAAATTACTTAGAGGACCACGCTTTGGTATTCGGGCATAACTTTTAATTCTAAATAACATTTCTTTATTACATTTTGCCGATTTTTTTGAAATAAGGGTACTTTACTCTTGTGCAATTTTTATATTTTTTGACCTACCGTGTATACCGTTTGACTTGGAACCATTCTACGTGCACCTAATATGGTTATCAAACATGCACCAACTTTTGGAAATACCTGTATTTTGGACGAGCGATTAATAAAAAAATTCCCATATGTTGCACACTTAAGTGACCACACAGTACTATAGGGTGTTTGGTACATCGATGCAAATATTTAAAGGGTGATAGAATACGTCATTATGAGTCAATTTAAGCAAACATACCTATATACCAAGTGTTACCGTTTTTGAGATAATGCCACAGTGCAATGCAGTATTGTATCAGAACCAGATGACTTTTTCAAATTTCTAAGAAACAAACTCATTCGTGTGTATTTAATTATAGCCATAAATGATTATGTGCTAGTTGTTAATTGGGATAGCCATAGCCGCTTATACCACTGCGCATACCCATTTAGAACTTTACCTCGGCAAATTGGACAGGCGTGTTTTGCACTACGACGCTGACAACTTCAGTTTTGTGGATAAAGGTGGGGAAAAGAGTCCGCCTTGTGGCGATTTCCTTGGACACATAACTGATGAGTTGGAGTATTTTGATGCAGAAAGTTACATAAGCGAGTTCGTTAGTATAACTATAGTTATAAAATATACTCAACCCGTGAATATAACTGTGAAACGATATGTACGGTGAAGGGCACAACTTCCAGTTTTAAAAACTCTTAGGTAATAAATTTTGAAAGTATGAGACATGATGCTTTCAGAAAGCAAAAATTCTTTGTATGTGTACAGCGATCGTAAGACTATTTGAAGCAAGGCATACAAAGTTGTGCAGGACCCGGAACAAAGCAGTTTAGAGTATATCGTTCTAAGCGGCGCCTCATAGAAAATTTCGCCACCTTACCGTACAGCTATAAACACTAATATTGTAATTAATTGCGATTACTATTAGCGCTTTATAGATGTATCGTTTGGAGATGCCATCTTTGTTAATATTACTAAATACGAACATTTAGTTTAATTAAATATTGCAGTTTGTGTTAATCTCCTATTAAGGTGTAGCGAATTTGCACCTCATGTAAAGTTCGTTAGATGGTTAAAAATTACAGTGGTCTCACCGTAATTGAAAAGTATTGCGTAACGCATTATTATTAGTACAGCTGATCCACATGTTAGAAAAGAGCTGAAAGCAGCCCTGGTTAAAAGGATGTTAAATCCGTAATTAAAATTCAAGGTACGAATTGTAGATACCGAGTTGAATCCAGCTTCCACCAAAAAGAGTGGTGACCTGATAGCGTTCCGGCTGTCAGCAAAAGGACTAGTCTAGATATGGATGAAACACTCAATACTGGAACCGCCCTTACGTACGTAAACAAGATGGTATATGCACCATGTGGATCTCGAATCGGACAGGCGGAGCGCTGCCTACCCCTAGGTCAAAAGCACCTAGTTGCGGATGCGAGCCTCGAAAAACAGGCTATTCTGAGAAACTCTACACTCACCAATTTTTTGCATTAAATTTATTTTTTTATTTAAACTCTAACCCCCCGAATTAATCTCAAAATTTAGATACTGACCCCCTAAACCAATCATGAGGAATTTCATAAAGTCATTAAACACTCATAAGCCTAATGACATATCCTTGGAAAAAGGAAGTCATTATGAAGAATCCTGAAGCTTCTCTATAAAATAATTAAAAAAGCAATTTTATTTTTTATTTTCTTCTTGTTCGGTTTATATGGGATAATAAGTGTTTAAAGTATTAATCAATGTTTGTTGTTAAGGCGCGTATACCGTGCAAGTTTGATAGTTTCACGCATCCAACGATATGGATGTAATATATATATATATATATATATATATATATATATATATATATATGTATCTATACTTATTTCCATTGAGTTTGATGAAATTTGCATAAATGCAATTTCAAGGTTCGTTATATAAGCTAACTAGTACTTTCAACATTTGCTCTATATGTTAATAACATAATTACAAAACACTAATTCTTACTTTTTAAATTAGGTATTAAAAAAATAAAAATCGACCTAGTTTAAAGTGGAACTGATTGAACTCCAAAATACGTACATACGAACCCTTTGTTATACGTACTTATACATAAAAAGTATTATATGCGAATAAACATACTTTGGTACTACGTGTTGTCAGAAAAATGCACGCAGGTTTCTTTGACGTCATTTTTAATACTGGAACCGTAAATAGCCTTATTGTACGTTAAAGTCGAAGTCGGTTTTATACCCGTGTGTTAACTGTTTTAAAATTAAAAGCAAATAAATAATTAGTCTGAAAACAAAAAAGGGTAACAGAGGTAATAGCTATGGTGAAAGCTAATTAACCCTACAACAGTAATAGTAGTAATATTAAAATCTTCTGGAAATGTTTAAGATGTTAAAACAGCTTTATAAAATATGGAAATTGAAAACGTATACATAAACCTATTATTAATATAACAGTCGGATAAATGTATAAAGCCAACTACGAAACACAATTTTAGTAAAGAATAACTAGATCCTTAATATTAAACTGCCTTGAAGATGACAAATCAGAACACTCTATAACGGTCGAAGACTAACCGTGAAAAATGTCATAAGCAAAGAGCAAATTTAATCAAATTATGATGCAAGTTGTGAAAGACTTTAATTTGAAATTGATGCTGCAAATGAAGTTAGATATGGAACTGTTAACATATTACGTAAAGCAACACCTCCAAAGGGCAACCTATCCTTTCGTCAGGGGCGTGCTTTATTTCATCTTAAACGTAATGAAAATATAGTTATATTGCAATCAGATAAACATAATGTTATATTAAATATGAACAAATATAACCTTAAAGTAGAATAACTGTTAGAGCCACATATGTATCGTGAATTACCAGAAGATCCTACAAAAAAGATTCTTTTGAAAACTAAAGAACATTAAATTATAAAATAGTGTTGTAAATGGTGTAATAATTTTAATAATAAATAAATGTAATAATGAAATAGAGAAATAAGTTCTCCCGAAACACATCGTTGAGCTAACTGGAGATACCAACCATTCACCACAAATAATACCTTTGTCCCAGTCGGTAGTTTAATGTAGGGGTTCATTCTTTCGATTTGATTGATTACCACTTAAATATAAATATAAAAAATTGCAATGTAACACTAATAAAATGATCTGGGACGCCAAGTTATTTTTTATAATGCTCGGAATAACTAAACTGAGGTTGTTAACAATAAAAATTTTATCAAAATGTAAAAAAATATACAACTATGTTTATTAAATATTTAAAGTGATAGGGTTAAATAAAATATATATCTTAAAAACTAATTGTAAAAACCTTAAACTACTAAATAATCATTAAACATTAAGTATCTGATTGTAAAATCTTGTACACAAACTTTTTTAATAACCTCTGGTATCTAAATGATTACGGAAATTTCAACTGAGGTGATGTCATCTTTGCATCAATATTGCGCAATCTTTTGTAATAATGCTTTACGTTGTAAGCCACACCCAAAATGGAATTAACCTTATAAATTTTCTTCTTGAAAGTGAATAAACCAATATTCATTGCATTTTATCGAACGTTCATATAATAAATGTAATCAAACTTTAAATTCTGTATTAAAAGCACAACGCAATCATAAAATGAAAGCGTACGTAACCGTAGAATTAATGGTACAATCAAAAGCGGTGAAATTAAAAGTGTAAAAGTAAAATAAAACTGAACTAAAATAAAAGTGAAGTAAAACTGCCATCAAGTTAATAGCACTTTTCACTAAATTTAGGGAAAACCCAAAAAAAAAACTTTCTTCTTCTCTTAACATTCATCAGGAAGTGAAAAAATGGATGCTTTGGAAGTTAGATCATGTAGTTGTGCGCGAAAGGATTTGCGCAAAGAATTAAGTCACGATGACGTAATGCGCGAATAAAATCAGAACGAATGAAAGCCCTTAAATTAAGGTATATTTCAATACAACTTGTTACAAAATTATCATCCATTACTGAAAAAATAAAAAAGGAACTTACTAACTCTGAAGCTCTTTTACGAAAACTATATAGTCTACCAAAAATCCATAAACCTAATGTTCCTTTAAGGCCTATTATTAGTGCAATTGGTTGTGCCACATACAATCTTGCAAAACACCTTACATTTCTATTACAACCTCATATAAGTGAAACCCCCATTATATTAAAAATTTTGCCGACTTCATTTAAGAAATACATAATTTCAAAATTGAGGAGCGTGATATAATGCTTAGTTTTTATGTTGTTTCACATTTTACAATAGTCCCTCTAAAAGAAACTATTCAATATATTGATCATATTTCTCTAAAGGATCTAACAATTCCTTCTCAGCACTGTCTTACTACGACTTATTTTCAGTGAAATAATAAATTCTATGAACAGATTGATGGTGCAGGAATGGGTAGCGCTCTTAGTCTTGTTATAGCTAATTTTTACATGGAAAAATATGAAACATTAGCTTTACAAAATGCACCTAAAAAACCTTTAGTTTGGTATATATGTAGATGATACATTAGTTATCTGGAGGCCTGGCGAAGGAGAACTACATGATTTTTTTATTTTTATAAATGGTATTATCCAAGCATCCAGTTTACCATGAAGAGGGAAGAAATGTACCGTTTCTTGATACACTAATATCTAAAACTAATAATTTACTATCTTTTACAGTTTACAGAAAACCGACACACAATGATAGATACCTTCATGAATTATCAAATCAACATCCACGTCAAAAAAATGGTGTAATTAAATCTCTAGTGGATCGAGCAAAACAAGTTTGTGATCCTAAACTTTTTAAAAATGAATATAAATATTTAACAAGACGTAAAAAACATATGAGATTTTGTAGATTTGGTCAAGCAGATATATCTGCGGTAGCTGAACATGCTTTAAATAATTTAAATCATGATATTCAATTTGATAATATGGAAACATTGTTAAGACAAGCTTATTATTATGTTCGTTTAAGACGTAGAGTTATTGAGGTATACAAACACCCTAATAATTTTAATAAACAAGAAGAAAATCTCCGTTTAAATAGATTTTGGCATCTTATAATTAAAAAAAGGGACGTTTTAATTTTAATTTTAGCTATTGTCTAGGTTTTCTGCTGTTTTTTCCTAGACCTTGAAGTAGATGCTTTACCAACTATGTGTTAAATTACCATAGCTTTGTAATTTAAGATATGTAGCTGAAATTAAAATTAAAATTAAAAACTATATTAGACGTGCTACATTGTGTTTTTACTGTAAAGTAACACTTACCTTTGTTAGCAAAACTATTTCTTTGTTAGATTTGACTGGACTTTTAATTAATGTCAAGTTTCTATTTGTGAATGCTTTTATCAATTTCAAATTAAAATTGTTCACAACTTTACACCTACATCATCATTATATTTGTTCTTTGTTTATGAGATTTTTCACTGCTAGCCTTCCACTGTTAAAGGGTGTTCTGGTTCGCCATCTTCAAGTCAGTTTAATAATATTTAATTTATTAAGGATCTAGTTATTCTTTACTAAAATTGTATCCAATAGATGGCTTTAATATTAGTAGCAGGCTTATGTTTGAGTTTTCAATTTTCATTTCTCATAAAATTGTTTTAACATCTTAAACATTTCTATAAGGTTTTATTACTACTAACGAAGATAAATGTAAGTGTTATCGAAACGTTTAGATTTGTGTAAACGTAACTACAAAAATACACCATTAAAAAACCAAAAAACCTAAGCATTTTAACTGATGCTTTTTTTTTTTTGGTGTTAATACCAGCCTTAACAGACATCTACGTATTAACTGACAAATTACTGTAGGTAACGGACCGTGAATTTATTTATTGTAAGACCGTGACGAATCGTTCAAAATTGCTATACACATGGATTTTTGCTAAAAACGTCGCCAGTTAGTAATTAATTACATTGGAACATACCGCAAATCAAAAGCAGTCTTTGTTTGTTACTTGGAAGTTCGAGATCTGTAAGGTTTGTTACGGACGAGTGCATATTTCAAAAATTAATTCTTCCTTTAATAATAAATATGAAAATAATTCCACGTAATTTTTCTTGTTTTTTTTTATAACTTTTAAAAACGTGGGTGGATTTGAGAGTAAAAAAGTTAGTTGCAGTTGGAGGTTCGATTGGGTCGTACCGTTATGATTGTTTGATGAGAAACCATCATTGTAAACCATTGTGGATATAAACATGTTATCGTGTCCATTTTAGTAAACACTAAAAACGCCAATTTGTCCTCTTCTTTTTTTTTCAAAATTAAGGCGGTCCTGTAAATAAACGTATCGCTAAATATTCTGGTTTTAATCCGTGAAACGGGTGGGTAACAATATATCTATAAATAATCGCTACCGTCTTGGGTTTAAACCGCGTATCTTAACCCGTTGATGATCAACTGATTAATTAAAGGATTACATTCAAACGTAAGTAGGTATTTTAATGTAGATTAAAGCTCGCAGCAAGAAATTCAAAAAGCCTGTTTAACGTATCAACAATCAATCACTACCTTGCAAGAAGTTTGTATTTAATTAGTACGAGATAGTTTAATTGCCAGTACGCCATCTTACAAGAACGCTCATTAAGTTGAAATCTGTTAAAATAAAAGGACTCCGCGTCTGACAGTACAGTGTCCCCTTCTCATTAATGGCATGAGTTGATATTGTTGACTGTTTACTAATATTTTCGCCCGTGTGGACAAACGAGATACGATAAACCTCACTTAATTGTTATAAACGATTCCGGTGTTTACAGATACGGGTCCAGATGATATTAAAACCACCTCGAATTCCATCTCTAGTGTTAAATTAACCCGTTCTTATTGTTTTGTATAGATGAACGTGTAATCTGCGAAAGATGCTGTAGTTTCTAACGCACTTTTGCATCATTGCTTGCGGGTAGGTTAACGATCACTTTGTTATGGTTTATTCGCATCTTACCTTTGCAAGGCATTGTTTTAATGGTTTTTTTGAGTCTTTGATTCCGTCAGCTGATTTAGAATTGTTTGTCTACGAACTGACTTTTTTCCACATATCTGTAATTTATTGTAATTGTACGAATGTATTTTTGTGATTTTATTCACGATACAATTGTATATGTGTAAATTTCTTGCCTATTTTTTGTCTTTTAGTTTAAATGTAATTAAACTACATTGCAGTTACCTTATTGCTACCTGCTTAATTTTACTGTTTTTCGTATTTTATGTGAACCTTAATCTGCATTATTTTCCTTCTTATTTTATTGTTAACTGAAACGCCGGCATGATTGGTTATATAGGGGCCACATGTTTGGTATTACAATTATTATTTCGATTTATTTACGACACAATAGTGAGTGTGATTTCACCGTTTGTTTCTTTGTGGTTATGTGTAGTTAAACTGCTTTTTATTTTTTTCTGTTACTTAATTTTGGAATTTTGTACGCAATTTTTTGTTATATATTGAACCATTTCGTTGTATTTTTGTTCTTTGATTTATTAATGTACTTGTGCAATGATTTATTTATTATAAATTGGGTTTTCTTGGTGTTTCTTTCCCAATTTAGCATACTAAAGCTCGTTAATTCTAATTATGTTTACCTGTCCCACTATGATGCAACACTTAACCCCATCCAATTCTATCTCATTCGCATAACACGGCGTAGCTTACCACTAGACGGCCAATTCTTTTTATCAGATTAGAGTTGTGCGAGTAATTCAGAATCAGACTTGTAAATAAATTCCAATGTTTTAATTACTGGCGGGAAGGTCAATGTAAGGCAAGCAATTAATTTCAGTAAGAGTAGCATTATTGTTAGTAAAGTCAAGATATACTCTTTAGCGATTACTTTCTTGAATGTACATTATTGCGAATAAATTCAATATTACGCTCTAAAGATTTTATAGTCTTTTATTTATTGTGAGTAATTTCAAATTACACTTTTAAGGATAGGGTACTTTGGGACACTACCTTACAAATAATAACACTAATTAACGGTCGAGAATAACAAATTTATTCACACAATGTGTAATTAACGAAATGCAGTGAGTAAAAGAGGCAGTCAAATTGTTGAAGACTTCTTATGCATTTCACAAACGTACATATTATTAACATTTTGTCTAAAATTAATATTATTTGCAACGAGCAAAATATAACAACTAACTATGTCGTTAACTTTCGTTAACCTTCTATTATGGACAATAACTCAGAACTGTACTGTTTTGAGCGGCGGGAATGATACGAGACAAATTAATTACGCCGTTCGGGCACAAAATGACTATTGGTATAACACATAACCTAGGACAGATAGCTAAGAGACGTTGTTTAATACATGCCAAAACATTAGGGTGCCTATTAACAGTCGCTACTACAGTCCATAAGAAAGATGCAATTTGCCGATCATTTAACATTGCAATCTTGTTTCCTACACACTGTGCGTAATTAGAAAAAGGAACTGTATTACAGCCTAAAGCAGTAAATATTGGACACAGTTCATCGAAGGACAGTTGCTGAAAGCTTTCATCCAGACATGCAGTAACGGCATCTACAACAGAAAATAATGCGGTTTGCGACAGACCTGCAAGTATAAAAATTTACATTGTATTCAGGTATGATTAGTCAAATCACTTACATGTGTTACAAGAAAGTAATGTAATTAAACATATAATAATAAAACTTGACAAGCAAACAATCTTCATTTTGAATGTTGTGAAAAAACCTTCTTGTCTCTTTATATAAATTCCTATTATTTACATAGCGTTATACACTTGTTTTTATTAAAAGCGTTGACACTATCATGATAAGATTTGAATGTAATTTGGATGATTTATCTATTTTATTTTACACACTCATAAATAATACGTAAGAGGGAAAGAAAAATATTATAGTTATTTATGTACCAAGAGAGTTATGAGGATGTTAATTACAGAGTACAAAAGATTGCAATCCCGAAAAACGTTAGTCCCGAGGGTTTGTTAAGTTGCCTACATAACTAGATAGATAATTTTATTTCATAGAAAATGAAATATGAAAACCAAATTTGGAGGATTTTATAATTAAATGAACGTTGTTTAAAAATGAAGTAGGCATGGTTACCATGGGTATATCAACCCTCAAGTTTGTATAATTTGAATAATTTCAGTGGAAAATTCGACAATTTTCGGTTTATTTTTGTAAATACATTACAGGCAGTTACAGATTTATAACTGCTTAGTATAACTCCCAAGGGAGTTTTGAACATTTTTATAGTTACGGTAACTAAAGGTTTGTTTGTTTATAATAAATAAATATATTTATATAATCTGTTTAATGTTTTATTTTGGTACTTATAAATGTTTATATTTTATTATCTTTTATTTACGCGCAAAAGAATTTAATTACGAGGTGTAGATTGAAACCTAATTGTCGTCTATCTAGTGCAAAATTTGTAATATCATTTGTAGATGAGATGGTCAGCTAGCGACTTACTTACGTCTGTCATATCGCGTTAGCAAAGAATATATTTCTAAAGATAAGTGTCTACGTGACAGAAAATGTGTCAGAGTTGATAGTTTACTCTCCTTAGCTACTCTTCACTGTATGAGTATTTTTACCATATGAGTCCTCTCTGCGTGTTTTCTCTCAGTCATTACTCTCAGATCCGTGCCCACTCACTATAGTTTAGTTCAGTGTTTAAAGAAAATTCTAGAGTTTTAAAAATCATGTGGACAGCCAGTGTTCATTTACGCTTTCTCCAATGGACTTGAACAAAGTCAAAAAAATTGGCACTGCACTTGTTGCCGGAAAAATTGTGAGAAAAAAGAAGAGACCAAAGAGAGGATGCTGGGCAAAGCATGGATTTTGCGAAGGGCAGAACTGGGTGTTTGTGTTTCCTTAACAAGGGAAGTTGATATAACGGATGCTCAAAAATTTCGAAGCTTTGTTCGTAAGAATCATGTCCAGGTGCTACTTATAATAGAAACGGTAGAGCCAATAACAGTCAAACAAAACACTCAAATGTGAGAGGCTATTTTAGTTTACGAACGAGTTATGGTCACATTAAGATCTTCGGCGTCAGGTAACTATGAAACCTAACTACTAACGGGTTAATTGTTGTACCTACTGTCATTAATGATGGAGGGAGTACCCTCCATTTTTATAGGTGGTTGGTGCAGTACTTTACAATACTTATTCGGTATTCCTGTTTGTACTATTGGCAGGATAGTGAAAAGAGTCAGCTTCAGCCATTTACAGCGTCTTATACGAAGTCTGTAAATAAAGTAATGAGATTGATATTTTTACAGTCACGCTGGCAATACTGTAACTCTGACAAGTTTAGATGAACAGCTGATAAAACAGTGAGTATTAATATGTTTAGTCTATTGTTGTCAAGTGCCATGTAAGCAAACTTTTTGTAAAACAAGCTTTTGGTGTGCGTTCAAAAATGAGTGAATAAATTACGAGCAGCGTAGTGCGATCAAGTTTTGTGTTAAATTCGGTGGAATACTAATGAAAGACTGCGGAAAAGAATTTCCTGTGTGAGACCTGCCATCAAAGAGAACTGGAAGTTGCATCATGACAATGTACCTTGTCACACTGCTCTCTCATCTACCGAGTTTTTGACAAACAAAAACATTCCCGTCGTTCCTCAACCACCTGACTTGAGCCCATGTGACTTTTTCCTGTTCCCTAAATTGAAAAATTGATGTAATTGAAGACACTAAAAAAACTATAACCGACCAGCTGAACAAAAAAAAAATTGCAAACAAAAGTTGCAATACTTAATAATTATTAATTAGTTACAAATTAGTGAACTGAAAATTGTAATAGAAGTGTGCACACGTATATGTTTGTGTCGTGAAGGTTTCCTGTGATGTAGGTGTGACACTTGGAGGCGGCGGCATGATATTATGAGTTGAATTATAACTTGAGTTGCTAGACGAGGCAAGGAAAAATTATAAATATTGTCATCTTTCTCTACACTTCGAACTACTTCTCTCCTAATTTCAGTTTTCAATCTTTTTTTGTTCAAGTCGGATCGCAAACATTTGACCTCCATTGCAACATATTGACCAAATTGTTCATATTCACCTGGTTTACAAGGACCATCATTGCTTCTTAAAACACTTTGTCATTATCATATTCTCCATCTCTATTTTTCTTTTGCATTTGCTTTTTCTCTACGTCATATTGCAGTTTCCCAGATTGAGTTTTTGTCTTGACTCTCTGATTCTTTTGTGTTTCTGCAAGTAATAAAACAAAATTATTATTTTTAGTGGCGAGCGATAAAGCTATTTTGAAACCTGAGGACATGGCCAAGTATTTTAATTAAAGATCCAGTTGGAGGGGGGATTCGCTACTCTTATCACGGTCCATCTGATCAGTATTATAAATTTATTGAAATATTTTGTTCCGGTTTGCAAATTCAACAGACGATTGGCTGGAGGTCGCTGAATTGTTAGTAGAATTGTTGTTACTGCTTAGGAGTAGTAAGCTCCTGATAATAGTGGAAGTGAATATTACCATTATAAGGGTACCCACCTAATAGAAATATGGCTGCCCCATATGTCTATGTTGCTGACGATGCATTTGGAATGAAATTATATATTTTAAAACCGCATATTCAATTACAGATTGTCACGAGCCCGCCGCATAGTACAAAATGTGTGTGGTATAGCGTCAAATGAGTTTGACGCTCTTCGGAAATGTATGAATCTACATCCAAAGATAGTGACAGATATTGTTCCTTCAATATGCGCAGTACACAATTTTTTATCATCTACAAACGTTTTCATCAAAGGCTACTTGAGATAGAAGATCCAGCAACACATGGTATAACCAGAGAAAGTTGGAGAGAATAAGATAAACCCGCAAGTACATTTTTCCCTTATAGCGAGGAAATTTACATAACTATACGTCATCGCAAAACAAGTAAGATATGAACTCAAGAATTACTTTACGGCACCGCTGGGTGAAGTGGCATCATTTTTGATTAAGTGCTTCAGTTTTGGAAGCATTGTAAATATATATTATTATCATAAAAAACAAAAGGTTTTTATTACCACATTTGTCGATTCAATAGATGATTTTCTTGACAGCGAATCCTTCGTTTCCGTTACAGATAGAGTATGTATCAAAAATTGTAGGGTTTTGAAATATGGCCAATTACTTAGATAAACATCATGTGTGTCATCCCGCTTTTTCTCCTTTTACATTTCTTGAAGTGCTGCGAGATCTTAAAAAATAGCATACATCAGAGGGTTTGTGGGCGAGGGGTAGGACCACTTTATTTATTTTCAACGTCTGCGTATTGTGAAATAAAAATTAAAACATCCGCTTAAAAAACCATTTTTGTAAACATACATACAGTTACTATTACTTGGTTTAAAAGATGTACTTCTGCAACAGCACATCAAATTTTCTGGATATTTACTGCAATACGTTGTCCTACACTTCATAATTCCTGTACTCATTGCTTTTATGATTCCACAAAATTTAGTTTTCTTTATACTACTGTATTAAGTCCTCAGTTTCCTCTTTGGGCCATTTTTTGTTCTGCTGCACTTGCCATTGTAGGTACAACAAATTGTACACAAAATAGTAATAATAAAAAAACCCTCAACAAGCTACAAGAAAAACAAACCGAACTTTTAGAGTACTGCCGAGACAAACAAAATGTAGTGTGCCCACGCGCGAGCAAGCCTCATGTGAATACTGTCTGACATTTGCTCCCAGAACTGCGTCCAAACAAGCTAAACTATCGATAGTTTCACCCCGAGAGTTTCTCTCACGTGGGCACTTACCTTAAGGTACTGAGATAGCATCTTTCATGCAATATACATCATTGGACGGAAATACATATTTCTATATGAGAGTATAGGTATACGCATGTTTACTTATTAATTAAATAGTTAATTAATTAAATAGAAACTATAAAATAAACTCTCAAATTCGGAATACGACACGATCTTTATCAAATTTTTCACAGGACCCGAGTTCGATGAGATAGGAAACGTGCCGGGTACCGTTTCGACGGGAACACTCGCATTCGGCCGTCGCGTTCCTCCCTTTCGAGATTGCCTGGATCGCGTTTGCTACGGATCGAAATAAACATTCGCCGACGGCCCGACATGAGGGTCGAGAGTTCGGAAGCGACGGGCAAGGTTTGGGGAGGGATTAGGATGTCGTGACGTATAGTCAAAACTACCGTCGCCACCACCACGAGAGAGGTGGCGGCGGGAATTGTAGACGTGTGGTTGGATTTCTCGTAAATTTTCTCGAAAACGGGATCTCAGAAATTAATTAAACTTTAAGCATCGATGGGGACTGTCGAGAACTATATTACTCCGATAACGCCATGACTGGCTGTCGCTTAGTTTCGAGGTTGTGGTTGGGGGTGTGAAGGGAGTTTTTCGTCAATTTCGATTGGCTCGGCCGAATGAAAAGTTAGAAGGTTCGCGTTTTTTGCGTTCGCCGCATATTTCGAGTGCGCATCGAACGTGGACTACGAAAGTTCGGCAAGAATCATGTGATGGGTGGGGGAAACGGTCAAAGTGTGGGACGTGCACGTCTGCCTTGGAAACGTGATCGTACGAGACGGACCGTTTCACGGTTTCGATTTTTATGTAATGGAAATACGCTCACTATCGAATTAGAATAGAATGACGTTTAAAGCTCGAAAATTGGATCGGATTTGAGTGAGTTACGAACTTTTTCAATGCTTTTTAAATGGGGAAAACTCACGTGTCGTTAAAAATGGAAGGACCAGGGGGAGGGGGTTTCCCCGTTCTGTTTCGATTCCTTTCGTCGAAACGAACCGGGGAAAAAATTTCGCCAAAATCGGACCGTTACTTTCGAAATTTAAAATAAAAATCAAAGGGGATGGCCTTCAGATATTTTTCGAATAAAACACAATTTTTTTCCAAATATTTGTGCGAGGTGACGAAATCGATGGACTTTCGTGCGAAATTGAACAAAATCGGCTCTGATTCTCTCTAACGGGTACCGGCTTAAAATATCTAGTTTTTAAATTTTCAAAATTCAACCCCGATTTTTACGAAATTTTGAATCGCCAGAAATATTTTGGAACTCTGTATCGATTTACTATAATTTTGACCTCGAAAATAAGACTCTGTGGTCGAAAGTTGAAAAAGGCCAAAAATTTCGACTTGAAATCGAATTTTTATGTTTTTCGAACTAATAGAGTTCGAATTTCGAAAAATCAAGGAACGAGAAATTTCGTGGTTGTCAAGACGACTACGGCGGATTTTTCCTTTTTTAATCTGAGGGATATTAAATGAGATAACAAAACCGACGTCTGGCGTCGGCGGCGTCGCGACGCTCGATCTATACGGTTTAAACGAAGTCTTCGTTTATCCGACGATGTAAATATTTTTACGATTTGCTATCGAATAAACACTCCTCCCATCAAAAATGAGTATCCTGTGTATTTATATGGGGTATACGTATATATATATATATATATATATATATATATATATATATATATATATATATATATGGGTAGCGCTAATTAAATATAAACTATAAAATAAACTCTCAAATTCGGAATGCGACCCGATCTTTACCCGGCCCGAGTTCGACGATATAAGAAACGTGCCGGGTACCGTTTCGACGGGAATACCCGCATTCGGCCGTCGCGTCCCCCCCTTTTGAGATTGCCACGATCGCGTTTACAAGGGATCGAAATAAATATTCGCCGACGGCCCGACGTGAGGGTCGAGAGTTCGCGAACGAGGTCGAAGGTGTGGGGAGGGATTAGGGCGTCGTCACGTATAGTCGAAACTACCGTCGCCACTACCACGAGGGGATGGTACACACTCATATGACGGTGGAGGGGTGTTTTCTCTACGCTTATCGAATCTGAAGAAAGTCGAGTTCGCGCATCTCATAGTAACTTCGTTATTTACCGACCAATTTTTTCGAAACCTTGCGCCAATATAGAGCTAAAACGGGATTTTCAACTTTGTTGTATCCCTCCACTTTTCCAGATATAGAGATATCTTCCGATCTCTGAAATTTGAAATAGAAGTTCTCTGAGACACGTAGGTGGGGAGTCTGTCAAAGACAGAAGTCGACCTTTTGGCCCCAAAACTCGAACTTGGAATGGAGCTAATGTTCAAACTCAGGTTAGACCTGTTCTACTATGGGCCTGAAACACAATACAACTTTGAAAGTGATCCTAAATTAAAACGGAGCTATACAATGAGCGATCAAAACTACTCTTAAAATCATTTTTAGATCTTTTACGAACATTCTGGGTTTTTAGCAAATTTGACCCATCTAACCCCAACCGCCAATAGCGTAATTTCTAAAAATGTAACGATGTTTGTTAACTTTACGCGTTATTCTTTGTATTTTATAAATTATGATTTGAAACAATAAACAACAGAATACGTACTTCCAAATATATCCTTATTACGATGACCTAGATTAGATTGTCTCATCTTTTCTGAATCGAAAAATACTTGAATTTTTTGACAACCCTACATTTTCAAAAAATGTTAAATATTTCGGAAACTGTATGGTTTAGGTATAGGGAACTCTAATGAAAGTCTACCTTATTTCAAAAAAAAAAAATCAAAAAGGAGTGTATTCCATTTAAAATAATATAACATTGATAAGTAACAAGTTTGTAGATCACCCTGTATAAATCAAACTAATTTTAGATTGTAGTCCTAGAAGGCTTACATATTCTCGCCCTGATTTTGAAAAAATTCAGTCGTTTGGGTGCTAGAGACCGACGCGTTGGTGGTGGCCCACCCTGTATATATATATATATATATATATATATATATATATATATATATATATATATATATATATATATTAATTGTTTTCGCTCAAATTCCGTAGAAATTCATGTGATCAATATATATTTTTAAATTGGATATAAAAGTATTTGCTCACCAAATTAGTTGAATATTTATTAAACGAGAATGTTTTTATAATTTAAATTCTTTTATTATAATGTACTATAATTTAGCAAGATCACATTTCATTATATAAATAGTTCAATTTGAAATAAGTTTTTAAATATAATTTTTAATTTGAAATAATTTATTTTTAAATATAATAGATATTTATGTATTAAGGGCATAATCAGAAGATTATGGCTCGAGGGAATGTTAAAAGCCCGACGCGAAGCGGAGGGCTTTATATTCCTGAGAGCCATAATCTACAATTATGCCCGTAATGGTACTAATGTTTTATTTTATTTTGCACCATGAAACTGGAACAAAATATTAAAAAGATTCAGTATTTTCGGCAAGTTTTTAAATGCAAATGCAATGAAATAAAGTCGACAGTAGGCTAATTAGTTGTTACTAAGATACTGTGATATTGCTGTTATATATCATGTCATGTGTTTGCTGTCAATCATGCTGCTTAGCATCAATGACATTTCCGTGCTATAAAGACCACATTACGCCCGCATTTGGAGGCGTATAAAGAACATCATGGTGGCAAAATAAAATAAAAGATAAATTAACTTTTTGATGCTTTACATATTTAGCATAGCGTTTATGTGCGTCGAATTAATAATTATTAAAAATCCTAAAATTTAAAATGACCATTTTGCCCAATAAAAAACATACTTTTTAGTACTTCTTTTGATTAACAGAATTATGTAAGCATTATTAAAATTAAAATTAACTTAAAATGACACTGCAATGTAAAAATGTTTATTTTATTTTGCCGCCATAACGTTCTTTATTTTATTTTGCCACCATAATGTTCTTTATACGCCCCCAAATGCAGGCGTAATGTGGTCTTTATAGCACGGAAATGTCATTGTTGCTAAGCAGCATGATTGACAGCAAACACATGACATGATATGTCACGTAAGTTGAAAGAATTATTAAAACAACAACCTTACTATACAACCTTTATTAATAAAAATAATAGTAATGAAACTTATTCTTAATAAAAATTGAAAATATAGTTGGATGGATTTGAAATTGTAACTCCAGATGAGCCAACACCAAAGCTGACAGTTCCTTCGCCGTTTTGTGGTATACTTATAGCTGCTGTACCAGTAATGTTCTGAGCAATTTTAATTTTATTTTGCAGAGAATTCTCTACATATGATTCGGCTACTTTATCCGATCGCCATCCACCAAGCTGCTTCAATGCCCTTGTATCACCGCCGCTTTCTGCAAAGATCGTCGCCGCACTGCTGCGAAAGCAGTGCCTTGTGTACTTATGGGCATTTGGTAGACTGAGGAACTCTGCTATTATCCTCGGAATTTTGCCTAAGGTGTTTTTCCCAACAGTCTGAGCACTATATTTGCCATTGTGATAAGAACAAAAACAAGCTGTCAATTTTAGTATGTTTCGGTCGTAATGCTGCATATTTTCGGTACAAAGAGACGTAATCAACCAATCCATCGCTTGGTACAATTGTAAATTGCCTCGAAGTATAAGTTTTGGTTGTTTCGATCTTCACTAATAGCACTGATCCCTCAGTTGCTACGTCCTGTACAGCCAAATCGTGCAGTTCTTCGCGACGACATGCTCCAAAAATACCAAAGGCTGTGTTCTAAACATAAACTTAGTCGTTCATAACAAAAACTTATAATTTAATATTAGTCAAGTTGCTTTGGTATGTGTGAATCCTTGCGATATTGCAGGCTCACATTCCATTAATATAAGTAATTTGACTGTAATCTCATTATGTTTAGAATTTACATCAGTTCTACATACATAAAGACAAAATTTGCATCGATTGGGGCTTGAACCTTGGTGGCGTAGTTGGTAGCGCGGTACTCTAGCAAAGTACAGGTCGTAGGTTCGAATCCTACTCGAGGTAAACTTTTTATTTATGTATTTAATAAAATTAATAATAATTTTTAATTACATATTTACCTTTGAACTTATTCGTTCATAACAAAAACTTATAATAATTTAATATTAGTCAAGTTGCTTTGGTATGTGTGAATCCTTGCGATATTGCAGGCTCACATTCCATTAATATAAGTAATTTGACTGTAATCTCATTATGTTTAGAATTTACATCAGTTCTATATACATAAAGACACAATTTGCATCGATTGGGGCTTGAACCTTGGTGGCGCAGTTGGTAGCGCGGTACTCTAGCAAAGTACAGGTCGTAGGTTCGAATCCTACTCGAGGTAAACTTTTTATTTATGTATTTAATAAAATTAATAATAATTTTAATTACATATTTACCTTTGAACTTATTCGTTCATAACAAAAACTTATAATAATTTAATATTAGTCAAGTTGCTTTGGTATGTGTGAATCCTTGCGATATTGCAGGCTCACATTCCATTAATATAAGTAATTTGACTGTAATCTCATTATGTTTAGAATTTACATCAGTTCTACATACATAAAGACAAAATTTGCATCGATTGGGGCTTGAACCTTGGTGGCGCAGTTGGTAGCGCGGTACTCTAGCAAAGTACAGGTCGTAGGTTCGAATCCCACTCGAGGTAAACTTTTTATTTATGTATTTAATAAAATTAATAATAATTTTTAATTACATATTTACCTTTGAACTTATTCGTTCATAACAAAAACTTATAATAATTTTTTAAAATTTTGTTCCAGTTTCATGGTGCAAAATAAAATAAAACATTGTATGTACCACGGGCATAATTGTAGATTATACCCTTAATACATAAATATCTATTATTCGTTTTCATTACTTATTTAAAAAAAATTCTCAATTTCTTAATTTCATGGGAACTACAACATTTACATTTGCGCTACTGTAAACGTTTCCACTGATTGAAAAATATCGAAGAGAACCTTACGTTTTCAATATGAATGTTACATTTCTTATTTTTGACATACATCACCTATCTGTAAAAACTTTCAGAATTAATACACGTATTTATTTAATCCAAGTACAAAACAATTATAATGATATTATTTTTATAAATTTATAATTTAAACTACTATGTATCTGTATATAGAATTTAGGAACACCTCCAAAAAATTGAACATACAGTTCAGTTAAATATATCAAATAAATGACTATTTTCAAAAATTGAAGTTGGTTATCCTTAAAGGTCTGAATGATATTTTGAGGGCCAATCGCTTAATTTAGTTATTACTTATCAGCCTGCTTTTGTAGAAAATATTATTTTGGTAGCATTGCATGTCAAACAGCATTTTATTTTACAATTGTTGAATACTTTCCAATATATAATTTGGCAACGATTAAACTTTCATGAAATTTTTACTTTCATAAATATTACTTTGGTTGTTTTGTATGTCAATATGACATTTCATTTTACCATGAATAGTTCCCAATGTGTAATTTGACATAACATAACATAACATAACATAACATTTTTAATTTTATAAATATTATTTTGGTACGTCAAAAAGACTGTAAATGAAAATGTAATTTGGCAACAGATAAAATTCTTAATGACAATTGTTAAAGTCCAATATTGAAGTTAATAATGGCTACCTATTAATATGTTTTAATTGGTACACTCATAAATATAATGTTGGTAACATTGCATATCAAAAATTTGAATACTTCCAAAAATTTAATTTGGCAACATTTAAAATTCTGAATGACAATTGTTAAAGTCAAACATTTAGGTTAATAATGCTACTTACTTAAATGTATAAGTTGGTATTTACATTAATATTATTTTGGTAACGTTGCACGTCAAAAAGTTGAATGCTTCCAAAAATATAGTTTGGCAACATTTAAATTTTTGATTGACAATTGGTAAAGTCAGGCTCAGAGGTTAAGAATGTTACTTATTAAGATGTTTTAGTTGGCACTTACATTAATATCACTTACATTAATATATAAAAAGCATAATTTTAGCATTTTTTAACAACTGAACATTTTTTTAAGAAAAATTTTACCTTTAAGTAAATATCGTGAACGGGTATCGAGGTGTGTTGTGACCGTAGTGCAGAGCGAAGTTCCACGCTAGTTCACCTAATAAATTGAAAAATAATAACAACAGATATAAAAAAAGGAAAAAGCTACGTATTTCATTCCCTCCCCAAGGGGGAGGGCGGGCTGCTCGAGCTTTCCGAGCTGCTTCAGTCACAACCATGGATTCCCAGCATACATACATACATTATGTATATATGCATGGTGGGATTAAGGATGGGTGTGGTCAGGATAGGATCGGAAGGAACGGAGTTAGGGTTCTGAGGGGGAAAATACTACCCCAGCATTCGCTTAAGCAGCCGCACATGGTGTCAATTCTTAAAGTGTATGTTTTAATCGTGAAAAAAAGCACAATATTTTCCTTCCAAGTGCTGTGGCATTTTTTTTGTTGTAAAACGATTACGTCGACACCAACTCATTCTTCAATCAGGGCTATACTAGATATACATAACACCTGTCTATTAATGATTGAAGCTGACGTCATGTCAAATCTAGGAGATTTCTTTGCTTATTATTTGCAACACTGAGAATTATATTGTAAAATCAATCGGTTTTTACCTTTTTTGCCATAGTCGCATGTGAGTGTTTTTCGTTAGCTTTTATTATAATTTTTCCGTTCATTCTTCATTCCTGTATTAATTTTTCGTTATATTCACAATCAGTTATTTTCATAACTTGGAAAGATTAAAGACAATATTTATCGAAATAGATTGCATAATTTAGATGAATTAATGGAAGCAGTTGAACACGAGATTTAGGCTATTACACGGGAAGAACTTCAGCATGTTTTTGAAAACATGAAGCGAAGCATTAATTTATGTCTAAAGCATCGGGGTCATCATTTTCAACATTTTTTGTAATTATATTAATTTAATGAAGAATGTTTGTTTGTATTTTTATAATAACAATAATTTTAAAATTTATTTTGTTAAATAATTGTAATTAGCAAATATTGGCAATAAACATTTCCAAAAGTAGGAGTACTCAGTTTAATTTTAACAAACAATATTTATAATTACATCAAAGCTGATTACCCCATGGGACGCTAATGTCAATCGTTGCGACCGAAATGAAGTGTAGTAATACCAACCTAACCAAAATTTGCTACATGACGTCAGCTTCAATCATTAATAGACACCCGTTATATTACACCTAAAACTTGGAATGATTCAATTATTTTCCGTTTCTTTTTCATTTATTAAGTATCAAATTCACGTTTACTAAAATCTAATGTTTTATTTCTATTAGCATAATCATGTATTGCGTACACTAATAATTAATAATTGAAGTTTTCCAGGTATTACAAAAAAAAAAACACTTCATATAATGTAGCTTGCCCATGCTATCCTTATTGCCAAGTTAGATAACCATGGCTTTGATAAAAATCTACTCTCACTCTTTAGTTCGTACCCAATTCCTAATGTTTAATAATTAGATTTCAAGTTCTATCTTAACAACATGTGCGATACCCCAAGGTTTCTATTTCGGACCATTGCTATTTTTACTATTCATCAATCAATTGGATGCCTTAGAAGTTTGGTGTAATATAAACTGTTTAGCTTTTGTAATATATTCTCATACACGAGAAAACTTCAACTAATAGCATTTAACTACAGTACTAATTTTACTCCGCTAACCAAGTGTACCGAAATAAAAGACCGAGGTGTGTATTTTCACGAGAAACTGACATTATAAACATTTAGCGTTTTCAATATCGATGGTTCGTCTAATCACAGGTAATTTCAAAGCACTCTATTAAGGCTTTATTTTACTCTGTACTTAGAACCAAACTGGAATATTTTAAGATCCTCATTATTCCTATCAGAAGCTAGAAAATATCAAAAGAAAACTTTGAAAACTTTTAGCTTTCAGCTTTGATTGTATCTATCCCGAGAGAGGTTGTATCACGCAGCACCATAGTCTAGATTCAACAGTATATCTCGTGAAAAACGAAGACTTGTTAATAGCACAACGTTTCTGTTTAATCTACTGCAGAACAGATTTCTTGCAACCATGTTACATTTCAGAACCCTACTGCACGCACAAATATATTACTCAGATCCGTTATGCATAATATTTCCAATGACGTTGATATACATTCGACCGTTTACCTTTATTAATTTCTCATACTTCCCATGTATCAGAACATTAAATTATGGATGTTTTTTTATTTCCAAATTTTAATTTTCCAACTTACGTATACACAAATACGTATAATAGGTTATGCAATCCACATTGTTTTCACTATCGCTAAATCGACTTATTAGCTAATTTAACGACGTTTGACAAGCGTGGAATGTGATTGCGGGTCCGCACGAATGGTCGGGCCATACACGCGACCCGACAATTGAAGTTAGGCTTCTATTAGACTTAGAAGCCTTAGGTTTACATAAATTTGAATTTTTTTAGTCGAGACCTACGTAGTGTTTTGTGCTGAGGTGTGTATGCTTGCCGAATTTTACATAATTAAGGTGTCTTCTATACATCCTGTGTTGTGCTGCTACCTTTGCAACTAAATTGCGCTGTTGCCAATTCTCGTGTTTGATTCTGTGTGAGGTTTTAAGTCTCTAAATATTAGTATAGTCTTGCTTATAAATGTATTGTAGGTAATGATCGGTTGCTTACTGAGAAGTTATGTATTGTGTTATGGATTAAAATAATTTTATCTGTTATAAAAGAAGCCATTGAGAATTATTGTCTGATAGGATATACAATGTTGACTTAGTGTTGCAAACACTATTTTGCAAATTGCAATGATTAATTTTACATTTTACGCAAATTAAACTAATGTTTTCTTGTACCGTCAATCGGGGTGAATCGGGACAGCGGGGTGAATCGGGAGAAAAAGTTGTTGAATCGATAATTCGCGTCGATTTCGCAAGAGGCGATGTTTTTAGGATGCATAATAAATGTAATCGGCGCGGGAGGCATACGCGTGTTCGAGATCATGTGCAGTATTGTTGTAGTGGTGGTGGCGTACAGGTGCGGAAGAATTGTGGATCGTTTGTTTACGTGTTGCATGTGCTTGAAAGCTTCCTTAGGAAAAGGCATTTATACTAACAGGTTAGATTCGGTTTTCTAATATGTTATACCTTGGAATAATCTTCACATGTTATATGTTTGTTGATGTGTTTATTTCATTTAGTTTGTTTTTAATTTATTTTTTTATAATGTTTGTTACTTTTAGGGGTGAATCGGGACAATGCCCGGAAAATATAAAAAACGACCTGGTAGCAGGGTTTACCAAAATTATGACCCAAATTTATTTCAAACGGCTTTGAGACAGTTTAGAAGAGGTCAAATAAGCCTTAGAGAAGCAAACGAAATATTTAATATACCAAAATCAACGTTGTAAAGACATGCTAGCAAGGATGTGAAGAAACAAGGAGGACAAACTATTTTAAGTCCTAATGAGGAGATCAGGCTTGTTGAATTAATTACAATTATGGGAGAATGGGGCTATCCTTTAGAAAAAATTGATACCCGCTATATAGTCAAGGGCTATCTTGATAGAAAGGGAATTAAAGTCGCTAAATTCAACAGCAATTTACCAGGCCCCGACTGGGTCAACTTATTTTATTCTAGACATCAACAAGCTCTTACAGTCAGACTTTGTGCGAACATCAAACGGTCTCTTGCGTCCATAACTCCCGACATAATAAACAACTTCTTTGACAATCTGGCAGAAGTTCTACAAAACGTTCAACCTCAATACATTATCAACTACGATGAAACTGGCTTCGTTGATGATACAGGGAGAAAATATGTAGTTGTGAAAAGAAAAATACGACATCCAGAGCGCATTATCGACTCGACAAAATCTTCGATTTCAGTAATGTTTTCAATAAGCGCATCGGGCGAGATGCTTCTCCCTTTTGTGGTCTATAAAAGTGAACATATTTATGATACCTGGACAGAGAATGGCCCAAACGGAACACGGTATGGTAGAAATAAAACTGGATGGTTTGATCAAGCACTTTTCGAAGACTGGTTTATAACTATTGCACTTCCCTTTCTAAAAAAGCAGCCAGCACCGAGAGTTGTAATTGGGGACAACCTATTTAGTCATTTATCATATAGAGTGGTAGAACTTTGTGAGGACAATAACATTCGGTTTTGTCTTCTACCACCCAATTCAACAGATTTGACCCAGCCGCTTGATGTGGCTGTGTTTGGACCCTTCAAGAAAAGTTGGCGCAAGGTCCTGCAAGAGTGTAAAAAATATAAGGAATCATTACCTAAACAGTATTTCCCTAGGTTGCTAAATTCTGCCATAAGCAGATTAGATACTATGCGTGCAAATATTATAAAATCATTTGCTGCAACCGGAATTAACCTACTAGATAGAACCCAGGTAACAAAACGTCTGCCACAAAGAACAGGGCGCATGGAAGAAGTTGATTCTCAAGCTTGGACAGCGGCTGTTGAAGAATTACTGAACGAGAGTGGAAGTGTATACAGGCCAACAGTCACAAGGAAAAAGAAAATTGCTGTTGAACCCGGAAAAAGTGTTGCCACTACAGCATTTCCACAAACGTCTCAAACTGGACCATCAACCAGTACAGCTGTGGAAGACTTCGTGGACTTTTACGATCAAGATGAAGTTGAACCTGACATAAGCTCCGAATCTGAAATCGATAAGGAAAACGAAGAAGAAGAGGATAATCTAGGAAAAGTGTCCGCGGAAAACCTGTCTATTGGGGAGTTTATTGAAGTCCAGTTTGAAACCAATAAGGACAAGAAATTCTTTGTTGGTCAAATTCAAAAACTAAATGATATTGAAGTTAAATTTCTACGTCCCAATAGGAAAAAGAAAAATTGTTTTATCTTTCCTGCAATGGACGACATAAGCGTTATAAATTTATGTCAAATTGTAAAAAAACTACCATCACCAACTAAACTAAGACGTGGTGGACATGAGTTCCCAGCTCATTTAAAACTTAAATCTTATTATTTATAAGTGCCTTTGTTTTATATTTTGTTACATAACCTTTTTCATGGAAAAATGCTTTTCTCTGATCATATTTCTTTTTTTTTAAAGCTTAGTGTCCCGATTGACCCCATTAGAGGGGTTACTTGCATTTTAAATGCAAAATAAATGGGTATCCCGATTCACCCCTTTTGAGGGGTCAATCGGGGCACTAACAAAAATTTTTTTTTAACTTCATCGGCAGACCAAAAAGATACTTCTCTTCACGTTTCAATAGAGTCTGCCATCTAAAACAATATCCCCAATTTCTGATGTATTTGGTTATTTCTGTCAGAAGTTATTATTAAAAAATATTGAAAACCGTCCCGATTCACTCCGATTGACGGTACTAGTTATGTAAACAAAAGATAGACCCTATGCATGTTTACCGTTTGATAATTTAAACTCTGATTATTAATCAGAACATTGGGAAGCCTTTTTAATTTTGCCACATTATAAATTTATTCCTAGAATGGTTTTTTAAAGGATATTTTGTTCGTATTTGTATTGCAAACCAGCATACGGTTTCGTGTTTTACGTATTTAACAGTTTTTAATCCACAGCACTACCGGCTTGTTGTATTAATAGGTCTATTTTTGAAAATAATATATATCTACTAATCGTTTTAAACCTAAATATAAACATTCGTGTGCTGGTTAAAGTGGGTGTATTTGATTCGTCCAAAAGAAGAAAAGCCTTATTTCAATGGAGCATCTGTATGATTATTTGTTAAATCAATTGCACCATAACACTTTATCTTCGTTTTATAAATATCTAGTTATAAATCAACGTGTATTATTTATGTGAAATATGATTTGAAATCTTTAGTAGTCATTTACTCATGTGCATTGGCGACTGTTAAAGCGGATCATTTTTGTTTAAACTTATGTCCTGCGTAAATGGGCTACATTAAACACTATACTTCATTTAAATATCTGGTGTGGAATAACATTCGACCGTCCAACCCGCAAAGTGGAAATTAAAAGAAGTGGAATCATTTTGATAACAATTTTTTTAGGGTAATAAGTAACCTCGATTGAATACGCTAGTTATGAAAATGCGCAACTTTGTAGAAACAAAACAATGATCTATATCAGATGGACGTTTAAAGCTTTAGATGACAGAGAGAGAGGGAGAGAGAGAGAGGTTAATAGATATCTCAATGCTAATGGAAAAAGGAAAAAAGAAAAAGGCCACGTATTTCATTCCCTCCCCAAGGGGGAGGGCGGGCTGCTCGAGCTTTCCAAGCTCCTTCAGCCACAATCATGGATTCCCAGCATACATACATACATTACGTATATATGCATGGTGGGATTAAGGATGGGTGTGGTCAGGATAGGATCGGAAGGAACGGAGTTAGGGTTCTGAGGGGGAAAATACTACCCCAGCATTCGCCTAAGTAGCCGCACATGGTGTGCATATACGTAGTGACCATACTGCTACATGTGTATGAGGAAAACCCCCTCATACAAGGTAGACGGTAACGGGAATCCAACCCATTACCTCCCGAACGCTAAGCAGGTCGTGTCACCACTACGCTACAAGCTCGGTAGCTAATGGAAAAAATATTCCAAAGCCATTCGCTTCTATAGAATATGGATAATACAGTTTAATCATTTTCAATCATATTTATTTAATTTTTATACTTATTTCGCTTTATATTAAGAAACTTTATAAAGAAAAGCTATGTAAAATTAAATTTCCTTTAAAAAATATGTCTATACGTTTTCTTATAAAATACTTAGGATTTTTTTTTGCCGTTAAATTACGTGTAGTTTCAAAATATTGCATAGAACATAATTAATCGATATGTTTAAGGTCTCCATCTAGGTATTTTTGTATCTTTGAAATATACAGCTATTTCAGAAATATTAATAAACCCCCCTTGCCGCCACGTGATTTCTTCCAAAATCTAATCAGCTCCAGAAGAAATGAAAACAAACTTAAATACGAAATTTTTAGTACTTACGTTTTTTCGTTCTGGAGGTATCGTGGACACATATTCATACATCCACACATCCAGACATTATAGCCGATCTTGGCGAAACTGTCAAACGTTGTAAAATGAGCTCGTAAGTCGCTTTAGCGTTAGTGAAAGAAAGTCAATTGCATAACCTTCTATACGTACATATGTATATGTAGGTTGAAAAGTAAAAAGCTTATGTTGGTATTCGGACACATCCGCTCTCATATACTTAATTCCATTCTCTCCTTTTTATTATTGGTGTGCTCTGTTTATGTAGGCAATATGTTAAAACAAAAATGATCTACTTGATTAAAAGTGGCTAATTTTCTCGCTGAGAAAATTACTAGTAACAGTATTAATACATTTCTCAGTTAAACAATACAGTTTGGATTATAATAACGATTACAAATGATGAATTGGAAACGATTTCCTGTTTCTTGACTTTATTTCTATTTTGAAAATGTAAATTTTTACCATTATTACACGTATTAAAATATTTATCTTTTTTTGGTTTTTTAATGGTGTATTTGTATATTAAAGTTATACAATCTAAACGTGTCGATAACACTTACAGTTATCTTCATCAGTAGTAATATTATCTATTAAAATTGTTAAAGATATTGAAATAATTTTGTGAAATTTGAAAAATAGAAAAACCATTATTATTATTTTATTATTCCCGTTTTGATTTAATCTTTCCTTTCTCCAAAATTTTGTATTTCTTTGCATGTTTGTTTTGAAATGTTTCTCTCTTCATTCATTTTACGGCTCTGTACCACTTCACTGTCCAATGTGAACTTTAGATTTAACTGTTCTTA
Source organism: Vesta saturnalis (assembly GCA_036346205.1). NCBI lineage: Eukaryota > Metazoa > Arthropoda > Insecta > Coleoptera > Lampyridae > Vesta > Vesta saturnalis. The sequence goes on from JARFJB010001883.1 coordinate 6,308,568, forward strand.
TCTGTAATTGTTTTGTGATCGGCCATTTCTCTGCTCTGTGTTATGCTGAATTCTAATTTCATTTTCCTTTTCTCCGTTTTCGCCACATGAGACAGTATCACATTATCGTTTAATGTTTTATCTCGTGCAACCTTCATCTGCATGTCTCAAGAAAGCGTATAATTGGTCCCAAATACTTGATTGTCGGTGAGCGTTTATTGATTTCGCCTCTTACACTCAAGTCTTTATTCTCTGTATCGATTCGAATATGTTGTTTTGTCTATGTTTATTTTACCTCATATTCATTTGTACTTTTCTTTTAATTTCCTTACTATACAGGGTGACGAATAATATGTGGGAAACATCTTAAGAGCGTGTTCCTGACACAGAAATAAGAAAAGAAGTTTATATAAACATAGCCGTTAGTGAAGACGAACAAATGTTGTATGACTTGGTGTCACATGTTGAGGATATGTTTCTTAATAAAGACGTCTTGCTTCGAGGGAGTTTCTACCAGCAGGATCCTAAAGCACACATTGCACATTTCAGCTTTGGTGTATCCTTTATGTTGTAATGACACGGATTATCTATTAATCGAAATAATTACTATTTATATTCGTATTTGACAGTAATAGTATCAGACACTAGTTAACAATCGTCACTTCTAACAGTATGAGTTATTTTCGTTTTAAGTTATTGTTTTGTAAAAATCCCAATTTCTTACTAATGCTCTGTAATTTTAACACTACCCATTTTCAGATATATATTTATATAATATATTAGTATTGACAAGTTTTACTGATATTTAGCTTTTAACAAACCAGTACTAAATTGTATATTTGAATATACTGATTGACCTAACCCTTATCTCCTTAAAAAATTACCCTTTTTGAAATATTATCAAATTAAAAAACAAACTTAATATGAAATCATTTTGCTCTCTGTGAACTAAAGCAATGTGCTTAGTGTTCAATTTGAACAACTAAATCGTCACTTCTTCTCACTAACAGACTGAAAATATTTAATGTACATCCAATATATAATGTGGCGATCTGTTTTTACGGTGTAGAGGTGGAACTATTGTAAATAACCAGAATCCTTTACCTAATTTTTTTAATTAACTATTTGTCAATTAAACAATTTTAGTTAGATTGCAGAAATCCCAAATAATCAATAATTATCCACTCCGACGTTGGTTAGAAAATTTTGCTACGTCCCAATACTAGTCTAACAACCAATCTCACCACCTGAAGCCTTCCGCAGATTTAAATAAAACGGCGATCCGCGCTACCGACTGCAACAAGCACACAAACCGCCCTCTTACCCACACCCTCCCAGCCACCTGTACCTGCCGTGAGTCCTACACCCGATTCCCCCAATGCTAAACCCACCCGATCTCAATCCTCGAGGTATTGCATCCGCAATATCCCGAAGTCCATAACCACACAAAAATCCCTTTACAACTCCATTAAATCCCATAATCTTCCCTGGTTAAACTTAATGTTTAACCATAACCACACCTGTCTCCTAGAGACCTCCTCTCCCTCGCCAGATGGTACACAGCTTACGCTGCGGCACCATTTCGGTGAACCCACCGTCACCCTTACCAAACTATGTGGTCCCCGTCCATACAACACCACTACTAGAGCGCCCTCCTTTTCCTGCCTGATTCGTCACGTAGATAATGACATCCTAGAACCCTAGATCCTCGGTGCGATCGATCTTCCACACGTGAGGAAGACCATTCGCATCGCTTCCAAAGCAACCAACACCCCCACATCCCTTATCCGAATCATAACCACTTACCAAACCACCCTGGAGTACCTCCTCGCACGCGGTGGCGTCATGTTCGGGCGACACTACAGTTTCGAATCCTCCCTTTTCCCTCAACCTCTCCCGAAGTATTGCTCCACCTGCATGCAGGTGGAGCATACTGCCGAGGAGTGTCCCACCCGCTCCATCCGATGTCCTAACTGTGGTGAAAGCCACAGATCCTCCTCCTGTAAATACTCGGCTAACCCAAGGTGTAACAACTGCGGAGAAGCTCACCCTACCTTCTCCTTTAAGTGCCGAAAGCGGCGGGAACTTCCCAGTTCTCTGTCGAAGATGGCTTCCCTCGAACCTATCCTGTCTTCCGAAGAGTCCGACTCGGAAGACATAGCCCACCTTAAACCCTCTCCCGACACCGAATCCCTATCTATTAAAGACTTCCTTCAAATCCTCACCCACTCCCTCTTCCAGATGTTCTCCGACCGGCGTGATAGGGTTGTCCGCACCCTAGACTCGCTATCCCGAAACTTCTTCTAACGGAGGATCAACATCTGCGTATCCGGTACGCGGATGAAGGTTTCAGTAATCCGCCAATCCAATCCTTCTACAATGGATATCTTAACAGGGACCGTTATTACCAGGGGCGTTCGTCAGAAACGCCCCTTACTTAAACACTTCTTACATACACGCAATATACACATCCTTTCCATCACGGAAACAAAACTCACAAACAGATGCACACTAAACTTTAACACGTATCACACATTTTTAAACAATAGCCACCACGGAACTGCCCTCTTAGTTAAAAATTGCTTCCCATCCACTCCTTTTCAACTTCCTGTGCACCTACAGCATCTCGAATGCGTTGGTGCGACGGTGCACTTTCCCACTCCTATCATATTTATTTCTTATTACAACCCGCCCGGCCACAATACCCTATCCGATGACCTTTTAATCTACGCAGATAGCCTCCCTAATGCAGTTATCCTAGGTGATTTCAATGCCCGCAACAATCCAATTCGGTGACACCGCAACTAATGGCAACGGTAACATGCTATCATCCGTTCTGCTGCAGTTGCCGCTATTGCAAATCGCCAACACTCAACCAACATATTTCTAACACTTAGGGACCTTAATAGTAGATCACATCATAGTTTCCGAACCCATAGCTCACTATTTCGATCGTGAGTGCTTTCCAGGCACCACGACCACATCAGATCATATACCCCTACTCGTCAAAACTTCATTTTGTTCAGCTCCCTTTACACCTCCTCAATACATAGTCATTAAAGGTTTTTCAAAAGCAGACTGAATGTGTTCTTCGAAAACATCTCCAACAACCTTCCTACACCCAATCTTCAAACGACCCAAGATCTCGAGAGAGCCATTAGAGACCTAGCTTCCGTAATTACGGAAGCGGTCGATATCTCTGTACCACTAAAAAGACATCGACACTTCCCGTAAACCGCTACCACAACACATTGTGAACTGGATCAAAGAGAAAAGACGAATCTATCGTCAACTCAATCACCTTAACGCCTTAATCAGGCGAGAAGCCAACAAACACACCGAAGACTCTTGGTTCAAAGCCACCTCTCAGCTAGATTACAAAAATTGTAAACTCTTCTGGCAACAGTTCGATAGACTGACCAAAAGAAAAGTCAACCCTAAATCCCACCTAACCGACCTACAGGGCAACCTAATCTCCTCTGACCAAGGAAAGGCCGATTTATTTGGTCACCACCTTCAATCAATTTTCCAATCCCCCGATGATCCCTAATTCGATAACCACTCCTCGAAGGTCGCCTTGAAGAATTCCGCAACTTTAACCTTCTTGAAATCCAACTCGATATCGAGAATCCTTGTTATGCCCCCATCACGCCCGACCAGGTCCACACATATTTCAAAAAAGGGAAAAACTCTGCCCCAGGTCATGACGGCCTAAATCATAAAATCCTCCGTCATTTACCCAACCCAGCCCTCCGATTACTCTCCAACACCTACAACCAATGCCTAATCCTATCCCACTTCCCGACGAACTGGAAACCGGCCTCTATCGTCATGATACCCAAACCCCATGCCTACCTAACCTCACCCTCCTCTTATAGACCAATCTGCCTCCTGAGTTGCCCCGGAAAACGCTTTGAGCAGATTCTAGCAGATTCAATCCTCTTCCGACATACTAATTACACCGAAGATAAGTTCCCACTCCAACAAGGAGTCACCGACCTAGGAATCCTCTTTATTAGAACTCTTAATTGGCTCCCCGATGTACAAAGAACGCTTAACAGGATAAGAAACCGCGCAAACCTTCTGGGCGTCCTCCGGGGTAGAATCAGAGGTTGCCACCCCAAAACACTACAACACACAAAACATATATTCGCCCTGTTATGGATTTCCGAGCACCCATATACACATAAACCCCAATCACCTTTCCTCTATTGCTTCCTGTGAACCCCGAATACTCAGACTCATATACAGGTTACCTCTCAGGTACCATAGCGACCTCACAACACAACACGCAAACATACCAACCATCACACACTACAGAAAAACTTTGCCCATAAAAGAATCTTCGGAGACACTGTCCCTACCAAAGAGATCCTTACCACACCCTACAACTACCGTTTTCCCCAATTCCCACGAAGAAAACCTAAAATAAAATTCAAACATCCCCCTGCGATCCTTACACAACTCCTTGAGGACCTCCCCGCTACACCCCACTAAACAACATACATTTAAGCCAATTAACACATTATTAAATATTAAGTAAATAAACGTTTTTTCTTTTTTTACACCAAAAATAAGCACATCTCATGATTGTAAACTATACAATAACACAACACATCGCAATACCAACAAACATGGATTGACCAAGGCTGAAGAGGAGAAGGACTCCTGAACAGTCTACGAATAAGATATGTATAAGCTATAACTAAGTAAATACTAACCATAAGCATGAGCATACTAACAAAAAAAATACCGACTGCACATATACATAACATATCGAATAAGTTGTGTTAGGACTTGAAGGAAGTGTTTACGCCGAATCTCTGTCCATCAAACACTTCCTCCAAATCCTAACACACACCATAGCACATATGTTTCCCGACCAGCGACATAGGATCATTCAGGTCCTAGACTCGCTATCCCAATCCTACTTCCAACGGAGAACCGTCGCTTGCGTATCTGGCCTGCGGACGAAGGTTGCCGTAATCCGAGAACCCACTCCTTAAATTCCTTCAAACTGGATATCATATCCGGGACATTGAATGCCGGGGCGTTCGTCGGTAACGCCCTCTGCTTAAAATTATACTTCACGAACACAGCATACACATTCTTTCAATTACCAAAACAAAAACTCACACTTAACTTTAACACTTATCACACCTACCTACACAATATCCACCATGGAACTGCCCTTATAATCAAAATTTGCTTTCCATCCACCCCCTTTCAACTTCCAGTGCACCTACAATATCTCGAATGTGCTGCTGTGACGGTGTACTTTCCTACCCCGATCGTTTCCTTCGCCTACTACAGCCCGCTCTTAGATGATTTCAATGCCCGGCAACCCAATTCGGTGACTTCAGAAGCAATGACAACGGTATCAGGCTATCATCCACACTGTTACAGTTGCCGCTTTTGCGAGTCGCGCTAACACAACCTACATATTTCGAGCATCTATGTGCCTCAATAACAGACCACACCCTTGTTTCCGAACCTATAGCCCACTATTTAGATAGTGAGTGCTTTATAGGCACCACGATCACAAAGTACAAAGAACACTTAACAGGATAAGAAACCGAGCAAAAAACCTACTGGGCGCCCTCCGGGGTAGAATCAGAGGTTGCCACCCCAAAACACTACAACACACCTGCAATACATACATACTCCTTGGTATGGATTTCCGAGCACCCATATACACAAACATAAACCCTAATCACCTCTCCTCTATCGCCTCCTGTAAACGCCGAATACTCAGACGCATACATAGCCTACTTTTCAGGTACTCCAACGACCTCCACGAGGAGAAAAGAAAAGAAACCCAAGATAGTACTCCATATGCCCCAATCTATGCGATGACGACCACGCAAGATACCGGCAAACGAAATTGGATTAACAAACAGCACGCTACAACGAGCTAAACAACACGCGCGCTTAAACGGAATAATAGAAAACGGAGGGAAAAGGAAGGAATATTAACGGGAATTAGAAGAAAATGGTTGAAACAAGAAGAAAAAGAGAAAGTGCGACAGAGAAGAGGAAAACGTAGAAAGAAATATACAAAGGGGGGAGACCACAATAAAAATGACAACATACAACAGAAGGATGAAAGAGACAAGGAAAAACTTAGAAGAGAGGGAGGAGGGGACGATAATAATAGGAGGAGATTTTAACGGGAGGGTAGGAGAGAGAGGGAAGACTAGAAAAAAAGGACGGAGAAAGACCGACAAAGGACAAAATGTTGAACCATGATAGGAAAGAACAGCTAAAAATGTACAATGAAAGGGGGTGGGAAATGCTGAATGAGAATAGAGAAGAAATAGAAATGGGGGAGTACACGTACATAGCAGAGTAGTGGGAAAAAATAATTGATTACGAGTAAAAGAAACGAAAGAAATGATGAAGACGTTCTAAAGGCACATCAAAAGAAAGGAACTGGAAGTAGACACAAAGAAAACAAAAGAACTGATATTTCAAAAGGGAGGGGGAGAAGGACGAGCGAAGGGTGTAAATGGATGGAGCAGGAAGTGCAGCAGGTGAAGGAATTCACATATTTGTGTGTAGTTGGTGGTGAAACCATAACATCCCTTGAGTTAGAGCGATTCCAGAAATTATCTGAAGCCATGCCGAAAATCCAGGCTGCCTTAATGATTATGGTAAGTAATATTTTGGTATTCTTAAGATTTGTTACTAATATTTTATTTCTAGGTACTAGGTGCTAAAGTACAAGGTAGTGATTGCGGTCCATCACCGCTTGAAAACACTGAAGCTGTAAGTAGAAATAATATTTAGAAAAGTAAGGTATTAATCGATGTATTGTTTTAGATGCTGTCAACTTCTTCGTCCAATGTTGTCCATATCGTACACCATTCTGCAAGTGAATCCGTGGGCAACACTGTAAGTATAAACCATACGTTTTTGGAATTAAGTATTTGTATTTAACGTTAAGACATATTTTTCACACCTTAATGTATATTTTTTAATTACAGGGCCCAACAGAAACCTTATATGGTGGCGGAATTAACTTACAGGGTAGCCTATATTTTGAAACGGTATCTACAGGCGAAAAATTCATTAGAAAATTTAACACAATGTCGAAGGGGGTTGTCTTTTGATTCAAAGGTTCTGATACCAATCAGGCCCCTACTACATGGCTCAAAGTAAGTAGTAATAAATTTCTTTTATACTAAAATTTACTAATATCACATTTTTATTGCAGTACGATCTAGACGCATTGCTGGCAAAAGTGTGTGCAGGGTTTAGTGCAACTAGCAGGGTTGGAATGGTACTAACTAATGCCAATTTCCCGGACAAACTCCTACGATTTTCATTCAGACGTGCATACCAGCTGAGTTCCACTGTAATGATGGCCACGCCAGAGAAAATATTGCAGAATAATGTAAGTTTTTGTAATGATACGTTAGATTTGCAAGTAACCGAGTTGTTTTACCGGTGATGTATGGCGGTCCAGCTCACCAAAGAATGACGGGCGTTAGCTTTACAGAGTTTTTCAAACGCAAAGGCGTTATTATAACTATCATCAATAGAGCTAATTGATGTTTAGGTAGGGCTTTAGTGGTTGCCATAGCTGTACCTGAGACCGATCCTGAATTGGCAAACTTTAGAAATGGTCGTGCTATTTTGGGTCGGCGGACGGTGGTATGTGCTGCCGCTGATGTCGATTTAAATAACGGGGCAATATCGAACACCTACAGCAATTGCAAGATTATTTAGTTAATTACACTATAGTTGTATATAACCATAGATTAGGACAGACGGTTTATTTTGAAGGCACGCGAAATCCTAGTCGTAAAGTTTTAAACCTATTTTTTGAAGACGCGCATTATAATGTAATAACGTGCTTGACCAGTGCCTTTTCAAACAAAAGCAAGGCGGACTCGAAAAAATACTCAAAAGATTTCATTTTTGTCTTTCACGATATCGAGCGCCGCCAAGATACGCGTACTAACGCTACTAACACCTTCATGCGTACTCCTACGTTGTGTGTTACCCAACATATCTGCAACCGCTGCATTAATATCGATATCGATATTGAGCAGTTTTGCGAACATTGTGGGAAACGCCAACACATATTCTCAATCTCGCCTGTACCCGAATTCCTTTCCTACATTTCGTTCTTAGCCAAGAAACGCACGCACGTCCATCACAGCCTTAGCTCATAACTTCAAATCCTACGACTGTCAATTTATCCTCAACGAAATCCTTAAGAATTCCTCTGCCTGGAATCCTAAAATCATATCTAACAGCACTAAAATAGTGTCACTAACCTGTAATAACAACGAAAAATTGATTGATAGCCTTAACTTCCTACTCGTAGCCCTGTCCAAATTTCCTAAAACTTTTAACTTTCCCGGCTAAAAAGGCCACTTCCCTCACCTGTTTAACACTGTGCAAAACCAAGATTATGAGGGAATTTTATCAGCCATGCACTTTTACGGTGTCGATGAAATGTTTTCCGAAGCTCTAGCAGACTTTATAAAGTGGTACAATGACGAAATTGCTAAGGGCACTCGTTTTAATTTCAAAAACGAAACTGTGCGTTATTGTGTGCAAGACGTAAAAATCCTTAGAAAAGCCTGTCTTGATTTTTGGAAGAGGTTTGTTTAGAGAATGCTGCACCATCACTGGTGCATATAATCTTGTTTTCCGCTGAAACTTTATTCGCGAGAACACTACTGGACTCATCCCAAACGGTGGATACAGATTGGGTGACAACCAATCGAGGATTGCTATTCAATGGCTTATCTGTCTCGAGCATTCTGAAGGCAGACGTATTCAGACACGAACACCGTATACCAGTTTCATGGTTGCTATTTCCACGGTTGTGAAAGGTGTTACGTCGGTCAAGCTGGTAATAGTAAACGCGAACCTAATTCGGTGTTTTTTTGCGTCGTGAGAAGACTGTGGCAACATCATACAGGACACGCTCCTTTAACTATGATCTGATAGAAATTTGGGAATGTGAATTTAGGTCATTTTTAAAGCAATATCCGATCGTGAGAGACTTTGTCAGCTCTAACAACGTGCTGAATCAGTCACCTCTGAATCCCCGCGATAGCTTCTTCGTAGGTCGTACTAATGCGTTCAAGTTATATTATAAGTCAGAATAAGATGTGCAAATCAGGTATTTGGATGTTTGTTCACTATACCCCTACGTTAAAAAATATTACAAGTATTCGGTGGGTCGTCCTACACTTCACATTGGTGCCGAGTGCTTAAACCTCGACTTGCATACTGTCGAGGGCCTTGTGAAATGTAGTGTGCTCCCGCCATCAGATTTGTACCATCCTGTCCTGCCTCTTAAGATGAATGGCAAATTAATGTTCGTCTAGTGTAGATCCTGTGCTGAAATTATGCTCCAGCATGATTGCACACGTACGCAGGACGAACGTAAATTTACCGGAACTTACGTTGCGGACGAACTTTGATAGGATATAGAATTGGGTACAGAGTCTCAGAAGTTTTTGAAGTGTGGGAGTATGAGGTTTGCCAATACGACAGAGCTAGTATATCTTTTGTCAGGCTACGTCGATAACTTCCTCAAGATCAAACAAACGTGCTTGGGCTACGCGCAGGCCTTCGTGGTGCAACGACGACGAATCTAAAGATCGATACATCCGCGAGTATTTGGAAAGGGAGGGTGTCCAATTTTTAAATTTATTTTGGGGAAAGCTTGGGCAGAGGGAGAATTTAACACACACCAGCATTATTTGTGAACCATACGAATTTTTCAAAATTGTGGTTGATCCTTTCAAGGAGGTCCAGTTCATTTTACACGTAAACGAGGAAGTTATGGTAGTACACTGGAATAGACCTGAGAATAGGGTAGACCAGCTCAATATTGACAATCTCGTCTTAGCAGTTTATACAACCGCCAATGCTCGCCTGGTACTGTACAGTTACCTGGAAAAGCTTGCCGAACGGGTTCTGTACTTTGATACAGACTCCGTGATTTTTACACAAAGTCCTGGTGAGTGGGTTCCACCTGTTGGTGACTTCCTTGGTGACATGACCGATGAGGTGGAGGTCTACGGAGTCGGGAGTACAATCACGGAATTCATAAGCGGCGGTCCTAAGAATTACGCGTACAGGGTGTTCTCTACACTTCAAAATGAATACACAACCGTCTGTAAAGCTAAGGGCATCACCTTAAATTATAAAAATTCTCAACTTATTAATTTTGACACGTTAAAGACTTTAACGTTAGACGGTATAGAACCTGTGTACGCGCAAACCGACCGTAACATTGTTAGGACCTCCACATATGAAGTTGTACCAAGGCCAGAGAGCAAGATTTACCAGGTGCGGTGCAGTAAACGTCGCCGAAAGGTTGATGGTTATGACACGCTTCCTTACGGTTATCTGGCTCGCACGTAACGTTACGGTCGTACCCCGGTCTTAAAAATCCCGTTCAGTAGTCATGTGACCATCCTTATCCTTATTGTCACTTTTTATATTTTAACCCTACGATTTTAATTTTAAATATATTTTACATTATAATACACGATGCCATTAGTTATAGGTCTTTTTACTGATTTAACTTATTTTATCATTACGTTTTATATTTTAACTTAGTGATTTATTTTGAACCATATTTTAGCTTATAATATGCGATATAATATGCGTGCGTGCGTCCGTGCGTGCGTGAGTGTGTGTGTGTGTGGGTGCGTTTGTCAACCCGGCAAGACGTTCTCTCAATACATAGCTGGCAAGTGATTGAATATTTAATTACCTGTGCAGATTTTTAATGCTTTGTTATAATTACAGGTATGGCTTTATCCACATCAACAAACCTTTTTGAAAATGTTAAGGAGTTGGAGTCTGGGGTTGAATCTTGGATTCATAGCAACAAAGTACGTCGATAGGATAGTTGTTGAGCTGCCTGAATATAAATGAGTGTTTTCAAGCCCGAGGACCATCGTATACATCAATTTATCGAGAGGATGAATAGTAGAGATGTCTCAGTGTGAGATCAACAGAGAAAACAGTCAATTTAATATTCAGTTAGAAGTTGTGATGCTGAGGTTGACATGTTGTTGAAGATGTAAAAATAGTATTGCTTATAATAAATTATTAAAAAATCTCTTATCTTTCTGTTATATGATTTCAGATTACAAAGTGTCTTTGATTATGATGTCATAATTAAATATTTTTAATTTCCCCGTGACAGACAAAACGGCCTCCAAACCGTCCGACAAGCCGTGCTTCCCAGCCAACCAGAACCCAGGAGCGGAGTCCATGGACCAATCAAAGTCTAAGGAGTGTGATCTACCCCCAAGTCCACCAATTAAAACACACGAATTTGCCTACCCTCCAGGGTCTAAGGTTTTAATTAGGGTGAAGATGTCGCGTGACCACCCCACACCCCTAAACACTGAAGTGGTCTGCCAAAGAGGCCTTAATTGTGGGTGAAAATACCGTCAAGAGCTGAAAATGCCATCAAGGGGTTGAAAATAGCCACCGAAAAAAAGTTGACCCCAACCAAAAGGCCGCTAATTATGGGTAAAATACCATCGAGGGTTGAAAATTTCATCTAGTGGTTGAAAAAGGCATCCAAAAAGAAGCTATAAGTGTTGGAAATGGACCCGGTCACGTGGGCGTGCCGACGCCCCTCGGTGATTGCACGAATCACGGGCGTCGCGACGACGAACGTCGTTAACCCTCAGCTGTTCTCCTTCTACTCATACACATACTTTTGTCCTTTGAAAAGCAAAATTTGGGGTGTGAAAGTCGTAAAACAATACAAAACTTGTTGTTTGCCTTCGATGATTTTACATTTTGAACTTGTTAACAAGTTATGAGACTTTGAACGATTATCATCTGCCATGTATTTGTATAGGAAAAACAATCCATCATAAACCAAACGGCGATTGCTCCTGTTTGTGCGCAGTACTGATACACACGTGTGAAATTGCATGAAAAAGACGAGGTGTTTAAATAATTGACAAAGTTCTGCCAAAGAGAAATTCATTTATTGTACGCAATTGGATATCTGTAAAATTATAGGCAGATAATTTACGAATGCGCAAGTTTGTAATAATTTATTTCATTTTAAATAGTTTTTATAAACTTGGGGTGCATGCGCAAATTATCTGCGCATAATATCTAATTGCCAAAATTCTCTTTGGCACTCAGGTATTTTAACCCTTCACGTTTGGGTTACGTTGATTTTCTTGCTTCAAACAACAAGTAAAACTGCATGTCAGAAAATTTTCAGCCGTTCAAAATGTCGTAATTTATTAAAAATTTAAAATTGTAAAATTATCTTATTTTACGCATTTCACACCTAAAATATTGCTTTCGAAAGGGCAGAAATAAGTTTATGGTTTAGAAAATGGTGTCATTATCTGCCAGTCCATTATGAGTTAATGTCAGATTTAGTAATAGCACTATGTATAGGGCAATACAAACATTTCTTTGGTTTTAACAAAGTTAAAACACTAGGTACATCCACTTTATATATTTAATTAGAAGATAATGCTTTATATTTTGGACCAAGAAAAACGGCCATCTTCAAGCCAATTATAAAAATCAACTGTTAACATTTTAAAAAATAATAATTCCAAGAAGTAAAAAAGAAGTAGAAATGCTAAACAGGCAATTATTAAAGCTAGGCAACTAAGGCTAATTATCTATATACCCAGTAGATTCATTAAATTGCCATTCGCCATTCTGCAGGATTTCATTCTAGAAAAATAACTAAATAATTCATGACATTAATATAACAAACTTGATATATAATCCAAAGCATGACGCACGAGAACACTTATTATTTTTCATTTTAATTTGCGTTCGCCACACGTTTGCTAACAAAAACAAGACAATAAGATGTTAACTTTACGATAATAACTTTTTCTTACATTATAATTATTTTCCACTCCTACATGTCATTATTACGCCTTACTCTAATCTTTGCACCACGTTACAAATGACTCGTTAGCTGGCTCTTTTTATTTCTTGAGTAAGTAACGAGTGACCGAGGATACATCAACTGGTCACCGAGGTGTCCAGATTTTATGCATGCTATTAAACAGTATTACTTAAATTTCAATTTCAATCAAAATTATCATGTAATTAAACAATTTAATGATCATTGGAAAATGTATGAAAATGTAAACTTAGACGATTATCACTCATAATTAAAATACTCATCATTTGGGCAATTGAATCATGTATTTTTTAATTTTTCTTTCATAACAGTTTAAAGATTTCGATAACAATTACAATTAACTTAGTGAGAACATAGACGCAGTATTTGGCGCACAATTTTTTTAGAATGTAACCGGACAGTAAATTACAACTTTATTTTTAGACAAATATTTTGTATTCCATTAGAGCCAAATTATAATTTTGAAATATTAATTCCTGCTAGATGTGAAGTTCAGTGGCGTTGGGCAGTGGCGAAACTACAACATTTTTCTGGGGGGGGGGGGCAGGCCCCACGGGCTCTTTTTGGGGAAGAGCTGCGTATAAAAATTTTGTTGGGGCGTACACACCACTTTTTTATAGATGCATGCGCATGAAAACTACGTCAATCTTGTTTTCACTCTCAATTTTAAACAGTTTTGGTTTTCATCATCATGGTTTGTCATATACCTACTTTAAGTAAAAGACTTTCTTGTTTTCACATTTTATTTAGGAAATATAACATATGAGTATGAATAAAAAAAACTTCAAACTAATTTTAGTTTTCTATCTGTTTTTATAAAAACAGAGAGAACTTGTTCAGCCGACAATTTCTGCTTAACTAAAGCATTTTCGATACAGAGAAGTGATAAATTTGAAAATATATCTTGTACCATTGTGGTTCTCAGCCATGTTTTTATCCGCCTCATAGCGGAGAAACTTCTTTCGCAACCAGCTGAACTGATTGGAAGGCCTACAGCAATTTGTAGTAATTTGTAAAGATTTGGAGTCAGATCCCCCTTCACTTGAACTTTTAGATTTTCCAACGTGATTTCAAGATTTTTATTTTTGAATAAATTTCGTATCACTAAAACTTCAGCTTGAAGTGTTGAGATTTCGATATTGAAGGCCCTCTGATAATTGGCGACGAACTCAAATGCTTGATCCAAATCTAGCTTCATAAAGGAACCAATCGATCTTGCAAGGGGAAGATTTTCAAATCGTTTTTTCATATAGCCAATCACGTTGTCCATGGTCCTTGGTAGTAAATGTTGACTTTCCAGTATTCGGGAGCTGTAGTTTCTGCAGGTATGTCGATCAGAGATGATTTCCTCAGGGTTGAGTCAGATAGATATTCATTAAGCCTTTGTGGTTGCTTCCTTTTTTTTGAAATCCTTAAAGGCTCCAAACAAATGTCTTGTTCTCCTGAGAATTTTTCCATTTCACTCCACAGGTCCTCAAATTTGTTCCTCTTCTCTTCAAAGCTACTTATAGTGCTATCTATGATATCACTAGCCTGACCCAGTGTGGCATCTTTTCTCTGAAAATATTTACTCTGTACATTTGCGACCATTAACATTGAATGGAAGACGAACAAACAAACGATAAATTGTGGCTTTATCATTGATGCCTGTATTCCAAGTGCTTCTACAGAATTTTTGTCTCGCCCTTGTTCAATTTCCTCATCCAGAGCATTTCGAATTGCTTGGAAATTTTTCAAAAGGGATTTGCAATTTTCATATCGACAATTCCACCTGGTACTGCTAACACTTCCCATTTCGCCCCCCGACTTTATACCTAGAGCATCACGGGCGTTTATGAGATGAGAGTGATGACCGGGTTGAGAAAAGTGGACGTATATTGCCTCCAGAGTGTTGAAAAATGCAGCTGCAGTAGACACCTTAGCACAACTGTCGACAATTACCAAGTTCATCCTGTGTGCCAAGCAATGAAAGTAAATGGCTTGTGGATGATCCTCCCTTATTTTGGCTTGCAGTCCTTGGTGTTTCCCAGACAACACTGGCTCCATCATAAGATTGGCCAATTAATATGGCGTTATTCAACAAACTGCATTTACTTAGATACTTTTCAATAAGTATTTTTAAACTCTCGGCATCTCTAGAAGAAGAACAATCTACGAAACCAAGAAAACATTCCTCAACTTCCGAGCCTACGGTATATCTGATTGCCACGGACAATTGTTCTTGTTTGTACCACCTAGTTTCGTCAACCATTATCGAAAAAAAACCACATTGCCGCACTTCTTCTACAATCTGTTCAATAACAAGTTGAGATGCGATGCTTATTATTTCATTTTGTATTTTGGAACTGCAATAACTGATATGTCTGTCTAGATGCATCGAAAAATTCGTGTCATGTTTTGCCATATGTTCACCCAACTCCAGAAAATTTCCTCGGTTAGTAGATGTTATGTCTTCTCGGTGTCCTCGGAGTGGCAGCCCTTGACGTGTCAAGTATAAAATCATATCGATTAATTTTATTATATAATCTCGGTTCTGTATTATCATTTCTTCATCTTGTATGGTTAGCTTCTTATGAACATCTCCGGCCTTCAAGGAATGCTTGTAGCCTACAAACCTTTGCATAGTCACTGTGAGCCAAAGAGGTGTCATGTTTTTTCAGCGACTCACTTAGTTTCCTCCAATTACAGAACCTATTAATCGAAAACTTTTCATTTTGATCTCGAATATTTGCAGAATGCCGAAAATGTTTGCAGACAAAGCAGAACGCTTTATCTAACTTCACACTATATTCAAGCCACTGATAAGTATCAAAGAATTGAGACGAAAACGATCTCCGTCTATCTCCAAATGAACTTTTTGGAAAAACAACCCTTGGGCCCCTTGGTTGCTAAGGACCACTATCAAGAGTTCCCAAATCTTCATCTTCTGGATCATTTCATCCTCTTTGATTTGTTTCTGCAGATGTAAAAACATCGGATGTTTTGCTACCTTGCCCTTCTCCGGCGGATTTATTTACATCTTTTCGCATGCCTCCACCAACATTTTCTATATTTGAAGTAGAAGATTGTGTTAAATCACAAGCTATCTCAATATTTGTTGTTGAGTCACATACTGGAGTAGACGTTTGCCTTGTCTCAGTTTCATCTTTGTCGGGTTGATTTGTGGCAGATTTGAAAAACGATTGTATGTCTTTGAATTTCTTCATGTTCAAACCGCCCACAATCTGCAATCTGCAACGCAAATTCAAATAAAAACAAATTTACAAACACCGAAGCTAACTGCACGGACACTGATGGAGAAACAAGTAAAAGGCGTGAAAGAAAGTACAAATCAAAATCCCTTTGCAGTTTTAACTTTAAACTATTATTATTATTATTATTATTAGCTGAAACTTGTGATGCAATCTTTCCTTTTTTTTTCACCCATCAAAATTTTTACATCTTATAATACTCTAAAACAAACATACAAATAAGTAAAATTACCTTAGTCCTTAGTTGTTTGTGGCAGTTGGCCTTGGCAGTGGCTATTTGTTTGCTTTGATGTTTTATTTCACACAGTACTGTGCTGTCAGCACAGAAGACTCAGTACATGGAACACCGAACACAGGTTATATTGGCACTTGGCTCATAATAATAATAATAATAATAATAATAATGATAATATTACATAAAACATTAAACATAACTATAACAAGTACTAACCCCATGAATTCATCGTGCGTTGCAGCGTTGCTTATATAGGTACCGATGACGCAAGCAACCCTTCTCGAACCTTCTAGAAGTTCGATGACTAATAATTTACGTAAGCTGCTGTCTGCGTCTACCGAGGCATCGTAATTATGATTCATACATCTAGATTGTTCGGAATAATGAGTCACCATTTCCGGTATGTTACACTATTTTTAAGTTTCAAGTCTCGCTTCCTTTATAAAAAGTTACCTTTTAGAATGTTAATGTAAACTGTATGTAAACTAATCTAATCTACTAATCTTTGCGGCGTCTTTATGCTTGCTGGGTTTACTACATCGTGAAAGAGGAACTATACATGCTATTGTTTATGCATCAACACTCAACGCATATCAGTATCATGAACCAAAACAATTCCAAGAGCAGCACAGTCAGCAGTCTACCGCCACCGCGCCGCTTAGCTAAACAAATATTATTTCACCGATACAACTTATGCTCGAATGACGAATATTCTAATGTCCTTACATAATAATTAATAATTGTACTTATCACTATGTCACTATTACTACTCGTTTGTTTATCGCAATGGTTTAAGATTTAACGAATTAAGTTGTTAGATGGAATTTAAGATAAGAATGAAAAATGGGGAAGTGCTCCGTTTGTCTGGGGTGTGTCACGGATTGCCTGGGGTGTGCCTGGCACACCTTGCACCCCTAGTTTCGCCACTGGCGTTGGGTTGTTTTATGATAAAAAGTTATATTGATTAGATGTGCCATAATGAATTAACTAGTACTAATTAAAAGTTGGGAAGGAACGAGGATATTTTTATTTGTAATATATTTCATGGTTGATTAGGTAATTATTGATTGTTTGGATTGTCATTTGTTTGTCTGCAAAACTAATGTACACGCCTATGATCTTTACTTTAGAACTCAACAACAGGTACGTCCCATTGTTAAAGGATTAGCAGCTATTGATAAATAACTTACGTTGTAACGCTATAGTATGGAAGCGTTATATCCTAAAACTAGTTTAAGAAATCTATTAAGTACTGAATACAAATTCGTGTACCACTTATATGTAAAATAAATGAACTATTTAAATTTATTCCTTCGCTTCGTTTTTGGACAAACTATAGATTTTTAAAAAGTAACGACAGCGAAATAAAACTAGAAATTTTAAGCCAGATTATGTAGAATTAAAAGAATATAACTTCTGTGAAATTTCACTTAGTAGGGTAGATACACTTTTAGCTGTAATCACTACTAATAATTGTAACACAGAGGTAAGACTCAATATAAATATGTGGGCGTATTCCTCATGGAACAAAACAACGTATCATTGACTTTGGTCAACAAAGTCACATTATCAAATTGGATTAGAAAAGCAAAAAGTATACCGCGCTTACTACATACAAAGGTCAATGAGAGGTTTAAAAAATAGTACCAATGGTAATAACTTTTCAACCGCAATAACTATATCTTTATCAAGTATATATTTTGATTCTTGTTTTATGCATTTAGATGACCAGGCTGAAGTTACATTCGCATTCGTTTTTTTTGCATTCGCTTTTTTACGGGGTACCAACCTTACTATTGGAAAAAAACTAATAACTTATGAACAGCTGTGATGCTACTCAAAATGTCGAATTACAAGTATTATTACCATAAGAAGATATTTTCAATGTAATCTAATTGTTAAATATGGACAGGGTTTAAAAAACGGATTTGCTGCTGTCTTTTGATAATTATGTAGGTAAATTAATTTAATTTCTACATAATTAATCTAAAATTGTTTTTCTTGATGGTCGATTAAAATTATGTAGCTTGTAAACATACCTATCGAAATAACCGTCAAATTAAAAGGTGCAATATTATCAAGAAAATGTTACGGTGAAAGTCGAGTGTATATACCTATGTAGAACGCTAATATTCAATTTCCTTTTGGAAAAAAAAAAGGAAACACGGCAGCGAAGCTTATGGATAGTCATAAACATACATCCTTCTAGTATCACGTGTACTTTCCCGTTTTTTCAAAAGTGCTATAAATTTTGAGAAATTTTCATTTACTTTTACTCTATGCATACGTATATACCATGTAAAATAGCGAAACTTCAAATTCGCTTTTTGAAAAAAAAAAGGAAACACGGCAGCTAAGCTTATAGATAATCATAAGCTTACTCCCCTCTAGTATCACGTGTACTTTTCCGTTATTTCAAAAGTGTTATAAATTTTGAGAAATTTTCATTTACTTTTACCGTATGCATACGTATGTACCATGTAAAAAGGCGAATTTTCAAATTCGTTTTTTGAAAAATAGAAGGAAACACAGTAGCGAAGCTTTCACATAATCATAACCTTGCATTCTTCTAGTATCACGTACACTTAGCAGTTTTTTCAAAAGTGCCCTAAATTTTGAGGAATTTGCATTTACTTTTACCCTTTGCATTCGTATATACCATGTAAAAAAGCGAATATTCAAATTCGTTTTTTGAAGAAAAAAAGGAAACACTGCAGCGAAGCTTATAGATAGCCATAAACTTACATCCTTCTAGTACCACGTGTACTTAGCCGTTTTTTCAAAAGTGCCCTAAATTTTCAAGAATCTGCATTTACTTTTACTCTATGCATACGTATACTCCATGTAAGATAGCGAATTTTCAAATCCGTCTTTTGAAAAATAAGGAAACTCGACATCGAAACATTTAGATAGTCATAATATTACATTCCTCTAGCATCACGTGTACGTTTCTGTTATTTCAAAAGTGCTCTAAATTTTGAGAAATTTGCATTTACTTTTACTCTATGCATACGTATACTTACGTTATAAACTTACATCCCCCTGGTATCACGTGTACTTTTCCGTTATTTCCAAAGTGCTCTTGATTTTCAGAAATTTGCATTTACTTTTGCTCAATGCATACGTATATATCATGTAAAAAAGCGAATTTCCAAATTCGTTTTTTGAAAAAGAAAAAAAAAGGAAACACGGCAGCGAAGCTTATAGATAGTCATAAACTTACACCCTCCTAGTATCACGTGTACTTTTCCATTATTTCAAAAATTCTCTAAATTTTGAGAAATTTGCATTTACTTTTAGTCAATGCATACATATATACCATGTAAAAACGTTAATATTCAAATTCGTTTTCGAAAAAAAAAGGAAACAAGGCAGCGAAGCTTATAGGTAGTCATAAACTTACATCCTCCTAGTATCACGAGTATTTTGCCGTTTTTCAAATGTGCCCTAAGTTTTGAGGAATTTGCACTTGCTTTTACCCTATGTATACGTACATACCGTGTAAAAAGCGAATTTTCAAATTCTCTTTTTTAAAAAAAAAAAAAGGAAACACGGCAGTGAATTTTATAGATAGTCATAAACTTACATCCCTCTAGTATCACTTGTACTTTTCTGTTATTTCAAGTGTTCTAAATTTTGAGAAATTTGCATTTACTTTGACTCTATGCATACGTATACATGATGTAAAAAAGCGAATTTCCAAATTCGTTTTTTGAAAAAAAAAGGAAACACAGATAGTTACAAACTTACATCCTTCTAGTACCACGTGTACTTTTCGGTTATTTCAAAAGTGCTATAAAGTTTGAGAAATTTACATTTACTTTTACTCTATGCATACGTATATACCATGTAAAAAAACGAATTTTCAAATTCGCATTTTGAAAAAAAAAAAGGAAACATGGCAGCGAAGCTTTTAGAAAATCATAATCTTACATCTCCCTAGCATCACGTGCACTTTACGATTTTTTCAAAAGTGCCTTAAATTTTGAGGAAGTTGCATTTACTTTTACTCTATGCATACGTATACACCATGTAAAATAGCGAATTTCCAAATTCGTTCTTTGAAAAAAAAAAGGATACAGGGCAGCGAAGCTTATAGATAGCCATAAACTTACATCCTTCTAGTACCACGTGTATTTTGCCGCTTTTTCAAAAGTGCTCTAAATTTTCAGGAATTTGCATTTACTTTTACTCTATGCATACGTATACACCATGTAAAATAGCAAATTCATCTTTTGAAAAAAAAAAGGAAACACGACAGCGAAGCTTTTAGATAGTCATAACCTTACATCCCTCTAGCATCACGTGTACGTTTCCGTTATTTCAAAAGTGCCCTAAATTTTGAGGAATTTGCATTTACTTTTACTTTATGCATATGTACATACCATGTAAAAAAGCGAACTTTCAAATTCGTTTTTTGAAAAAAAAAAGGAAACACGGCAGCGAATCTTATACATAAACATAAACTCACAGCCCTCTAGGATCACGTGTACTTTGCCGTTTTTTCAAAGGTGCGCTAAATTTTGAGAAATTTGCATTTACTTTTGCTCTACGCGTACGTATATATCATGTAAAAACGTTAATATTCAAATTTGTTTTCGAAAAATAAAGGAAACACGGCAGCGAAGCTTTTAGATAGTCATAACCTTACATTCCTCTAGCATCACGTGTACGTTTCCGTTATATCAAAAGTGCCCTAAGTTTTGAGAAATTTGCATTTACTTTTACTCTCTGCATACGTATATATCATGTAAAAACGTTAATAATCAAATTCGTTTTCGAAAAAAAAGGAAAACACGGCAGCGAATTTTATAGATAGTCATAAACCTGCATCCCTCTAGTATCACGTGTACTTTTCCGTTATTTCAAAAGTGCTATAAATTTTGAGAAATTTGCATATGTATATACTCTTGTAAAAAGCGAATGTTCAAATTCGTTTTCTTGAAAAAAGAAGCAAATACGGCAGCGAAGCTTATAGATAGTCATAAACTTACGTCCCTCTAGTATCACGCGTGCTTTGCTGTTTTTTCGAAAGTACCCTAAATTTTGAGAAACTTACTTTTAAATTTAGTTTTACTCGATGCATACGCATGTACTCATGTATAAAATCGAATTTTCATGTATATTGTTTATGAATACGTTGTGTTTAATTGTAATTAATTTTGTTTGATTAAAAGGGTATAATTAATCCGTATATACACTTCCACATCACCTTAGTACGATTCTGTTTTTTAGAAGACATTTATCGTACAGAAGGTACCATAATTAGATGCATTACTCCATTTTTTTGTAAGGGCGAGGGGGGGGGGTCGCTAGTAGCCATACATCCGTTTCTTTTACAACTATTATTTGTAGTGATGTAGTGATAATGAAATTGGTTAAAATTATTACCAGTATCTTCTCGTTTATGACGGTGGGGTGATGGATATAATTCATTATATTAAAGCTTCAGTCTTTCGGCTACCAATAGCTTGCCTTACAATGAACTTAATTTTGACAAAAAAAATCACCTTAGAGGGGTAAACCATTGCAGTCATTAGAAATTTTGAGCTTAAGCAGTCTTTCGGCTACCAATAACTCGTCTTCTAATGCACTTCTTTTCGGCATATAAACCATTTAATGAATCAAATTTATTTATGTATTTAATAAAATTAATAATAATTTTTAATTACATATTTATCTTTGAACTTATTCGTTCATAACAAAAACTTATAATAATTTAATATTAGTCAAGTTGCTTTGGAATGTGTGAATCCTTGCGATATTGCAGGCTCACATTCCATTAATATAAGTAATTTGATTGTAATCTCATTATATTTAGAATTTACATCAGTTCTACATACATAAAGACAAAGTTTACATCGATTGGGGCTTGAACCTTGGTGGCGCAGTTGGTAGCGCGGTACTCTAGCAAAGTACAGGTCGTAGGTTCAAATCCTACTCGAGGTAAACTTTTTATTTATGTATTTAATAAAATTAATAATAATTTTTAATTACATATTTATCTTTGAACTTATTCGTTCATAACAAAAACTTATAATCATTTAATGAATCGTTTGCTAATCTATTAAAATGATCATGAGGAATATCCATGAAACACTTGTCATGCAACCATCTGAAACAGGAAGAATACTGAACCCAACGTAATGATTTTCCATTTTCGTCGCTTCCTAAACCGCAATTTAAGCAACGATTGATCATATTTTCTGACGATTCTAAACCAAATGTTTGTAGATATTTTCGAAACAAAGTAGGATCAAAACCCTTATCACTGTACAAACTGTTTAATACGCGAAAGATGAATCCTCTAGCAGAATTCTGTGCATCGATGACAAATACAATCCAATGACTTCCATTAACATTGTAGGGTATAATAATTTTTTTTTATTTTAGGAAGACAAACGTTATTAATTACAAATTACTCAGGAACGGAGTAATCAGTATGACGTAAAATGTAATATGAATATGCCGAGGCGACCCTCGACATATGCGACACCGTTGAAAATCAAGACATTTGCGACACTGTAAATGGAACCGCATTTACTGCAGAGACATTTGCGACACTCGTCAGTATAGTCGTTAGTATAGTAAATAAGTACAGTTAAGAGCAATTCACCAATTTCAAATATCTTTACGAAGTTTTATTTATTGCGCAACAATAATACATATAGGTATTATACACATTAATTTTGACACGTAAGACAATGCACGCGAACACCTCCTAATGTCCAAGTCTTTTTCATAATTGTCCAAAATTCTGTTTATTCTTTCGTCTAGTTGAACATATGTCTTCCTGCGTCGCTTCCCTTCTAAATGTAATTCTTTTCGTGTTATTATATACTCTGTGTATTTATCTTCCTCCTTCAATTTTCTTATCAATGAATAAATATTGGGCTGATTTTTGTTAATGTTGGAATTTAATTTAAAATTCCATCCTTCAACCCCGTTATTTTTTCTGTGGCGTTGGCGATACACATTCCATACTTCCTTAGGGAGCATGGTATTGTCCAACCAATTCTCTACAAAATAATTGTAGAACTGTTAAAGCTTCTCCTTTTGATGTGAATCTCCAACTATCTGAAGCCACCCTTTATCGATAGCGTCTGGTGGTAAATACGCTAACGCAACGCACATTCTAATATGAAGACGTATATCGGTATCCTCTGTATAGTTTTTCACTAATCCCGGTTCTTGCACTTTGCGCCACAGACACTGACATCGCTGCTACCTCGAAATCCATCTTTATGTGTTTTGGGCTCCAACCAGATAATTTGCTCTTAATTAATTCAAACAGTCGGTAATATGTTTGCTTCTTCTTGTTTGGAAGTAACGCAAACAATATGGGAACAATATTACTTTCCATCGAATTACTTCCTAATTCAACATGAAGAGAATAAATTTGTTTAAATTGCTTGCTACAACTTTTAAAAGTGCCATCGATGAAAATATCTTGGCTTTCGTTCAATACTTCGATACACTTCTGGGTTGCAAACACTAAAGTGCGTTCTTCATGTCCATCAGCCAAGAATAAAAACGATTCACCATTATTTGTTAACATGAAATTATCACTGAGTTGAATCTGTGCAGCAGTTGAAGGCTCTTGAGGAATACGTCGTTCTTCTATTGAATTCTGTTCAACGTACGTTTAACTGTATTTCTGGAAGGAATTTCCGCCACAATTTCATATCCATGATCCAATAAGGGTACAATCTCTTTATTGTACAGTTCTGCAGATGTAACACTATCTTCTTCTCTGGCTCTCTTTTTGGCTTGGAATTGATGCTTGAATACCTTGATGACAGCCAGATTGGGTTCACAGCAATGCTCAGATGTGTGTAATACTTCATACTCTTTGTTGGTAATAATGCTTCCTCGACATTGTTTCACTTTTTCTTGAACACATAACCATCGGATGTTTTCATTTTTGAACTTTCTATGTATGCGGTACCTCGATCCGTTGAACAACAGACAGGGTTTACCCTTCGTTGTCTCTATAACTTAAACTTCAATCGACATTTTCGCAAACGAATTATTACACCTAGTTGCAAAGAACAATACTGGTAACATTTACTTGCCATCTGGCTTTTAAAAGGGCTAATTAGGGAAAATCACTCCCCTTCCTTAATGGACTTTAAAATAAACATTTATGAGAGCACCACCATTTAGGTGATGTTAATGAGAGAGGTATTTGAAATTTATTTTAATCACTTAACGACTTTAATATGTACATACTTATTTCTGAATTATATACTATTTTAATGATGGTCGCAAATGCCTCGGCAGTAAATTCAGTGTCGCAAATGTCTTGATTTTCAACGGTGTCGCAAATGTCCTGACACGGCCGAGGGTACATATAAAAGAGCTTTGTCCTTGTTCTTTAATGATAAAACCGAAGCATCAATAACAGTGCCGTGAAACCATTGGTTATCAAACAAAGACGAGTATTCATCCCCAAACAATTTAATTTCTGGAAGGCCAAAGGCATTTTTGTAAATACAAACTACAAACAAAATAATGTGAAGGTCTGCGAAATCTTCCTTGAATGTAGTATTCGTTGCAGAAGAAAAGTGCTTTTGCAGCCTTAATTCTTTTAAATTTCTCGCCCCAAGTTCGATTTTTGATTCCGGTGTAGGTCCTTTATCTAAATTTCTTCAACCACAGGATCGCCGGATTCTGAAGATCTAACCCTAGGTTCCGCGGATTGTTTATGTTTGAAATTGTTTTCCAACTTCTCAACAAACCTTCCAATCTTGTCCTTCATCTTGTTGCTTACAACGTCATGCTTAACCTGTTTAAACCAACTTTCAACCATGGCATTTGATAGACGCTTTTCATGGCCTTTTAAAAGAAGGCCTGATCAAAACACCACATAGGGAATCTATTTTTCTGAGAGAATGTTTGCAAATTTGGGAAATTAAAAGGGATTTGCCTTAAATACATTTATACTATGTGAAGTAACGTCATTTTCAGTTGCTTTATAAATGTTCAAGAAATGTTTGTAAATGGAAATATAACGAACATTTTGGGCAGGATGTTCAATGTCGTCGTCATTATCAACTTCATTATCAATCTCGGTCATGCATTCTTTATAGTCACCTGTTGCCAAATTTTTAAGCGAATTCAATAAAGTGGACGTTTCGATGATGAATTTTCTGAAGCGTTCGTCAAGTTCACTCATAGTTCGGCACATAACTAAGCAAGCCATACCATCCAACAATACACCTGCTACCCTTTTATTTTCATGGCTTTTATCTGCATAGCCATAATGTGCATAAAATGAGCACAGCAGATATTGATTTTCACTAATCCATCAACCACAGATGAATTATTCATACATTTATAAGAAATATTTAAATAATTTGTAATACTCATTTTATTCCATACGTGCATAAAACTATTTATGGATGCCCTACTCGTATCAACAACGACGCGATTAAAACAGGGCCACCGATGGAGATTCCTTTCAACAAAGTATTGAAATTTAGATAAAAAGTGGAAATTGAGTCGATGCCATGGGCACTTGAAATGAATTCTAACATTGGGAGAATGGTATTATTCACCTGTATTACCCCTGCATAGTAAAATATACGCTTCCCTTGGGTGCTACAATTGAGGTCTCTTACCAGGGATCCCATCGAATCGAAACACAACGTAGCAGGACATAATTTTTTTCAGAATCTCTAGTTGTAGCGCAGAATACAAAGAAATATACAAGGGTAGGCTAACGTTTTAAATGCATTGACACTTAGAATCTCATTTTCGCCCTTCCTCAAACCTCATTACTAAACTAATAAAATGGTTCAAAGACAAATCGCGGTCAGCCATACATTCCGATTTTGCTTTTTGTAATACTTCTAAATTTCTAACAGATTAATAATTTCCCAGGCAAGCGGGACCTCCCGCAAATCTCGAATATAATCTAAGTGTAGAGAACATTGGTTTTGACGAATCAACATTTTTTTGCCTCTCTTCTTTCCTTTCCTTTTAAATGGTTAAATTTTGGCTTGCCAGCATGGTTGAAAATTGACGTATTACTGAAGACACTAACCTTTACGAGACCATTTGTTAGATTACAATCGAATTTGAATTTTCTGCAGCCAGCATACTTGCATAATCGACAAATTTCCCTTCCTACGAAAATGAAAGAACACAATATACATTTCAAAGTAATACTTCCTTTTTTTTACATTTTCCCTATAACACTTGTGATCAAAGTGGCCCGTAGAAGTGAAAAAACTGTTAATAATTTCAAATCTCATTATGGATATAGAAAATGTTTTTTTTTAATGATCGAATAATCGGGAACTCAATTGGATTACTTTCCTTTTGAATGTTTTCATAGAGAGAAATGGGAGAACATTTAGGAACATCCACGAGAGAATTTTGGAATGAAAAGTATGTGCAATCCACATTAGGTTTTGGGTGGCAATTGAGGCAAGCTTATGTCAAGGCTTTCCGAGAATTGTTCAACACGTTCTTTTCGAATAGATGAATTAAAGAGACCACACTTACCATGGTCATTATCGAAAACATCAATTTTGCACTCTTCACTACAAATATTAATATTTTTAAAACTTTGATTTTTTTATGAAGGAAATCTTGTGTAATTAACTGAATATTTCTGATATTTTGACGTCATTTACTGCTTAACTGTTTTTTTAATTTACTATTATTAACAAATCCTAAACAGCCAGATATATGCGATGTTAATTTTAGACTTTTATAGAAATAAATATATTCTAAATCATTTTCTACTTCTGCAATTAGAACTGCAAGTGTCTCTATGTCAATATTCATATTTATATATATATATATATATATATATATATATATATATATATATAAAAATTATTCCCTACTTATACAGCATTTTTAACATACCGCATTCCATACTTCAGAGTCGGTATCGACTTTAATGCAAAGCGATGTAACAATATTTCATCGCAAAAGTGTTTGTAAATGAGTTTACGCCTGTTAATCATAAGTAAATCCTGCTTTTGTATTTCTGAGCGCGTAAAAGAAAAAAATATACTAGAAGCTTTGCATATAAATTTGCAATTAAGGTAAAGGTATTATATAACACAGGACATATGTCATGAGTTTCGAGACAAAGCTCGTTAAGCCATAAATAAGTTTGCAGATTATTATCTTTTCATTAGTTGATACGTAATAGCCTGATTACATTATTAGATTTCTCAGTAGATTTGTCTTTAGATTTGTCATTAGCGTTAAGTTTTTAGTTTACATCATACGATTTGTCATAAGTAACCACTCATAAGCTCGCTCAAAACGTAAATCAGATGAAAACATAGGGAACATATACAAATAGGACGGTTGCTAATTCGGTTCGATTTGTCTTTTGAGTACCGATAAAATCCCTTTCCGGCTAGTAATGTCATTTTTGCTGTTTGGTATTACTCTTTTGGTTTCTTTATAAATTAGTGTTTAGCTATTTTTTAGTTCGTATAAATTATTGTTTTGCTCTTTCGCTCTAATTACACGCATAAAAATGAACACTTACCAAAATGTAGACAATAGGTAGTAGGTTGAATGTCAATCATATGATAGTTTGGAAGGTTTAGATGATCAAGGTCTCCACCCGTATTCTAGATAAAAAGTGCAATCTTTGAGACCTGGAGACTTTCAGCCAAGACCTTTCTCCTGTCGCTGGCTTCTTCGCCGCTGTAATCTACAGAGAAACTTTCAAAAATTTATTTTGTTTAAGGACGAAGCTGCTTTTACGAGAGACGGGATATTTAACTCGAAAAACTTACACGTGTGGGATGACGAAAATCCCCGTGCAACGTTTATACGTGCACATCGGGAACGTTTTGCGGTGAATGTATAGGAAATGACGTAATCGGACCTTATCATCTACCACACCGTTTGAATGGGGAAAATTACCATAGTTTTTAGCTATTGTGTTACCAGAGCTTTGAGAATATTTGCCCTTAAACGTCAGGTAATGACTCTAATTTCACCATGATGGCGCCCCAGCACACAGTACACGGGAAATTACGGTAATGCTGAATAGAGAATACCAAAATAGACGGATTGACAAGAACGGCCCTGTTTTGTGGCCAGCCCGGAGTCCAGACTTAACTCCACTACATTTTTTCTGGGGTTATAACAAGACCTTTGTATACGAGACACCATCTAAAAACAGAGGAGTTTGAGGCAAGAATCGTGGATGCAGCAGAGGATGTCAAAGAAAAGCAGGCAGTTCTTTTTAAAGTTTCCGTAAATATTAAAACGCGTTGCAGGGCTTGTGTTGCTGAAAATGGTGGCATCTTGAAAATTTGTAATAAATTGTTAATTCAATAACGAATAAGTTGTCATACTTCCGTATTCAGTAGTTTTTTGTTGGATTTTTCAATAACACAATGCTACTTGTCTTCTTTTGTATTTTTAGTTTGTTACTATTTTAATAGTTATCTGAAATTTATAGATTTCTTGTATAAATATGAAAAATGTTTGAAATAAATGATGTACTAGACAAATCCAACATTTTATAAATGTTTCTTTTTTAAAAATCTATGGGATGGTTTTCCAAATATCATCATGTGAACTGTTTAATCGGCCGCCATTTTGTTAATTTTGAAAATATGAAATAATTGCAAATAAAAATGTTTTGGATAATCAAATGTCGATTTTAAGAGTTTTTAAAATATCATTTTAAACAAGGAAGCTAGCTACAATCAGAGGCCCCAAATCAAAATTTGTTACTAAAAAAGTTGTTTGTTACCATGAGTTCTAACTACCACTTTTGGCGGTTGCAGCTTAGTATTTACACCTCTATATATATATATATATATATATATATATATATATATATATATATATATATATATATATATACGCACACACACACCACACCACACAAACAAACACACAACCACACCAACACACAAACACACAAACACACAAACACGCAAACAAACAAAACACAACACAAACACACAAACACACAAACACACACAACACACACAAACACACAAACACAACGACAACAGACAAACATACACACAACACACAAACACACAAGCCACAAACCACAAACACACACAACACACAAACACACACAAACGACACACAACACACAAACGCACAAACACACAAACATCACAAACACACAAACACACACAACACACAAACACACAAACGGACACAACACAGACGCACAGACGCACACACACGCACACACACGCACAAACGACACAAACACAAACACACACACAACACAAACACACAAACACAACACAACACACAAACACACAACACAACACACAAACACACAAACACACAAACACACAAA
Source organism: Vesta saturnalis (assembly GCA_036346205.1). Lineage (NCBI taxonomy): Eukaryota > Metazoa > Arthropoda > Insecta > Coleoptera > Lampyridae > Vesta > Vesta saturnalis. The sequence goes on from JARFJB010001883.1 coordinate 6,338,255, forward strand.
CACACAAACCACAACACAACACAACAAACGACACAACACACAAACAGCACACAACACACACAACACACAACAACACAACACACACACACAACACACACAAACACACAAACACACAACACACACACACACACACAACACACAACACACACAACACAACACCACAACACACAAACACACAAACACACACAACACACAACACACACAAACACAACACAAACACACAAACACACAAACACACAAACACACAAACACACACAACCAAACACACACAAACACACAACACACACAAACACAACCACAACACACAAACACACAAACACACAACACACAACACAACACACACACAAACACACAACACACAACACAAACACACAAACACACAACACACACACACACACACACAACACACACAACAACAACACAAACACACAAACACACACAAACACACAACACACAAACACACAACACACACACAAACACACACACAACACACAACACAACAACAAACACACAAACACACAAACACACAACACACAACACACAAACACAAAACACCAACACACAACACACAACACACGAAACACAACACACACACCACAACGACACAACACACACACACACAACACCACACACAACACAGCACAACGCACACCACACACACACACACACACACACACACGCACACACACGCACACGCACACGCACACGCGCACGAACACGCACACGCACACCACACGCACACCACACACACACCACACGCACACACAGCACACGCACACGACCACACGCACACCACACGCACACGCACACCACACCACACGCACACGCACACGCACACGCACACGCACACAGCACACGCACACACACGCACACGCACACGCACACGCACACGCACACGCACACGCACACGCACACGCACACGCACACGCACACGCACACGCACACGCACACGCACACGCACACGCACACGCACACGACACACGCACACGCACACGCACACGCACACTCACACGCACACACACGCACACGCACACGCACACGTACACACACGCATACGCACACGCACACGAGCACACGCACACGCACACGCACTCTCACCTTTCTATGAACTTGCATCCCTTTATGAAAGAATTAAACATAATGTGCAGGGAATGATTGTTTTTAAATGTTTGTAGATTCTTTTTGAAGCTAATTTTGTATTACCTTTATTTGCCCTCGTAAAGGAAGATATGGCAAGTGTTTTTTATTGAAAGAAGGCATGCACGAAAAATCAGACTTCATACATGATACAAGATATTCTTTTAAAACTTATTTGGGTATTTTGATTTTTAATCTACCTCTATTATGTCAACTAATGTTAGTGGCCTCGATGGCAAGAACTAAACTCCCACGAGTGCTGATTAGCATTTATTGTCGACGCGGTAAATGGATTCTTCGGCGAACAAGCAGTAAAATTTGTGATCCATGAGTGTTGGTTAATATTTGGGTTGAATATTGCTCAAAATCTATATTTATACATCAATTTCGTTCTGTTCACAGCAAAATGGATTACCTCGATGACCAGTAGCTAAATTCTATGACCCATATGTGTTAGTTAGCATTCGGTCTAAATTTTGCCTAAAATCTGGGCTGATCATCTATTTCGTGGGTGATACGGCAAAATGGATCCTCTCGGTGACCATGAGCTAAATTATTTGGTTGGGACTGCAGCTCAGCATTTGGACCAAGTATTATCCAAAATATATATTTAATTACTCAAAGGCCAAGAGCTAGATTATATCACTCATAAGTGCTGATTAGCATTTAATCTGAATTCTGTCCAAAATCTATAATAATGCATCAATTCTGCTGTGGGAGCGGGAAAATCTAGAGCTAAATTCAGTGATCAATGAGTGTTTGTCAACATTTGAGCCAAATATTGCCCAAAATCTACATTTATACACTAATTTTGCTAGCTTTACGGCAAAATTAATAGCCTCTGGCCAATAGCTTAATTCTACGACATATAAATGAAGATTAGGATTTGGTCTAAATTTTGCCCAAAATTTGAGCTGATCATCTGTTTCGTGGGAGATACGGAAATAGAATCCTCTCGATTGCCATGACCTAAGTTATTTTAGTCATGAGTGCATTTGGGCCGAATATTTTACAAAATCTATGTTCATATACCAAATTCGTTGCAGTTACGGCGAAATTAATTACCTCGATGACCAAGACATAAATTCTATCAATCCATGGCATTTAGGCTGAATTTTACGAAAATCATAATACATCAATTTCGCTGTGGACGTGGACAAATAGATTCGGTCGGCGACCAAGAACTAAATTCTGTGACCTATGAGTGTTGGTCAACATTTGAGCCAAATATTGTCCAAAATATATATTTATACAATAATTTCGTTAGGTTTACGGCAAAAATGATGGTTTCTGTCTAATAGCTAAATTCTACGGTTAGCTTTTGGTCTAAATTTTGACTAAAATCTGAGCTACTTCGTGGGGGATACGAAAAAATGAATCCGTTCGGTGACCAATAGTTAAATTATTTGATTCATGAGTGCTGATTAGACTTTGGGCCAAATATTTTCCAAAGTCTATCTTTAAATACCAAATTCGTAGGGGCCACGGCGAAATTAATTGCCTCGACGACCAAGAGCTAAAATTCTATCACCCATGAGTGATTAGCATTTAAGCTGAATTTTATCCAAAATCGAGACGTTTGCAGAATATGGGTCAATTTCGAGCTCATTAGTAAATTAGTTGTTCTCAATGGCAGTTATGTTTAAAACTATACGTTTAACTCTCCAAATTTCGATTAACTTCCAAACTAAGCCTTGAATTTTTTTATTATTCCACCAAAGAAAATAACCATATTATTTAACGTTTCTGAATTTTTTCGTTTTGTCGTGGTTTATACATTTATTTATGACCAAAGCGCATAGCAAAAGAATTCAGACCATCGACAACTAAGCAGGCAAAGGTATTTTGAAATTTCTGCAATAGATACTGCTTTTTTAACGACACAATAACCCATAGAAAAATTACTTTTTGATTCAATTGAATTGAGAATGACTTCTATATTTTGTGTTTTAAGCTCAATTAAATTTTTCAAATAGTAAAATACTGGGTCTGCACAAATAAAAGTAACAAGTGTACAATACAAGGACCATGTCTGATTGGACGCTTTATTTTTAGTTACATATCACACCTTTCCGTAATTAATTGATTTTATATGTTTAACTTTTACACAAACAAGGTGTATATTAATACTTGCATTTACAGAACATACGGTTATGAAATCAAATTAATCGTTTACAAAAATATACTTGTAATCTCAAAAATACATAGGGGTGAGGGGGACACATGTGGGCAGATTTCAGTAAGTGTTTTTTCTATTGCAAAATATTATTCGTTGCAGTGTTGAATTTTTTAATGTAAGACTCATATATTTGTCAGTCTCTACGTGCATTTAAATTATGAAATAATTAAATAATTCCGGACACGTGCATTACGTTCCAGGTGGATGCAATTTGTCCACATGGGCCCCTAAGAGGGGTACATGTCGACGAGACAATATTTTCTGCACATGTGGACACAGGTATTGATGCATATAAATTAATACATTTTTTCCACAACTGCAATTTTTAAAATTTATTTTGCATAGTACATTGTATTACCCATATAACCATGAAAATTAACCGAAAGCTTAAAAAAAAGAGTTAAATCTTGCTGTTCCGATTTTTGTTTCAGGGTCTGGCAATTTTCGCACAATATCGTCTGCAGAAATATGACTATCATCTTTCTGATCTTGCAATACACGCTCTTTTCGTGGTGTCGTTTCTTAAAAATGCACTAAAAATTATCTGCAAGCTCATCTTCAATATGACCGACAAAGAATTTAAGAGTTTTCATTACTGCAAAGTTAACAACAAAATCTCCTTTCTGGATATTCTTCGGATCCTATCCAAAAACTTTACTATCTTCGGTCTCAACCTCTATAGGGCTATCACCTGATTCTTCGGATTAATCTTCAATTTCTCTTTCTGAGGTTTCCTCATCAAGAACTTTTCGAATATGGGATTGGGCACATATAATAAGTATTCACAATGATGACTGCGTTAGCTGCTGATAATGTAAATTTAAAATTTATTGATGAAGTTAAAAAATGAAAGGGAAAAACAAACTCGTGATTAAATATATTGTTCAAAGAAGAATATGAAACACTCTTAGCTGAGGTAAGCGCTTTTCACATTTAATGGTTTTGGTAATGCATTTCATTAGGTTAAGGATGCTTCTTCAACTAATGTATCTAAAACCCCGCTACAACGTCGTAGACTAAACAGATTTGGAATAGTTGAAGTTGGAAATGTTGAATAACGTATAACAAGAAATAAAGACCAAGCGAGGGAGGTTCCTAACGATGAGTTAAATAATATTGCGATAGAAATAGAAGATGTACGCTCTATTGCTCCTGTAGAGGAAATGTTTGACGTACTGACTATTTGCAATAGAAATATCGATCACGGAGAAAGAGATCTAATAAAAGCCGAAGTGAAAACAATACTCTTAACATTAGCCAGGAAATAATTATCATTTTGCGAGGTTTGCCACATAAAGCGGCCCAAAAAACGAAAAGGCCTTACTGTAAAATAAAGGTTTAATTTTAAATGACACAATCAATGACTAAAATCGCTAAATAATGCGTATAAAATTATGGTCTTATATAAAAATCCAACACCGTATACCGGGTGTCTAGAATCTGCCCACGTTCTATGGCTATGTTTGTTATTATATACAGAGTCGGTTAAATTAGCAAAGTTGGGCAGAATTACATGATAATTCCAATACCGATAAGAAAATTCAACGTTCTTGCCAACTTTCTAAGATTTCTGAAAATAACTAAAAATCGTCTAAATCTTCAATCGGCTATATCTGTGTTAATATTCAAAATACGAAAAAGTTATAAAAGAGACTTTCGATAGCAATTTTTACGCAAAATGGGAAAATGTAAATAAAAAATTTTTTTAGTAATTATTTTTCGAGCAACAACCCAAACATACATTTTTTTAAATAGCAACTGTAGGTGGCTATGGACTCATTCGATGGATCATTTCTGTCTGATCTCAAAAATGTATAGCTTTGTATGTTTAATATTATTAGTTAACTCACAATTTTCAAAAAAAGGTAATTATAATATTTATTAAACAAATTAAAGTATGTCGTAAACATTTAAATAACAAAATAAGCTCATATTTTACTACTAAATTTGTAAACAACAAGAAATAATGTACTACATTATCAAAATAAAAAAAGTTCTAAATAAATTTTACTTACAACGAAAGTAACAGCAAAAAATATAAACAGATAACACAATCATAGAAGTGTTTCAAAATGCCCTCCATTATTTTGAACACACATTTGACATCGTTTTGAACTTTTAATAAACTTTGGGTTCTAATTTGTTGTATAGCAACACGAATTTTATTTTTTAAATCGTTTAGATTACCACGTTTTACTTGGTACACTTTGTCTTTAATTGCATCCCATAAGAAAAAGTCCAAGGGGGTTAAGTCTGGAGATCGCGGCGGCCAAACTATTGGACCTCGATTTCCTATCCAAATATTAAAACGTTCCTGTAAATAGTTACACACAAGTAATCCATTGTGTGCTAGTGGCCCGTCGTGTTAAAAATAATTCAAATTTTGAATTACGTTCAACGGAAGGTCGTCCAAAATTTCCTCAAATTCATTTCGTGAAAAAGTTAGATATCTTTCGGAATTTAAATTGTATGTCATCGGTAAAAAGAATGGTTTTCGAGAATTGATTGTTTACTCGACTTTCATTAATCAACCATGTAACAAAACGTAATATTTTCTGATAATCTTCAACATACAATGTATTTCCTATGTGAAAATGATATTTGAATTATCATGTAATTCTGCCCAACATTGCTAATTTAACCGACTGTGTATCTCTTATAGTAACAAAGATAGCCACAGAACGTGGGTTGATTCTAGACACTCTGTAAAACGGTCCTACATGCCAATTGTACAACGCAGATACTGTGGTCCTACAGTACCCTTTTAACACCGACAGACGCATTCTCACTTACCGACGTATAATAGGTACTTTGTTTAGCCCGATGTATTAACATACCGCTACTGAGCCCGAGGTAGGGGAATTCTAAACGGCTTACTGTTTTATACATAATATATGTTCTCGGGTACTTGTGGATCCCAACGTCTCCGCCCTTAATGGGCTCATTTGTGACTGTTTATACAATATACACATTCAGTAAATTGCACTTGCTCATATTTAGAGTGTTTGGATCTTTATACATATAATAAGCAGAATATTGAAGACTGCCTATTGCCTAATAAGCAATTTTGCAGTAAATGTTGACAAAATTGAAAAATTTGTCAAATTGAAATAATACATTTTTGTTTCAAAATTATATTAAATTGTATTATCAATTTTCAAGTTTTAGTAAATTTATCACCATCAGTAACTAATTATAATCGTTACTGGTGCCAGGTTCCAACCTCAATCGTGTTCCAAGGTTACAGATTTTCATATGTAGTACATTTACCTTACGAGAATGCCTTACATCAGTATATTTATAACTAAATAAATATTTGAAGCAATATAGGTACTGGGTAAATACTTTTATTATAGTGCGTAGGATGTATTTTTATATTAATGATAAGGTGATAATGGTATAATAAAGTAAAATAGAACAAAAAATTATGCAAATTCTGTCTATAGAAAAGTAATCTGTCAAATAATACAGATCTTAAGTTTAAAATGTACGAAGATACTCTACGAGATTGGTTCCTTAATTTTGGAATATGTAAGATGAGAAAAGGAATGCCAACTATAGTGTTTCACTATTTCGCAAATTTCGTCGGTCGTAGTAGTAATCTAGGACTTGCTGTACCGTAACACTCTTTATAGAGTAGTTATACACAAAAATTTTAAATTGCTAAGAAAATAAACACGAATGATACAGAGGTGTGAAGATGAAAGCACGTATTTCATAAATTTATTCTAACAACTGAAATAGCTCTAAAAGATTTTAGTACTACTGAGGGCGATAACTGTAAGTGTTATCGAAACGTATTGAATTAGGTATATAAATATAAAAATACATAAAGTTGCTTTGGTATGTGTGAATCCTTGTGATATTGCAGACTCACATTCCATTAATATAAGTAATTTGATTGTTATCTCATTACCTTTAGAATTTACTTCAGTTCTACATACATAAAGACAAAATTTACATCGATTGAGGCTTGTATCCCGATAGCGCAGATGGTCAGCGCGGTACTCTAGCAAAGTACAGGTCATAGGTTCAAATCCTACTCGAGGTAAACTTTTTATTTATTTATTTAATAAAATTAATAATAATATTTACTAAAAATACACCATTTAAACCCAAGAAATAATTATTTTAATTTAGAAATAGTAATTATACACTTAGGTAGAGAAGACAATTTTCTGAGCCGAGGTGTATTATTTCCCGAGACGCGGAGCGTCGAGGGAAATAAGTGTACGAGGCTCAGAAGGTCTTCTCTACCGTGGTTTATATATAATTTTATTCACTACTAGCACACATATTCTGTAAATATGACAATAAATAAATACAATTCAAATAATCTTATTATTACATAAAAAATTAAGTGGCCTGAGGTTTTCACATGTTTCAATTTGTTGACATTTTGTAATACATTCACATTTAACTTTTAATCATCCTTAGGTAGTTTCAGTAGCTAAAATGGAAAGTATTGAAATATCTAGTACTCCTCCAGAAATTAGAGAGGCAGCAGAGCATGTAGCACTAGCATCAGGCAGCTTATTACCTTAAAGTGTATTCAAATTTCAAAGATTGGTGCCAGTCGAAAGGCGTACTAAAAGTGAGTGAAAATGTGATCTTAGTGTATTTTCAAGAGAGATCCGAAAATAGGAAGGCTTCCAGTTTGTGGGCTACATTTTCGATGTTAAAACAAACTTTAAAGCTGAAAGAAAATATTGACATTTCGAAATATTATAAGGTAATTGCATTCTTAAAAAGAAAGAATGATTCCTATATGCCGAAAAAATCACCCGTATGTGAAAAGGGGGACCTAGCAAAATTTCTCGGCGAAGCTCCTGATGCCATGTTTCTTTGCACTAAGGTAAATCTTTTGATGGGATAGTCAAATTAAGCAATTATTATGGTGTTTCAGGTCATCCTTGTAATAGGCGTAGCAGGAGCTTGCAGGATGGATGAGCTATGCAATATGAGAGTGGCAGATATTGATGTTCGTGATGACACAATCGTAGTCAATATCCCGCTTACAAAAACAAAATCTGCAAGAAAATTTGTAATTGTAGAACCACAGTGGGTTAATCTCGTGAAGAGTTACCTGTCACAGAGGCCCCATCCAGACATGGAAAAAGCCTTTATCGGATTCCGATCGGGGAAACCAACTAGGCGAAATATGGGCCATAATTCAATAAGCGGTGTTCCTAAAAAGGTTGCAAAATATTTAAATCTCCCTAATGCATATCAGTTTACGGGATATTCGTTGGGAAGGACATGGGCACAATTTTAGCAGATAATGGCGGTGACTTATTATCTCTAAAACGGTATGATGGGTGGAAATCATCTACAGTGGCAGAAGGATATGTAGAAGATTCTATTGCCGATAAAAGAAGAATTGCGCACTTGGTACAAGGAAATTCTTGCACTATGTGTGACACACCAACCTCAAGTATCGATAATGCTACAAACGAATCAGTTTTTGAAGAGATTCGTTATTCTAGCATCAACATACCCCTGCAAGATTTTCCATTGAATGAAGATGGGCCTACTACTCCTTGTGCTTCATCATCATCGAATGTAAACAAACCTATAGGAAATCTTACTTCTAATGCAGATGCGTCACGAATTAACATTACGTACAATAATTGTACAATTAATTACCGTTTTCATCATTAATTTCTTAATTGTTGTTTTATCCATTTCATTTTTCTTAAAGTTTATGTTGCGCAAGCGAATTAAAGTAAAACTTAACCTCTCTTTCTTTTATAAATAAAGAAAAAGGAAGGGCAGATCCTAAAAACATGCACGTCCTCAAAGGAACGCGGCTTTTAACGCGACTTTTTGTTATTGGTATTAGATAGGCAACCCAACTGTCAATTTCATTATCTACTACTAGGAAAGAAAAATTAAGCAGGTCGAGAAAAACGAAATCTCGCTTCCAAAATCGGCCTACTAATGGCATATTCTATCGCTAGTAGTGAATAAACTGTATTAATGCAATAAACAGTTTGCCATTTCCGCCTTCTCGAGTGCAGTGCATAATTTTCTTTTTTTTTCGCAAATATTTCTTGTTAGTATTTTCTGCACTATGAGCCCATTTAAGAACTATGCCAGTAAAACGATCGAAACTAATATTAGATTCTCAAAAATACCCAAACCAATTTATACAACGTTTATAATGTTTCTTTTAATTATTTTTCAGCAACTGCTCACGTTCCTTGAAACTAACAAACTCCTTAGTGACCACCAATATGGGTTTAGGCAAAGTCGTTCAACAGGCGGTCTTCTTTCATATGTGACCCAAGTTTGGAACAATAGAGTAGAGCAGTCCGGTGAAACAGTTGTAGTCGCTTTAGATATCTCAAAAGCATTTGACCAAGTTTGGCATAAGTGTTTACTTGCCAAACTCACCTCGTTTGGGTTAAATGATACGCTCATCAACTGGGTTTCTAGTTTCCTTGATAAAAGACGAATACGTGTCGTAGTTGATGGCTTTTTTTCAAAAGAAGTTAGCATTAACGCGGGCATACCACAGGGATCCGTTATAGCGCCTACACTTTTTCTGCTGTACATAAACGACCTTATTTCTTCAACAACTAACCCCATCCATTGCTTTGCTGACGATAGCACTCTTCACTGTAGTTCATCTCAGTCTACTCATAGTGATAATCCACCTTCTATGTCAAATCAAGAAATTAAAGCTGAAATAGCAAATTCAATCAACAAAGACATTCAACGTATTCTCGAATGGGGAAGCAATAAACTGGTTAAATTTAATGCTAACAAAACTCAGTGTTGCCTTATGTCCGCCAAAAAAGATCGATCATTTCCTGTTGTAAGTATGAATGGCTCAGTTCTTAAGTTTTCAGACTCTATTACTCTGTTGGGTATGACTGTATCTTCAAATCTCTCATGGGTTGACCATCTTCTGTCAGCTACCAAAACAGCTGCTCGTAAAATAGGCTTTTTGTACAGATCTAAGCAGTACTTTACCTCTCGATAACTCCTTCTGCTGTATAAGGCCCAAATTCGGCCTCATCTGGAATATAATTCTCATCTTTGGGTTAGTGCTCCCCAATACGCTCTCGATATCGTTGATCGTATTCAAAAGAGAGCGATTAGGCTTATAAATGACCCGTCCTTAACTTCTCACATACAGTCCCTTGAGCATAGAAGGATGGTTTCAGTTCTTTCTTTGCATTATCGTTATTACAACGGCTATTGTGCTGGTGAATTACATTCTTTGATACCATCTCCGGCTATCTTTGCGAGAAACACTCGGTATGCAGTACAAATCTCCACTTGTCGTACTAAACGGGCGCAATCCACATTTTTCTACACGGCTTCTAAACTCTGGAATGATCTCCCTAGTTCCTGTTTTCCTATCACCTATGATATGAGAAAATTTAAGGTAGCTGTTCATAGGCATCTATTGGCAATTCATTATCCCTCTATCCATCCTCCTAAGTGTTCCTGAGTGCTTTAGGTCCACAATCATAAAAAAAAAAATTTAAAAAACGTTTGATAATTTTGTCGAAGTATATTTCGTTTACAGAAAATAACAGATAGTGAGCATAACTAGTTAAAATCACTTCACTATGTGCAAGAAGACCTATGTTATTTTGCCTGAGCTACTTTTAAAAAATAATTTTTTCGCATAATACACAATTTTTGAACAATAAAAGAATATGTACCGCAGAACGAGACACATCTTGAGCACCATAATATTTTTTTGATAACGAAAAGTGGCTCTTTTTAGTCACATAAATCCTTCACTCATGTATTTCTTATTCTGAAGTTTTTGAGAAATTTTATGTTTCAAATGTATGAAGGCGATAACAATTAAAAAAAATTATTATTATCGCTTTTATTTTTATGTTTGTTTTATTCGGATTCAACTTCTAGGGTCATTTTTCGAAACTGTTTGGTGTGTATGTCTAAGGTGTTTGTTTCTGTTGCTTATGCGATTATAATTCTGTGTAGAGTTTTGTGGTTCTTAAGAAATCAAATAACTGTTTTAATTTGGTTGGATCTGAGAATACCTCCTTTTGGAATGGGCATGTTATTTTTATATTGCTCCTTTCTTTATTCTACGACATTCGTTGAGGATGTGTTCAGTGTTCTAATGTTATTCTGGTGTTACACTGTTGGCAACTGGGCACATGTGAGTTTGTCAGTAGGTAGGTGTGCGTCAGCTTAGTGTGGTCTATCCGTAGGCGGGTTACTGTTACACTTTCTTTTCTCGTTATTTGTAACAGTTTTCTACCTTCGTTTGCTATTGGTTGATGTTGTTTTAGTGTTCTATTTTCTTTTGTCCAGTCGCGTATCTATTTGTCCTAAAATAAAACCTGGAAACGTTGAATGCAAATCGCCCTAGTCATTTCAGTGTAAACATGATATGACGATTTTCATTTGACTAATATTTGGAATTATGCCTATTCAATATTTCGCTACTAGTCAAATATGCTTGGTCGGACCAAATCACATTTCTTACAATTGCGCTGCGGTACACTTTTCTATAAACCTTCCACACGAATAAGTACTGCGATCTACATCTACTGGTCTTAGATAGTATATTATGTTAAGTGTGTATGGTTTATATCTTTATTTTGTTAATTCTCTTTATATTCTGGTTTTGAATATTCCTCAATCATTTTTTAATATTCTAAAATAATTCATTAGACCGGCCTACACGCTTGTTGAAAAATTAATCTACCTCCTAGTATCTTTCTTTCTTGTATCTCCTTAATTGAATGTTTGCATATAAACTAAAGAAAAGCAAGGTTTTAATAGCATATCTAGTAATACTTAAAAATAATAAAGACAAACCAGTTGTAGCAATTATATTTTGTATTTTGTTTTATCATGGCCGAGCATGGTCTACTAAAATATAGTTAGGACTTTATTAAAATTTAAATATTGCTTTCAATTTAAAATCAAAATATAGGCATGATATTTTTCAACAGCTTAAGACATTTCCAACCAAACTAAAGTAAAATATATAGGGTATTTCATTTAAAAAACACAATTTCTTGTGAATGTGTTCGTGTAGTCGTATAATTGGAACAATTATACGACAACTATATATATATATATATATATATATATATATATATATATATATATATATATATATATATATAGTGCATAGTGCTACGCGATAGAGGACACTAAAATAAGAAAAAAAGTTTCTATGAACGCCTTCGTTTAAAAGATATAGGGTGTTGAAGTTTAATTAATTTTTCGTTTTTTTTTAATATCTTTTTACAATGATGTAATAAGCGGACAAAATTTCGTATACAGGGGCTTTTTATCACGCAGAATTCAGATATGACCTTAGTTCTTTTATTACTGATAGAGGGCGCCACATACAGGTTTCCATCTTGTTTGAATCCGTCCTAACTTTTTTGCCTTACATTGTATGTCATTATCGACAGGAAGAATTTGTTTTTTCATCTTTTCTGCTTCAGAAAGGTATACCTTATTGAAGTCGCTAGGACCAACGGTTTACAAGAAAAATGCATTCGATGCATGCAAATTATCCAAAAGCGCCAAAGTAATTTATTTGCAAAAACAATGATATAACACTTCAACAATTAAATTTTAATAGCAACAATGAAGGGCAGCGATTAAAAAAAAACATTATATTTTTAATATTATAATAAATTTCAAATTGTTGTCCTTGAATACATTTTTCAATGTTTCTCCCTAAGGTTTGACGGCATCTTTGAAATATTCCTGGGTTATTACGGAATCTATCTGCGGATTCCATAATTCTTACCCATAGTTGCTCTTCATTATGTATTTCTATAGAATAAACATCATTTTTCATGAATCCCCAAAATGAAAAATCTAGGGGATTAAGGTCGGGACTACGAGCTGGCCAGGGTACAGGTCCCCCTCAACCAATCCGCGTATTTCCAAATCTCCTATCCAAAAGTTCCCTTGTCAATCGAGAAAAGTGAGCTGGCGCGTCATCATACATGTAACACATTCTACCAATAATAGCCAATGGTACATCCCCAAATAACGTATTTAGTTCATTCTCCAAGAAATTTCGATACAATTCACCTGTAAATCGATTGGGCAATTGAAATGGGCCAATTAAGTAATTGTCAATTATACCTGCCCACACATTAATAGAAAACCCATATTGGTGACTTCTAATTACGGTTTGATGAGGATTTTCATCACTCCAATGGTGCATATTATGTAGGTTCAGAACATCATCACGGCTAAAACCAGTAAACAAAATTGAAGAAAAAATATCGTGCCTTTGATTTTGCAACCATTCGCAAAATTGTACACGAGGAAGATAGTCATGTTCTAATAGTGAAGGAACCTTTTGGAAATGACACGGGCGAAGAAGTTGTTCATTGAAAATTTGTCTAGCTGATTCACGGTTAACATTTCGTAGCGCTGAACTTGTTTACCTGGTGCTTGTTCTCGGATTATTTTCTACCATTCGTAAAACAGTTTCTTCGTTTCGCGCAGTGCGATAAGTTCTGGAAATTCCACTATTAACTTTTGGTTTTTTAAAACAGCCATCTTCACCCAAACGCCAATACGTCAATACGTCAATAAATGTCCTATTATGAGGAATATGCCTTAATGGATATCTTTCTCGATAGATACGTTGAGCTTCGGAAGAATTTGATCTAGCTTCGCGGTAACACATAATTATGTCCCTGTATTCTTCAAAAGTGCAGTGAAACATTTTTGAAAGTAATTTTGAAAAATCAATAGGAGAATCAATGAAAAACTTAATCAAGAACATAAAATAGCTCTAACAAGATAATAATATTTTGACAAGTGTCATAGATTTCGTTTGTTTTTTTCGTAAATTCCCATCACTCCGATAGTACATATTATTTAGTGTTCCTGAATCGGCTCACTACACTTTTGAAGAATGCAAGGATATGATTATGTGTTACGGAGAAGCTCGGTCAAATTTCTCCAAAGCTCAACGTATCTATCGAAAATGATATCCTTTAGGACAGGTTCCTAATGTTCGAACATTTATTAACGTTTGGGTGAAGAAGAACTCGTCGCACTGTTGAAAAGGAATAACCTGAACACATTATTAGAAGATGTTTCATTGGACATTGTTGCAAGAGTGGACTTTATGCTTGATGGGAAGTTAGCTCCCTTTTCTTGAGTGGTAATGAAATTTTTTGAAAGGAGGTTTGAAAATAGGTGGATTTGTCGTGGGGGCTTGTAATATGATCACTGCTCTTCAGTAATAAAAGAAATAAGGTCATATTTGAATTCTGCGTGATAAAAAGTCCCTGTATATACAATTTCGTCCGCTTATTACATCATTGTAAGAAGATATTATGAAAAAAACAAAAAAATAATTAAACTTCAACACCCTATATCTTTTAAACGAAGGCGTTGCGGATCTAAGTTCATAGGAACTTTTTTTCTTATGTTAGTGTCCCTCTATCGCGTGGCACTATGCATGCACTATAATATATATATATATATATATATATATATATATATATATATATATATATATATATATATATATATATATATATATGTTTTGGTACACAGTTGGCCAAATTTAAATGTGGGATAGCAGTGCCTATTCTGAATATATTTGCTCTAATAACTCGTAGCCTAAGTTTTATCGTTTATTAAATATGATTTTTTTTATATTTATTAAAAAATTCCCAAATTTTCGCATTATTATGTCTATTACTTTTTTTTTTGTATGTTGTAAGTTCTCAAAATAAAGTTTGCTCTTGTCTTAATACTGCCTCGTAATAAATAAATGGGTATTGATGCAAATAAATAAAATAAAAAAAAATGTTTTTTCATTTAAATTTCCTATTTTCATTTTTTCCTAATTTCCTGTGTGAAAAGAGTACATCTAAAGAAAAAATGTTTACACTTAGCCGACCGATTCAGAATGTACTAAAAAATTCCCTTGCACCGGTGTATGAATTGCGCATGAGTACGACCGTATCATGAACGGTTTTTGACTGGATTGGAACAAACCTAATGTATTTACTTTTGTAACATGTGTGCTCGTGAGATGAAGTGTGAATGTAATTAAATAAAAATGACTATGCATTATTAAGAATTTTTGATTTTCTTAGTATTTCATTAAAAATATCAGTGTTTTTAAAGATTTGTATTAATGTGTGGCATATCTCTAGAAAGGAGATGAACCAAAGAAGTTTTTAAAAGTATTTTAAGATATTCATCGCTTTTGTTTTTTAATTTTAATGAAAAAATTGTATCCGATTTATTTTTCGCCCACCATCGGGACTTTGTTGCCTCATAGTATTTTTTTTCTTTACTATCTGCACCAAATACCCATTTATTTATTACGAGGCAGTCTCAAAGACGAGTAAAATTTATTTTGAGAACTTAAAACATATAAAAAAAAGTAATACACATAATAATGCGAAAATTTGGGAATTTTTTAATAAGTATAAAAAAAATCATGTTTAATAAACCATAAGTCTTAGGCTAGGAGTTCTTAGAGCACATATGTTCAGAATAGGCCCCGCTATCCCACATTTCAATTTGGCCAACTGTGTACCAAACACCCTGTATACAAGGTGATTCTAAAATAGGTGGTCAAAATTAGGGAGCTGATGCAGGATAGCAATACAAACAAAAAAGTCCCTATCAACTTGGGTCGTAAAACGCACCATTACGGAGATACAGGTTGTTTAGTTTTCAATTTGATAAGTTAATTTATTTAATATTTCGGTTAGTTTTCAATAAATAGCTTTCAAATTTGTAGCATTGCCTATAATTCTTATACCGAATAACGTGATTTATTTAATGCCAATGTATCGTGCAGATGGCGCTAGCTGCCGCATATTTTTGTGGTTAAAATGACGTAACTTTATTCTAACAAAAAGTATCAACTTTCCAAAGGCACGATTGGATTCTGCGATCAATATTGCATAAAAAAGGTATACCTTATTGAGCTCGCTATCTGTAACCATTTCCGAATAAAACTCAATTTCACATTTCAATTCTCAATTATTGGTATTATTACAATTCGGAGAAGTCAGTAGAATATTATTGAAATAAATGATTATAAAGAGATTTAACAGAAATTATGAATAAATTGCCGATAATGATATCATTTCAATTCTCAAAGTGTCCTCCATTTTCCTGTATACACTGTTGCAGTCTTCTCATAAGTGAAAATACTACACAATTTAGTCTTTGCTCTGGTACTATTTTATTGAAAGCGTCTTCAATTCGCTGGCGCACTTCCTCAACAGTTTCAATCAACTTATGAAACGCGATATCTACAACCGTTGTCGATAAAAATGAAATTTTACATTACGTGGACCTCGTTCGTGTGTAATCCAGTCATACATTCGCATTCGTATGGCACTGAAACGTAAAAAAAGTAGGCACTGACAGTAACTTGCTAATATTTCGCTGTCATTAACGTTTAAATTGTTTGAAATCGTGTTTTGCATCGTTGTTAAATTAAAATGCCACTCTACACATTTTCTGAGTATGTTGATATGCTACTGGTGTTGGGCGAATGTCTTGGAAGTGCACGGGCTGCTGTGAGACGGTGCAGTGAAAAATATCCCAGAATAAATCTGCCTAATTATAAAACATTTCTGTCTACTGAACGTCGCTTACGTGAAAGTGGAACTTTGAAGTCTCAGACTGCTGATTCACGTTTGGGCTGATGAGAATACGCATGCCAGAAAAACTACTCATTACCAACATTCTTTCAAAATTAATGTCTGGGCTGCAACACTTTAGGTACAGTGAATGCTTAAGAAGAGTAAAAGTATTTCTTAAGTACTTTTCCGAGATGATATAAAATGGAGGGTGTTCCATTTAAAATAACGGTGATAATCATGGGTGTGAGTTTTGGATCACCCTGTACAAAAAATAAAAGTTATCACAAAAGTGGTGTTTTAATAAAACCAGACTATCACGAAATTATTTTTCCCATGAGAGATTAGCCCTCAATTGTTCATGTTAAATAATATGGGGTGACGATTTCACTACGATTTTCACATAAAAATGGCCGTATCTTTAAAAGTACCCTGTAGAACCTACTAAAAACCTTTATCCTTGGAATAGTAAAAATGAGCCTAATTGAAATTTGACACAATATACAGGGTGTTCCATTAAAAAAACATAAATTTGACATGCTGAAATATCCTGTACATTATTAAATAATTTTAAAATGTACAACTTGACTTTATGAATAACTTTTATTTAAAACTTTTTTTCGTAACTATCAAGGTAACGGAGTTATCAAACTATGCTGTATAAGTTGATCACCTTTTTTATAGGTCTTGAATCTCAAAATAAAAAAAAACAAAGACGCTTTTTGATTTGGGGTATGTTCCGATGTAATGAATTACTAACGCGATATTTTTAGCAAAAATCCGTGTTTATAGCAGTTTTCAACGATTCGTCCCGGTCTTTCTGTAAAGGCAGTTTCTAGAGAACACCTGTTTGCTACCCCAACATATGCGTTTCCTTTTCTTTTAAACCCTTAGTCAAATATTAGTTACATAAAATAAAATATCCCGAAAAACATTATAAATTGACGACTTATTACGAACATGTCGAAACCCATTAATTATCTTTTCTTTCGCGATAACTATTGCAATTTGAAAATTTTTATTACAATAATAAAGTTTTCCCGGTCCACTACCTACAAGTCACAGAATATATTTACTCGCACTTGAACATCAAAATTCTTAAATGCTTTTACACAATCGATTTAGTCCTCTTAAATCAATAACAATGTCCAATACTGTTTAATTTAATTCATACAGGCTTGCACACCATTATTTTGTTACTTGAAGGAATACTTTAGGTTTCTTTTCAGATCACGCGACCATACACAACACTTCTAACTTGATGTTTGCTATTTAATTCTTAAATTTGCTCAAACACTTAATACTTTTGGGAAAACTCTTAATAAATCTTTTCCTTTGGATATGTTTAAATACTTTATCCCCAAAAAGGACATTTGAAGTGAACTATTATGCACTGCGATACTAATGATTTACAAATAAAAACTAACACGGATCGTCTCATAAAATACTCACGCGCGATCACCCCTTAAGGATAGCATCCACATATGGCCACATGGGTAATATCCACCAAAACATCAATGAATCCACAGGTGGCAACATAACATTTGTTCAAATTAAAAAGTGGTATTAAAAAAGCCGCTCTGTTTAGCCAGTTGGTATAGTCAGAAACTTAACTAGGAAGCCAGTAGTTATTTCATCCCTACTCTACTACACTAAACAGCGTCCGAGTTCGCGGTCCAGTTGTACGTTGTATCCTGTTTGATATACTTCGTGCTTTGTGCAAATTATACGTATTCTCTGTTTCATAATGAGTGAAAGTGAATCGTCAGTATTTGATGATTTTTCTCTCAATGAGTCTAGTGACGAGAATGCTGAAAGCGAGTGGGATGAGGAAATCGAGGATGAATATTTTACGCCCGTAGATATGGGAGATTTTAAAATCGTCGCTGACCCATTCCAGGTATAGGAATAAAAATCTTTTTATTTATAATACAAAAATTATGATATATTTTATTTTAAGACAAACTCCAAACGAATTTAATCAAAATGTGTCTGACGTGTGATGGTGTCCATCCTGCTCGAGAATGTTTTGAAGCATTTATGTCAAACCAAATTGTACAAGATCTATGTAAATGGACAAATGAACATGCATCTATATATCTGGAATGTCAACAACACTTTCTGGTCTACAATCTAAACTGGAAAGAAGTGTCTGTGGACGTACGTATTGATAAGCTTATGTTTATATATGGGAATAATAAAGTATCCCACAATTCATGATTATTGGAACTAGAAGTCATTTTTATTTGCTAGACCAAAAGTTTTTACTTATATTGTGAGCCGCAACATATTTTTTTCAATTCTCAAGTTCCTTCGATTTAGTAAACCTAGCGACCGCTTACCCGGAATACTACGTTTTCTACCGCTTTACGAGAAGTTTGCATGGGGTTGATAGATCCTGGAGAAACAGTTGCCATAGACGAGTGTCTATTATTGTATAAAGCGCGTTTTCATCAATTCATAAATCCAAACGAGCACGTTTTGGCATAAAACTGTTTTGTCTTTGTCCAAGTGATCCTGAATTTCGAGGATACAACTATAGCTTTTGCCTTATATTGGATTTAGATCACGTTCAAAATTCACAACGTTTGAGTATGTCAGAAAAGGTTGTGGTGCATCTATTCTCAAATTTATTAGACGAAGGGCGTTAGATTATATTAGACAATTGCTATCCTCGGGTAGGAAGTCGCACCACTACTTTTCTTTATTACTAATTTACTAATAACTTGCTATTTATTTAAATTATATACTGCGGAGTGACTCGCAAAAGTAACTAAGAAGTCATTTTTTAATCGTTAGTTGTGTTGCGGGATAAAAGGATAAAAAAAGTATAACTTTGGTCTAGAGCTCTAGCCCGATTTTCGAATTATAATAATTTTGTTGTTGTGTTTTGGGTAATTTTTGTAGGTATTGTAGCACTACATATTGTCTTCCAATGCAATTGGGGTTTATGGGGTAATTCTTGGCGAGTCCACTACCACCGTATTGTAGTACTGTTTCACTAGTTCACTATTAAGATTTTTTGTCTCCTTTTTTTAGTAGTTACTAAATTTATTCAAGTGGTAGTGAAACTCCCGCTGGTAGTATCGACTTAAATTTTATATGTCAATCAAGTTCGTTTTAGTTTAAACATCGTTAATAGGTATTATTTTTGCTTTAAGTTCATTAATTTTCCTCCGTTACAAATTTTGTTACAGTGCATATTTATGTTTAGTTATATTTGGGTTTATTGTACGAGTATTCTCAATTTACTTTTTTTCCACTTTTTGTTTCTGTTTGACTGTTCCTCCCCTTTCAAACTTTGGGGGCTAAATCAAAGTTTGTGGCGCTCAACATCTCTCCTTGTTCTTCTTCCTACTACTCTTCCTTTCCCTTTTCTTACTGTATTTCCGATTCCACCCGCGCATCCGATGCTCTGCCCTCCCGACTAGCCGGAACATCACTTTTGTATTCTGTATTACCACTCAAATAAGTTGTTTTACTAGTCTTTTAGAACTTCATTTTTTTTTGTTATGCTGTCATTTAAACCCCCTTGCTCCGCCTATGGGCTTTTTTCGATTTTAATTTTTTAGGAAATTTACTACCGCTCAAAAATGTTCATTTACCAATGAATTGGAAGAACTTTATTTTTTGAGTAAAGTTGGTATACAGGGTGTCCGGAAATTAATGCAACAAAAATTGTCCACAGATTCTCAAAACGAAATTAGGAGACCTGTATTTTTTATTTTTCCTAAATTACCCCCCCCCCCCCTTTCGGAATTACATTTAATAAGTCAGAAGCCTCTTATGGGAAAATTACGAAATTTGGAACACAGGGGTCATACGACATGTTGAATCTGATGGGGTGATGCTTTTGGGAATGAGAATCCGTTAAGACACTTTTTTTAGTGCCCTCTTGTCTTTGGAGCCCCAAAAATATGTCCGAATATTACAATTTCTTAAATTCCTTTAGAAAGCTTATTAAATTTAGAAACGTTTTTATCTCTTGCAATTTTCTCGTAAAATGCGTCGTATACGAGAAAAATTGCAAAATGTGATCGAATGCATATCGACATTTGCATGAAATCGTATGTGGCTCGTAATCAATAAAGAAATTTGCTTTTTGAGATTTATTTAATGCAAAAATAATGACAAAGCAACTAAAACAAAAACTAAAACAAAACAACAAAATACAGTTAGTTTCCTAAAATGTGTTCAAAATGTGAACCGTCTTGTTCATCACAAGCCCGCAGACATTTTACAAAATGCTGACGTATTTTTACATAATAGTAGGGAATCTGCCTAATTTTTTCAGCCGAGGCAATGATTCTTTCTTGTAATCGTTCGCTAGTTCTAATTGGTACACGATCCTTCATGGCCCCCCCAGAAAGAAAAGTCCATAGTGGTTACATCTGGGGAACGGGGGGGAGGGGGCATTCTACATTAGGGGAATTGTAACCGATCCAACGTCCTGGATAATTTTGATTCAGCCATTCGGTTACGAATCGCCCCCGGTGTGGTGGGGCACCATCGTGCATAAACAACAAATTACGTCTAATTTCGAGGGGAACATCCACCATAAGAATTGGTAGTTCATGTTCCAAAAGATTCAGGTAAGTTTCGGCATTTAGCCGAGGGGGCAAGAAATGTGGGCAGATAATGTAATCTCCGACGATTCCAGCCCAGCAATTAATTGAAAACTTTCCTTGTACCTGAGTCTGCCTTATAACGTGTGGATTTGCCAAGGCCCAGTAATCAAGGTTGTGGAGATTTATTATGCCATCTTTTGTAAAGCACGCCTCATCGGTAAAAAAAGATCGGTTCAAAAATTCTGGATTTCGGTTGTACCTTTCAAGAGCCCATAAGCAGAAATTTGTCCGTCGCGGAAAATCTTCTGGCTTAAGTTCTTGAACTTTTTGAAAATGAAAAGGCTTCAGTAACTGTCGTTTGATAAAACTGTGGATTCTTGTTCTGGGAAATCCAAGTTGCAGTGATGCGCGTCTTATGCTTATTTCGGGGTTTTCTTCAAATAAATCTAAGATAGTTTGTTCCTGTTGGTGTGTTAACATACGACGTCTTCCTGCATTGACTCTTCTTGCATTTACAGAGCCCGTTTCCATAAGTTGCCGGTGCACACGCGTAAACGTCGAATGATATGGGAGTACTCGTTGGGAAATCGGTCAGCGTACAGTCTACGCGCGAGATGTGAATTTCCACGGGCCTCTCCGCAAATCATGTGCATTTGGACTTTTTCTTGTACGGAAAATCTCTCCATTTTTCTTATTAAACACAGCACAATGATAATCTGACAATTGTTAAAAACTAACTAATAATCTGACAGCTATTAAAAAGCAAATTTGTTTGTTGATTACAAACAGAAGCTACCTACGATTAAGAAGTTGAATTTCATGCGAATGTCGAATACATTCTAGGAATACGTTTTAGGAAGCTAACCGTATTTTGTTGTTTTGTTTTAGTCGCTTTGTCATTATTTTTGCATTAAATCAGTCTCAAAAAGCAAATTTCCTTATTGATTACGAGCCACATACGATTTCGTGCAAATGTCGATATGCATTCGATCACATTTTGCAATTTTTCTCGCATACGACGCATTTGACGAAAAAATTGCTAGATATAAAAACATTTCTAAATTCAATAAACTTTCTAAAGAAAAATTACTTTTTAAGAAATTGTAATGTTCGGACATAGTTTTGGGGCTCCAAAGACAAGAGGGTACTCAAAAAAGTGTCTTAACGGATTCTCATCTCGAAAAGCATCACCCGATCAGATTCTACATGTCGCAAGACCCCTGTGTACCAAATTTCGTAATTTCCCTATAAGAGGCTTCTGACTTATTAAATAAAAACTATTCTTGGGTGCGAATTTCAGGGGGCTGTAGTTCCGAAAAGGGGGTTAATGTGGGGAGAATAAAAAATACGGGTCTCCTAATTTCGTTTTGAGAATCTGTGGACAATTTTTGTTGCATTGCTTTCCGGACACCCTGTATACCGAACGACTTACAATTCTGAATTGAGTCTCAAGGGGTTAAACAAATTTGTTACGAATTCATCATTGGAGTTATGCATGAATAATTATGGAGTGGACCAAAAAACAGTGTAGTTATTTTATAAAAACACAGTATCTGTTGTGTCGTTGAAATACATTTTATTTTTAGTAATAGTATACATAATTACATACTCGTTATTTACCTTTTAATCGTAAAGGTCCTTAACGTAGTAATTTAAAACGACCAAATTCAATATTTTTTATAGGTGAGTAAGATTATTAAATGTGAACAATTTCATCTTTTGATAATTTTAAATATATTCCTGAAATTAGAGGTGCTAAAAGTAATTTTTAAAAGTTTTCGATTAATTAATTTTCTAGTGCAATCTAAAATAAAAGGGTAGAAAAAAGGATAAGTGGCAATAGAAAATTTATAGCGTGTTTGTACAACCCCAACACTGTTAAACACGCAATGATAAATGACAATGTTTTTGTCAACAATGTCAAGATCAATTTGTCGACTTTGAAATGCTGAAATTGCCGAATATCGTGAATAAATTATAAACTACGCATAAGTTACTTGAATATTTTAATTTTCACAAAAGCTTAATGGATTTGACGTAATTATTTAGATAATAGTACGAACGGATCCACTTATAAATACCGTATATTGTATAAGTTGCATGTAAAAGGCTTGATATCAAAAATAAATTATGAATTCCAATAAAGTAAATTGCCCGTGCTTTAAAGTAGTTGTAAAGTAAGTTATTAGTGGGGTACCAGGCGCACACTTCGCACGTTTGTTGTATGCCAAAAAAATTGAGAAATAAAACCGTTTTGCTATTCTCGGCTTACATCGATTAACCATCCACACCTTTCTTTATCATAAATGAGGTGTAGTCATGCATATTTTGATAATAATGTAATAAATTTAATTAAAGGGAAACTATTACTTATCATCATTAGTTTTTGAGTAATTTGATATTTTTGACATTACAAACCTAAAACTTTAACTATTTAACTATTTAACTTTTAAATGAATAGAAGGTGTCTCTTATTGAAGAACCGTAGTAATGTATCAAACTAAAAGAAATGGTACAGGATTAATTCTGACAGAAAACGTCCTTTTTATCCAGTTGATATTATTTGCAGTATGTAAATTGTGAATTATTAAAACTACCAATGTGCATACAGTGAAATATTGCCTCGATATCAGACGGTTAAGAGCTCTGCTCTAGATAAGTAGTGGTCGTGGGTTCATGTCCCACTCGAGGCAATCTTTTACTGTATGCACGTTGGTAGTTTTAATAATTCACAATTTACATACTGTTATGATATTGTCATTATTAGCACTTAGATGCGCTTAGTTTATAAGTTAATTACCTGCCTAAAAAGCTACTTTTCAATATTCCAGTTTTATGGGTCTGTATAAAACTCAAGCTTGCAGACACCTTGCCACAAAAGTGCCTGGTTACATACATATATATGAATTATACACCATCAAAGCTAATAAGGTACATGTTGTTACAGGCTAAATTCTCACTAGAGAATCCAGCCAGTAAAGGCAATTTGTGCCTCGGCATAGCTCAGTGGTGATGGCGGGGTTCTTAATAATAATAATAATATTAATAATAATAATAATATTTATTTACTGTCCAACAGAAAATGATCCAATTACAGGACAATATAAAGTAAACATAATAGTATAGGTGAAAGACGGCAAACAATTAACTAAAATTTAAAAATTAAATGCTTAAATTATTAAGATAGTAATAAACAAATTTAACATTGAGTTTCAGATTCTAAATAACTTAACAAACTGTTCAAAGTACAAGTAAATAAATCCACATTCGAATATTGTTTATTGTAAATGCGACAAGAATTAATACGAGGTGACGAATACAAAATATTAGTTTTGGGTGCAGCGTGTTAAAAAAATAAATGCCAGCGTGTTTTATAAACTGGGACAACAACATTAATGAGAGACAACAGCTTAGGAGTGGATAATGTTGTAAATAAACGTTAAGGTAGACTTAATTCTACTACTTTCTAAGGGCAGGAAGTGGAACGTAGATGGTAAAGACTTATGAGGAAAGCCCAATTCTGGATAACTGCCGTTAACTTTGAACCACAACAGTTTCAAGATACGCCGTTGAACAGATTCTAATGCGTCGATTTGATAATTACAAAAAGGATACCAAATTAAAGAACAGTATTCAAGTTTGCTCCGCACATGAGAGAAAAACAACGTTCTGAGAGCAATTATATTTAAAAAAGTACGTGTAATAAATCCCAGCATAGATATTGCGGAGCAAACAGTATCATTAATATGGAATCAAAAAGTAAATCTGTTATCAAAGTAGACTGCTATGTCCTTCACTAGTTCCGATCTTACCAATTACATGGAATCAAAACAGTAATTATATACAATTAGAATATGCCTTTTGGTATACGACACAACCTTACATTTAGTTTCATTTAATTTTAAAAGTTCACAGAAGACCACTTCGAAATACGGTTAAGCTGCAGTTGAAAAAATTGACAATCAGTAACAGATAATACCTCAGAAAAAAATTTAAGATCGTCTGCAAACAATAGAACACCAAAATCAACTATAGCTGGAAGATCATTAATAAACAATAAAAAAAGAAGTGGGCCTAAATTCGATCCCCGAGGAACCCCCGAAGTGACAAAAATTGTATCAGATACAAAAATATTGTGGACACGTTGCATTCTGTTACTTAAATATGATTGAAAAAACCTAATTAGAGAGTAATGAAAACCAAGATTGTTGTTTCGCGATGACAATGTCATGCGGGATGGTATAAGATACCTTGCTAAAATCGTATAGATAACATCTACTTAATCACGATTGTCAAGTGAGATAGCTAGGACGTCTGACAGACATGCTAAATTAATAGCCGTAGACCCCTGTTGCATAAATCCATGTCGATATTCTGAAATTAATCTTTTGAGTGAAGGATATATTCTATTGCGAATAATAATCTCAAATATTTTAGCAAAATTGTTCAGAATGCTAATCGGCCGGTAATTGTTACCTCGCTGAAATTTCCACTTTTCAGTACGGGGCATCTATTAGCAATTTTCCAAAGTTCGGGGAACATGTTAGAAGTTGAACATAAGTTAAAAATGTAGCATAACGACACAGCCAATACAGTACAACAGTCATTATCTAGAAAAGCAGGAACTTGATCAGGACCGGTTGTGTTGTTATCTTTCAATTTGCGTATGACAAAAATTGTTTCGCCTATAGTTACATTGGACACCTTATTAGTGGACTGCGTGTAAACACTTCTAAAAAAAATTCTAAATGCTCTTACAAATGATTCGGGCGTAGAGAAAGCCTCATGATTAAATTTGACAGTTCTTGGTATTCTGCATGACCGCTTTCTAGAGTTAATAAAAATTCAAAAGTGTTCAGTTTAGTGTTTCTTACTAAAATATCCAAACGGGCACTCGTATAGCAACTACAAAAGCGTTGAAATCGGCTAAAAAGTGGAAAAGGCGCCACCTGTTAAAAACATTTATAGCGGGAAAAACACACAAGGCTAAATAAACAGTAAATGGTCTATGTCGCTGTAAAGAAAAATCTTTGACTCAAGCTTTTTATCAATTGACTTCAATTACTAGCAATCTTAAATATGGATCAAAAGGTTTCTATTCTTTTAGCTTATTACTTTACGTCAACAAAATTGTAGCACAGAGGACGAATCACAATAGATCACAATCTATCAATAAAATGATTGGGTGCGCACCCTAACTAACCTAAAACTAATGCTAACCTAATCCGGATAATCCTGCACTAACGAAAAAAAAAACAAAAAAATACCTAACTGCAAATCAAAGTCGAGTAATGTCAACGTCGTTGAAACAAAAATTCGAGAAACAATTTGAAAACTCAAAATTTCAAAATCGGTAAAACTAAACTTCCGAAATATCCGGTATACTAAAGGTCATAATTCGATAGAGAAACGTCAACAGCAGCCCGTAACTAAAATCCTACAAAAGGCGCTAAATCAGGTAATGGTATGTTCAAAAGAACATCGGCTAACAGATCTCAAAGCGATAAATAGTAAGCTCATAAATAATCGTCATAAATTTGTAACACGTAAAATTCCAAAATTCGTTCAAAAATCATGAACACTTCAAAATACACTAACAAATTCGTCTAACGTAATTCAACTCTACATAATAAAATCTGCAAATAAAAGCGTAAACTTGACATTAAACAACTCAAACTTCGAAAAATCTAAAATGTCCAAAATAGTTTCTTATAAAGAACGGTAATGTCAATATTCTCAATCATTCGATAACACATCTGAAATTCACTACACGAAAAGTCAAATACAGATAACAAAATAAAAAAAAATACCACAAAGTCAACCTAAAATACAATTGATCGAAATAAAAAAAACGTCCCACCTTGGCCGCCTATTACGGTCGAAAATGAAATTAAAACAGCAGATAAGTAGTGTGCACCGGACTAGCTCGGTGGGACAGAGGACCGTGGGCGTGCTTTTTAATTTAAAAAATACTGAAGCTGGTTAGTCGTATTGTTGAAAGTCGTAAATAAGGGTGCGTCGTAATTGGAATAAAGTAATGGGCGCCAGACTTTTGTTAAGACGAGATCGGTAAGAATACACCTGGGCACCCGTAAACAAATCAGTCTTAAACAGTTAAAAGGTCTCACTTACCTTACGTTGACTACCTCCAGGTGCACGTCGGAGATGCTTCGAAACTTTAACTCTAGAATAAATCTCAAAATATCCACAAACTCAAATTTTAAGGCAGCGTGTGCGCGAATCAGCTGTTAGGGTTTAATGATTTCTTTAACTTACTTCACGTTACGTTACCCCCAACGCTTGTAAACAAAATACACTCAAACCAAATAAAAATAATCAACACTAAATGTTTCGCTTAATTATTACAAAATCGAATTCAAGTACTAATTATCTCCAAAGTTCTGTCATCAATTGAACTCAAAATAAAATTATTAGACATAAACTAGATCAAAATTTCTCTAATTTGTTAAACAAAAAAACTATTTAATAAAAAAAAAACTAAATGCGCCAATTTTAGGAAATTACCACTGATTACTTTCAAAACAAATCAATAAAATTTTAAATCAAACTTTAGCTTTTAAATAGTTCTTTTTAGTTTGAATATTTAAATCACCACTTTTCGTAAATTATTGCTTTCACTGGTTGGGAGGACATACCAAATAACGCTACAAAATTCAATTAACTTCGTCTATCCTACAAACATCAGTAAAACCAGAAGAACAGAAAACTACAATGTACAGGGTGTCCCAACGATAGAGTAAAGTAAGTTAATGCTTAACTAGAATTATTTGTGTAAATATTGTATGGACCATGGGGTAGAGGTAAGAAGTGTGCATTTTTTTAAAATATTGGAAGTTATACAGGGTGTGCCAGAAAAGCAGGACGTGAAAAAGTATGATTTTTTTAAATAGAACACCCCGTAATTGATTTTAGTTTTTAATTCTACGTGTCCATGCAAACATATTTTGTCATACAAAAGATTGGCTGAAAGTTTTTAGTTCTTGAGATATTCGCGTTTAAAGATTATTATGGTCATTTTCGTGGGGTTGATGAATGGGCATTTGTTCCGTTACTTCACAATGAAAAAAATTGATATTTCGTGTGAAAAATGAGTGATATTATACTAACGTTTAGACCGAGTAATATTTCTAATTTTCTCAACAGGGTGTTTGTTATAACCATTCAAATTTGAAAATTCTCAAATTAAAAAAAATCAGTTTTTTTTAATTGCACACCCTATATATTTTTATTTCATTTTATTCGCGATTAAAAAATCTATCATTTTTGTCAAATATATCCTATATCTATCTTTGATAGTTTTCGAGTAATTTCGATTTTTCACACTAGCTACTTTATTTTCGAAACATTGCATTGCATGGATCTTGGTAGCCATGGAAAATAATAATTGCGTTACTAAGATACAAAGGTTTCCTACTTGTCAAAATAAACACATATTAAATTTGTCGTTTTCGCATTTAACTTGTTATCAATTCTTGTATCAATTATGGATTATTCGACAAATGAATTAATTGATATGATATACGTGTTGGGCGAGGCTGAAAAAAACCCTTTATTGGCACAACGAATCTACAAAATGAAATATCCTGAACGTCGAATACCTACTACTGTTGGCTTGGAAAATTTGATGAATAGATTTGATTCTAGCGGTAGTGTTAAATACTTCAAACGTAAAGTTGTTAATGAAAGGGCAGCTAATGAAGAAAAAGAACTTGTAATATTAAATATTCAAGAAAATCCCCAAGTGAGTTCTAAAACATTAGCGACGATATGTGATACCTCCAAATCAAACGTGAATCGAACAACATTTGTCGAATAATCCATAATTGATACAAGAATTGATAACAAGTTAAATGCGAAAACGACAAATTTAATATGTGTTTATTTGGACAAGTAGGAAACCTTTGTATCTTAGTAACGCAATTATTATTTTCCATGGCTACCAAGATCCATGCAATGCAATGTTATCGAAAATAAAGTAGCTAGTGTGAAAAAATCGAAATTACTCAAAAACTATCAAAGATAGATATAGGATATATTTGACAAAATGATAAATTTTTAATCCCGAATAAAATGAAATAAAAATATATAGGTGTGCAATTAAAAAACTGATTTTTTTAATTTGAGAATTTTCAAATTTGAATGGTTATAACAAACACCCTGTTGAGAAAATTAGAAATACTACTCGGTCTAAACTTTAGTATAATATCACTCATTTTCACACGAAATATCAATTTTTTTATTGTGAAATAACGGAACAATTGCCCATTCATCAACCCCACGAAAATGACCATAATAATCTTTAAACGCGAAAATCTCAAGAACTAAAACTTTCAGCCAATCTTTTGTATGACAAAATATGTTTGTATGGACACGTAGAATTAAAACTAAAATCAAATAGGGGTGTTCTATTTAAAAATCATACTTTTCACGTCCTGCTTTTCTGGCACACCCTGTATAACTTCCAATATTTTAAAAAAATGCACACTTCTTACCTCTACCCCATGGTCCATACAATATTTACACAAATAATTCTAGTTAAGCATAAACTTACTTTACTCTATCGTTGGGACACCCTGTACATATGCTAACACTACTTAATATTCAATTTAAATCTTAAAAATTTAAAATAAAGGAAAAAGCTATCCAGCTATGGTTAAAATTCCAAAACATTTACGTAACCAAATGGTCACTCAAAATCAATTTTACAATGCCAAATCTTCATACACTTAAATCTGTAGTACATTTAATTAAATATTAAAAAAAATACAAAAGATAGCGCCAATAAAAGCAGTTCGTCAAGCTTAATTTACAATAACGTGAAAGCATCAACACGTCAGCTAAAACGCCTACGTTTATTCGCTTTACCTACTAATAGCTTTGCCAAAATGCGAACAATCGTATGATAACCCAATCGCAATAAACGTACAGTGTTAAATTACCTTCTACAAAAATTCTTGAGTACTTCTCCTCCAGGTGACCACGGAAGCAATCTGGACATAACCGGCCTCGGCATACCTGCTGAATAACTTCCCAATCGGCAAACCAAGGCAGCAATGTCCAAATATCAAGTTTTGATAACGTTACGTTTTATTTGACTGGCCTGGACGTTATATAGTTTAGCAAAAAAAAAACGAAAAATAAGAAAAAAATACACACGCACACACACACACACACACACACCACACACACCCGCACGCACGCACGCACGCACGCACGCACGCACGCACGCACCACGCACGCACACGAACACGCACGCAGCACCACGCACGCGCAGCACGCACGCACACGCACACACCACACGCACACACGCACACAGCACACACGCACACACGCACACACGCACACACGCACACACGCACACACGCACACGCACACACGCACACACGCACACACGCACACACGCACACACGACACACGCACACGCACCACGACACACGACACGACACGCACACACGCACACGCACACACGCACACACGCACACACGACACACGCACACACGCACACACGCACACGCACACACGCACACGACGCACACGCGCACGCAGCACGCACCGCGCACGCGCACACGCGCACACGCGCACACGCGCACACGCGACACACACACACACACACACACACACACACACACACACACACACACACACACACACACACACACACACACACACACACACAGACACAGACACAGATACAGACACAGACACAGCACAGACACAGACACAGACACAGACACAGACACAGACACAGACACAGACACAGACACAGACACAGACACAGACACAGACACAGACACAGACACAGACAAAGACACAGACACAGACACAGACACGACACGACACAGACACAGACACAGACACAGACACAGACACAGACACAGACACAGACACAGACACAGACACAGACACAGACACAGACACAGATACAGACACAGACACACACACAGACAGACAGACACAGACACAGACACAGACACAGACACAGACACAGACACAGACACAGACACAGACACAGACACAGACACAGACACAGACACAGACACAGACACAGACACAGACACACACACACAAATATATATATATATATATATATATATATATATATATATATATATATATATATATATATATATATATATATATATATATATATATATATATATATATCCAGAGCGTTCAAACGCACATTACAATACAGTTTAGGATTAAGTCGAGTGGAACTAGCTCCCTCTATAGCTCAGATGGTTAAGAGCCCTACTCTAGATAAGTACTGGTCGTGGGTTCGAGTCCCACTCGAGACAATCTTTTACTGTATGTACGTTGGTAGTTTTAATAATTCACAATTTACATACTGTTATGACTTTGTCATTATTAGCTCTTAGATGGGTTTAGTTTACAAGTTCTCTTTAATTTGATATCATTTACGTAAAATAATAATAAATAATAACTTTGATCTGTTACGTACGAATCGTAAGCAATAACTGTTACACGTTCATTTCTGGTTACTATAGATCAGAATGGTAACATAAAATATAAGAAATGGATTTATCTGTTGTTTTGAACGACTTATGTTAACTTGGTGTGGTGTAACTAGTCCTTGTTGGCTTGGCAACATCGATTGCTCTCGCTCGCTGGGCAGTTCAGTAATCACGGTCATGAAATATAAGTGTCATATTTCTGTGTAAAGCTTATAATACTTCTAGTACTAAATACACGTTTATCCAAACGTAAGATTTTAGTTACTGTAAAATATATAACATTTGTCGACGTGGTGGATAAAAATTTGCGCATTTTTTTAGTTACGGTAAGGTATAAAAAAGAGGTTATATGTTTGTGTTGATCATTTCCTATATGATCGAGTGAAGTTGGCTTCATTTTGTATTGACTGGGCGAACACTGTTGTCTAGTGTTGTTAGTCAGTGGAACTACCCAGTTGTTGTCGAACTACGACCCTAGTGTGAAATGAATTGCCCAACTAGAAACGTGAGACGGACGTTATCAATTCGTCAAGCAAATATAATTGCTAGTGTTGTTTTGATATGGCTTTAATCGGAGATATAGAGCCTTTTAATGGCACTTCAAAGAAATTTAAAGCCTATGTAGAAAGACTAGGATGTTTGTTCACTGTAAATATGGTGAAATAAAACATGAAGCTTTTATTGTTAATTACATTAGGAGGCACAATGATTTTTCAGGCATTAAAAAACCTTGTGGCTTCGCGTAAACCTAGTGAGTTTACCGTCGAGGAAGTCTAGGACAAGTTGATTAATCATTTTTCTCCCCCTATTTCTGAAATCTACGAACGCTTTGTTTTTAATCGTTGTGAGCAGAATCCTCATCAATCTATTTCTGAATTTAGTGTAGAACTAAGAAAATTGGCAAATTCTTGCAATTTTGGTCAGTTTCTAGAGGTGGCTCTTAGGGATCGATTTGTATGCGGTTTCAGAGATGGGGCAATTCAACGAAAGTTATTGGGTGAAATCGGATTAACATTTCAGAGCACATTTTAAGCTATTATCCGATTTCGGTTCTAGCCCAAAATCCCATGTTATTTCTTATGGAGGTTCATTTTGCAAATTTTATCCCCTAATTTATGCCGATTTTAGTCCAAAATCCCATGTTATTTCTTATGAAAGTTCATTTTGGAAATTTCATCCCCTTATTTTTTCAACTCCTTACACACGCCTTATTTCATTCGCTATACCTTCGTAGATTTTGCAAATTTCATCCTCTAATTTCTTAACCTCTTACGGACACACCTCATTTTTCATCCCCTATTTCTTCCCTCTCACACCTATATGCAGGTATCAACCCCAATGTTCATCCCCATGTGACGTCATCAGACCAATGGTATTGAAAAACCGACACAACTGCGAGGGTTGTAACCTCGTCTTAGCGACACCCCACGAGACCCTCTGTTGAATTATTTACGTATATTAAATTGAGGGAGCTACCCCTAATATAAAAACTGCCCTTATGGGTATATAAACTATTTTAAGTGGATTATTCTTATCCAGCCTTTTCAAACAAAAAAATCAATTTTTCTCGAAAACGGGTCAAAATTTGACAAACATAAATTACCCCCCCCCCCCCCCAACACCCCGTCGACTTTTCTACGTACCTACCACATATATCAAATTGGGACAGCTACCCCTAATGTAAAAGCTACCCCTAGTTGGTGATAGAAATATTTTGTAAGCAGATCTTTCATCCCCTATTTCTTCCCTCTCACACCTACATGCAGGTACCAACCCCAATGTTCATCACCCACGTGACGGCATCAGACCAAGTCCAGCCGTTTCAAGCATAAAATCAATTTATCTCGAAAACGGGCCAGAATTTGCCAAAAATAAATTATCCCCCGCTAGCACATGTCGACTTTTCAACGTGCCTAACACATACATCAAATTGGGACAGCTACCTCCAATGTAAAAGCTACCCCTATCTGTAGGTGATAGACTACGTTAAAAAGACGTAGATTTCACCAGCTACCCCCACCATTTGCTTTAAATTTCAATGTCACACCATATTACAGTTTCATGGTCCCGATCCAGTCCGATCTCATCCGTATTTTAACCTTGAATGCAACTGATGCATCTACACAAGGAGAGTGCTATCATGATGAACAATTTTACGGTAAACCTAAAGTGATGTGAAGAGCAATTAGATATTAGTTAAGATTATAAGTAGATGTCTGACACTTGCATCAAAGGGAAACTTGTGCTTTGAATTGTGAGGTTTAATTAAATTGCACATGCGTTCTTTTGCATTTAAAATTCTGAAATTGTGTCCTATTTCCAAGCGATTTTGAAAATTGATCTTACAGTTTACGAGTACTCATAGTAGCTAAAAGTTAGGTACGGGGTCACGCTACAGAGATGATGATTGTAATAATTGATGTACAGGGATTCAAAACGGAAAAACATGTATTTACACCTAAAGAGCTAGCAATATATAATGGTAATCAAGCTGCCCATTTTGTGTTCAAACCACCGTTTCCGTGGCACGTCTTAGACTACAACAAACCACCTGGTTAATCAATAATCATCACTGCATCAAATGGATATCTGGATATACTCCTACACATCTTTTTCCACATATACTTCGTGAACTAATATCGGTAACAGATGATGTGTACGTTAAAGGACGAGAAAAAGCTGATTACATTCGAAAAATATTGAGACAGTCAGTTATAGAAATTGAAGACCAACCAGCTTTACCCAAAATTAAAACAACTTGTTTCTTTCATACACAAATTACTTGTAACTGTGCCTTGACGAATGTACACTTTTGGACAATAACCATGTAAGATAACCGCAGTAAAAGTTTTATGAAATTGTGCGCTGATAGGGTTAACAAATAAAGGGGAAAAGTTTGTAATATTTACTATAAAATGCAATTATATATTCTTTTAAGTGTTTTATTTCATGTAAAGCTACATCTTCTGGTACAAACTATTCCTATGGTTATACCCCACCCTATCCATCAAGGGAAACAATGTTAGGGAATCAAGTCAAATTTTAGCATTCCTTGGAAGTTAATTGCTTGGAAATAGCAAATAAGCGTTTGTATTGCTCAATTTTAACAAGAGAATCATTTCGTGGAAACAAGAAGAATGATGGGGTTGTTGTCTATGCTAATATCAAGGTTCTTGTGTTGGCTAAATTGTTTTTTGTAATAATAAAAAGATTATGCTTACGTGGGTTCATACTACTGCCCTAACCGCCAGGACGAGGTAGTTTCCCCGATAACCGGATCCGATTCCCAAAAACAGATAGCCCTTTCCCAAAACAGGGGGGCCGTTTCTTAAAACAGGGATCTGTTACCCAACACAGGTAACAGCTTCCCCCCATAAAACAAGCCAAATAATAACTCATTCATCGTAGCTGAGGCTAAATTGAACTAGGCTGTGCAAGGTCACAATCATTTCTTAGAAATTCATTTTCAAAGTTTATCTTAGAAATCTAAACATAGAATCAGCTCGTGAGGGGTTAAAGTGTATTTGCTCGAAGGGCGTCATATTAAAAATCTCAGTTCGTGGGAAGGTTGTTGTTTATGCTAAAAAGTAGGTCAAGGTTAAGTGGTGGTTAAATTGAGTCAAGGTCAACTTTTGTTGGTACAATGCTTAGAAATCTGAAAATAGGTGAAAGTAGGTCAAGGTACTGATAGGGGGTAGTTTCTATATTATAGAAAAAGCTGAATAATCCTCTTAAATCACCTACTTTTAGGGGGTATTTTTATATTAAGGGGTAGCTTTTCTAATAGTTATAGACACTGAAATAAGTCGACAGGGGATTATGGTCCAGGGATGTTTTTAACAAATTCTGATCCGTTTTCGAGAAAACTGACGTTTTGTGTTTGAAAAAGCTGTACTTAGAATGGTAAATTCTGCGCCGCTTTCGAGAAGAATGACTTTTTGTGTTTGAAAAAAAAGCTGGACTTGGAATAAAAAGTAGTGTTGGAAACCATGATTGAGTGTCAAGGTTAGAACGCGAATTTTTAATATAAAAGTCTTCATTGTGTATGCAAGAATCAGTATACTTTTGATTACCAGAAATGACGAAAGTAGAAGTAGTACGTAAGGTAGAAAAAGAAAGTAAAGAAAAAGCAGTAAGTGTGGAGTAGCAAAAGAAGCGATTGGAGGCGTTAATAAAGAAAGTAAAAGAAGTAAAACTCGAGTTGGTAGTGTTATATAATGAAAACAAAAATGACGAAGCTGTGTATTAGTAATGTGTAATGAGGTATATGTAAAAATAGTGTAATAAAGTAGAAGCATGAAGGGTTGAAGAGTATGGGGAACGTATAGTGTTGGAAACGGAGGAGTTTAAATGCATTTTACCTTAGCGCTTTTACGAGTATTTTAAAGAAGTAGTTTGGGTGCAGCCGGAAAAGCAACAAACATAACATTTAATAGTAGTGCCCCCAATCATGCTTTAACTAGAATCAATTTACAGAACTGTACAAAGAGTGTGTAAAATATTGTTATAAGCGTCTCACGATTATATATATTAGGTTTAAGGAACTATATTGTATAATTAAAAATAAAGACTTTAAGTGTTGTGAATATGGTGTTCTTATACGTTAAAGGGACGTAGACTGTAAAATAACTTCAAAAAGATTCCGTGGTACTGGTTTTCGGTATTCTATCCACGTGCAGTCAGCCCATCACAGTTAAACAGTTCTTTATTGGCTCTGCGTATCGAGGTTTTTTGTCGTTTGGGTGCGGCGACTTTTTGACAAACGTCTAGTCATTAGGTTTATATTAGTACAGAATACTATCGTTCTAGGATTTTATCCGATATCAACCTTGTTCCTCCAGATGGGAAGGTAATACATATCTATTTATGTACTTTAAGCTGTCGAAACACTGAACTAGGAAACAAGCTTTGATAGGAATTAGTTCTCGCAAATTTTATGTAAGGATTTTCTGGATGTGTATCTTTTTTTGTCTGAAAAACATCAAGGTTTCGTATGAATTTAGTACATTGGAGAGATTAAAAAGTTGTACTGCCCCTTTGTATGCTTAATCTAAAACCAATGCATGGTCTCGTTAAAACAACTAATGTAATCCCCCATAAGGAAATAGAACCCCTTTCCCAAGCCTACATACGTTGGAACTGGCTTCAAAGGAGCGAAATTGGACTACATACAACGTATAAAAGAAGAGTATACGGATTTATTGGAAAAGAACAAACAATGACTTTGTTTTGTATAAGTCCAGCTTTTTTCAAACACAAAAAGTCATTCTTCTCGAAAGCGGCGCGGAATTTGTCAAAAACCATCCCTGGACGATAATCCTCTGTCGACTTATTTCAGTATCTATCATTATTGGAAAAGCTACCCCTTAATATAAAAAATACCCGCTAAAGTAGGTGATTTAAGCGGAATATTTAGCTTTTTCTGCAATATAGCCACTACCCCCTATCAGTACCTTTACCTACTTTTACATATTTTCAAATTTCTAAGAAATGTACCAAAAAAAGTTGATCTTGACTCAATGTAACCACCACTTAACCTTGACCTACTTTTTAGTATAAACAACAACATTCCCACGAACTGAGATATCTAAGAATATGACGCTTTCCAAACCAATAAACTTTAATCCCGCACGAGCTGATTCTATGTTTAGGTTTTTACGATAAACTTTGAAAATTGATTTCTAAGGAATGACTATGATCTTGCACAGCCTAGTTCAATTTAGCCTCAGCTACGATGAATGAGTTATCTGACTTCTTTTCTGGGGGGTAACGGTTACCTGTGTTGGGTAACAGATACTTGTTTTGGGAAACGGCTCCCCTGTTTTGGGAAACTACTATCTGCTTTTGGGAACTGTATCCGGTTCTCGGAGAAACTACCTCATCCTGGCGGTTAGGGCAGTAGTATGAACCCACGTAAGAATAATCTTTTTATTATTACAAACAACAATTTAGCAAATACAAGAACCTTGATATTTAGACAACAACTCCATCATTCTTCTTGTTTCTACGAACTGATTCTGTTGTTAGAATTGAGCAATAGGAACGCTTATTTGCTATTTCTAAGAGTTTAACCTCCAAGGAATGCTAAAATTTGACTTGATTCCCTAACATTGTTTCCCTTGATGGATATGGTGGGGTATAATCATAGGATGCAGATTTACATGAAATATAACACTTAAAAGAATATATAATTGCATTTTGTTGTAAATATTGCAAACTTTTCCCCTTTACTTGTAACCCCTATCAGCACACAGTTTCATAAACCTTTTACTGCTATTGTCTTACATAGTTAGTATACAAAATGTGTATTCTTCAAAGCACAATTACAAGTGGTTTGTGTATGAAAGAAACAAGTTGCTTTCATTTTGTGTAAAGCTGGTTGCACTTCAATTTCTATTACTGACTGTCTCAATATTTTTCGAATGTAATCGGCTTTTTCTCGCCCTTTAATGTACATATGATCTGTTATCAATATTAGTTCACGAAGTATATGTGGAAAGAAATGTTTAGAGGTATATCCAGATCCCCATTTGATGCAGTGATGATTATTGATTAACCAGGTGGTTTGTTGTAAACTAAGACGTGCCACGGAAATGTTGGTTTGAACACAAAATGGGCAGCTTGATTGCCATTGCTAGCGCTTTAGGTGTAAATACATGTTTTGACACAATTTCAGAATTTTAAATGCACAAGAACGCATGTGTACTTTAATTAAACCACATAATTCGAAGCATAAGTTTCCCTTTGATGCAAGTGTCAGACATCTATTTATAACTTTAACTAGTATCTAATTGCTCTTCACATCAAATTTAAAGCAAATGGTGGGGGTAGCTGGTGAAATTTACGTATCTTTAACTTAGTCTATCAGTCCATCACCTACAGATAGCTTTTACATTAGGGGTAGCTGTTCCAATTTGATACATGTGTTAGACACGTTGAAAAGTCGTTAGGGCGTAGCGGGGGGGGGTTAATTTATTTTTGGCAAATTCTGGCCCGTTTTCGAGAAAAAATGATTTTTTGTTTACAAAGGCTGGACTTGGTCTGATGACGTCACGTGGGGGATGACCATTGGGGTTGGTACCTGCATGTAGGTGTGAGAGGGAAGAAATACGGGAGGAAAAATTAGGTGTGTGCGTAAGAGGTTAAGAAGTTAGGGGATGAAATTTGCTAAATCTACGAAGGAATATGGGATGAAATGAGGCGTGTGTAAGGAGTTGAAAAAATTAGGGGATGAAATTTGCAAAATGAACCTCCATAAGAAACAACATGATTTTGGGCTAGAACCGGCATAGCTTATCTACTCTCAACAGACGATAAATTGTAAAAACTGTGGAAGGAATCATGTTATGGGTAAGTACCCCACGGAGAAGTGGAAATGTTATAATTGTTTAATGTTTGGACATATTAAATCCTTATGCCCAGAGATTCAAGCACAACCAGCGAATGCTGTAGAAGAAGTCTTCACACGGTGAGAGATGTTTCAAATTCGGCATATCGATTAACGTTAAAAATGAACTATAAAAAATTTACTTTTGAAGTGGATACTGGTGCATGCAGAACAGTAATATCCGTAAACAAATTTTATGGTATTTTAGAGTTAGTTTTAGATCATGCAAAGTATAAACTAAATGCTCTTTCAAGTCAGCATAGAAAAGCTGTGGGCGAATGTATAGTAAATGTACAGTATGGTTGTAAAATGAGCTACCATTGAGAGTTATAGAGGCAGGTGAGGAGTTTACACCACTACTGGGAAGGAACCGGCTTAATATCTTGTCTCCTGACTGGAAAGGCATATTTTACATGGAAAGTACAATAAGTCATATTATGTCAATTTAGTGGAGACTATTACAAATAAACGCAAATCGTTATTTGATGGTAATATGTGTTGCCCTATCCAGCATTTTGAGATCAAATTTAATATAAAAGAAAATGCAGTCCCTATTTTTAAAAAGGCATATTCAATGCCTTATACTATTAAGCCATTAGTTGAAAAAAAATTAGATCAGTAAATAAAGTTTTTAAGGTTGAGCAGTAGCCATTATCATTGCCAAATGATATTTTTGCAAGCTTAGCAGGAGGTATAATATTTTGTTGTATAGATTTGTGCGGTGCTTATCAACAACTTAAGGTAAATGAAGCTTTTCAATAATATTTAACTATAAATACACGTATTGGATTGGTTAGATTTACTCCTTTAACATATGGTATATCTGGTGCGCCAGCAATTTTTCAGTCTTTAATGGATCGAAATCTTAGCTAGTATTCTAAATTTTCATTGCTATCTAGACGATATCCTTGTTTCTGGTACCTCGGAAGGCCATGTAAATAGTTTGTTCGAAATGGTGTTTAACAGACTGAGTAAGTATAATGTCAAAGTAAATGCTCAGAAATTTTCATTCTTTAAAGATCAGGTTGAGTACCTAGTTCATCGTATAGATAAAGACGGTATTCATCCTACTAATGATAAAATGAGAGACATAAAAGAGGTTCCTGAACCTACAGATTTGACACAACTCCGTTCTTATTTAGGATTAATTAATTATTATAGTAAATTTGTTCCTATGTTGTCAGGAATTTAATTTTGATGCAGAATGTAAAGCCGCTGTTGGTTTAAGTAAAATGTTAATAGAGACAAATCAATTTCTTACAATTATGACCGAAATAAATTGATTGCTGTTTCTTGTGAAGCTAATTCGTGTAGGGTTGTGGGGTTCTTGGTCATTGTGGCTCTGATTGTACAAAGAAACCCATACGTTTCGTCTCTGTAACTCTAAGTAAGGTAGAGCCAAACCATTCTCAGCTCGAACGTGAAGCACTAGCTATCATATTCTGTGTTAAGAAATTTGACAAGTATGTATATGGTAGTCGGTATATCTTAGTCTCTGATCATAAACCATTTAAAGTGATTTTTAATCCAGATAGAAATATTTTAGTTATGCCTGCATCTAGAATAATACGTTGTAATGTTATACTATCTGCAAATGATTATCAGATAGAGTATCGAAAAGGAACTCAAATGCGCGGATCAGATATGTTGTCAAGATTACCACTTGGTGATTCTACTGAGGTTGATGGTTTCATAAATTCTTTCAATTTAACAGAGGAACTACCATTGACCTTTAAGGATGTAGCTAGGTTGACAGCGCAAGATATGGTTTTAATCAAGGTGTTAAATTTTGTAAAAGACAGGCTGGCCATATTTTTTAAAACGACATCAGCTGTGAATTGAGGAAAACTGCCTACTTGTAGGCATAAAAGTAATAATTCCCTCTGTTTTGAGAAATAAAATCTTAGATTTAATACACGAGGACCATACTGGTATTGTAAGATCTAAAATGCTTGCTAGGTCAAGAGTATGGTGGCCAGGAATACAAGATATAGAGAAACTGATTTCCAATTGTAAATATTGCCAATTATCACATAATAGTAGCCAAACTTCCTTTATGCCTTGATGTAGAATTGTCAATGTTTTCCAGCGTATTCATATTGATTTTTTAATTAACAATGTCTCTTATCTATTAATAGTGGACAGTAAATCTAAATCGCTAGATATACATGTTATGTTAAAAGGTAACAATAAAACATACTATTGAAAAACTGAAATTTTCTATAATGGGTTTGCCGAACATTATTGTAAGCGACAATGGTCCCACTTTTAACTCGGAAAGCTTTCTTAAATTTTGTGAAGTAAACGTTATTAAAGCGGTAAAATCTCCCCCATATCACCTTCAGTACAATAGATAAGCAGCTAGTTAATTTTCTTTTTCATATAGAAATACGCTTTGTGCAAGTACAGGTATTAGCCCAAACATATTTTTAAAATTTAGCCAAAAACGTTACTTGCCCTAATTAAACCAAAAAAGGATGATAAAATGAATTATAACAAATCTTTGAATACAAGAAAAACAGATTTCTCTCTGTAGGGGAAAAAGTATTAGTAGGAAGTTTTGGTCCGTATAAAATAGATAAGTGACAGGAGGGTAGTGTAGTAAAACGTGTAAGCCCGGTGACGTATTTGGTTCAAGTCAATGATAAAGTGTTATGCAAATATGTTAATAGTATTAGAAAACTTTTAGATAATGCAAAGTTAGAAGAACCAAATACACCACAGGCGGAGAATAACTTCTTCGTAAATCTTTTAGGATTTAAAGAAAACTGTACTTCTGAAATTGTTGATTCATTAAGTCCTAAACGGTCGCCTGTAATTCCAATTCGGATGGGATGCAGTTCGGAAGTTCTGAGAATGTATTAGATAATCAAAACGAGGTATTACATAAACACAAGGATTCAACAAATTCAGAAAATGTTAGTCTAAGGTGTATGCAACTAAGACGTAGTACTCGTATACATAACGCACCTCAGCGTATGGATTTGTAATTCGTTACTGTATGTAAGGAGGGAAATGTTGTATAACTAGTTCAAACGCACATTACAATCCAGTTTAGGATTGAGTCGAGTGGAACTAGCTCCCTCTATAGCTCAGATAGTTAAGAGCTCTACTGTTGATAAGTAGTGGTCGTGGGTTCGAGTCCCACTCGAAGCAATCTTTTTACTGTATCTACGTTGGTAGTTTTAAAAATTCACAATTTACATACTATTATGGCTTTGTGATTATTAGCACTTAGATGCGTTTAGTTTATAAGTTCTCTTTAATTTGATATTATTTACGTAAAATAATAATAAGTAATAGCTTTGATCTCTAATCTACGAATCGTAAGCAATAATTGTTACACGTTTATTTCTGGTTAGAGTTAATCAGAATGGTAACAGAAAGTATAAGAAATGGATTTATCTATCGTTTTGAACGGCTTATGTTAAGTTGATGTTGTGTAACTAGTCCCTGTTGGCTAGACAACAGGGATTGCTCTCGCTCGCTGGGGAGTTCAGTACTCACGGTCATGAAATAGAAGTGTCATATTTCTGTGTAAACCTTATAATCGTTTGAAAATGTAAACTTTCACCATTAACACTCATAATAAAATACTTATCTTTTTTGGGATTTTTTAGATTGTATAATTTAAAGTATCCCAAAAAAGATAAGTATCTTATAATCGTTTATCCGAACGTAAGCTTTTAGTTCCTCTAAAATACATAAAAGTTGGATGCGTACTATTTTAGTCATAAGTAATGTCCCGGCATACGTGCAGGCAGCCAACATCCAACTTCGATGATGCCACCCGAATCTATACAGGGTGGCTGCGGGGGAACTACGAAGAATTCGTATACGTATTCTTTGAACAATTTTAAGCAAAAATGAATATGTGAAATTTTTCCCTATTCCTAACTCCTAAGGAGAGATGGGCGGTTGAAGAAAAATGTAAATGTAAGTAAAGAGAATACTCTTAACAGCTGCTTAAGTCTTAAAATTATCATAAAACAAAAGTTTTAATAACAATTTTCATTAACAAATTAACAAGAACACAACATAGCATAAAAATGCACATAAAAGTTTATATGGAGAAGGAGTATGCATAATATTTTCAAATACATTAAATTAATTATTCCATAGTGACGTATTTGTACACGTGCGCAGCTGAGTGCAATAGAACAAAATTGAAAAAATTACATGCAATACTTTTTGAAAAAGAACCTCAATAACGTTCAAACTTAAAAATTAAAAAAATTATAGTCGAATACCGACCGACCAGTGGGCGACTAGTATGAAATAATTTAAGCAATACACATCACATATTAATTATTGACTCTTACAGTTTAATGTTCC
This sequence comes from Vesta saturnalis, assembly GCA_036346205.1. Classification (NCBI taxonomy): domain Eukaryota; kingdom Metazoa; phylum Arthropoda; class Insecta; order Coleoptera; family Lampyridae; genus Vesta; species Vesta saturnalis. Next base: position 6,381,958 of record JARFJB010001883.1, read on the forward strand.
TCGTGTCTATTAAGACTGTTTTATATTGGTAGAACTACCCTTATGAATATTATATGCTAGTCTAAATTGTTGGTGGAGGTTGTATTCTTGTCACAGTATATGATGTTTGCTTAAAAATAAAATAAAAAAATAATAATAACAAAAAAACGTTTATCTGACAAGAAGAATCCATCTTGATCTTTCAATACGTATGGCTCATATACATTACTGCAAGAAAATATTGCTACCCGATAATAGGGCATTTAAAGCAATAGCACCAGAATGAATAAATATTTATTTCTCAACGTGCTTCAAAACAACATGTATGATTATCCACAGAAAATGTGTAAGTAACATAATAAAAGTAGTAATGGTAACAAATCGTTAAGGGAAAACAGCAAACTTCATGTAAAGTATGATTCTATATTTAAAATGTCCGTTAAAGGAACTTTTTGTTTATGTTTATAAATTTCGAATGCTTTCAAAACATCCAATTTTATTATAAAAATGAAAAAATATATTTTATGAAGTAATAAGGTTATACACTATTAAATGTTTTGCATATTTTGACTTATCTGTGTGTTTTTATTTGTAACATCCAAAGCCATGTACTGACTAGAGCACGCTCATTCGCATGAGCCGCTCGCCTGTGTGAGCGTGCTCAATGTTTGCGCGAGAATCAATGCGTTTCCAGGAGCGGCTCATTGCTCAGGAAGGCGAACCATTTTTGTTTTCAGTCGATATTCATAACTTGTAGGCATGGCATCGCCACAAAACATGTGTACTCTCGCGGCTGGTTTCATATTAATTCAGGCCTTAACTAAAAAAAAAAGTTAAAAAAACGAAGAGAAATAAACGCTGGTGGATTAGAGAGAGATATCGAAATCGGGACCAAAGTAACAGGAATTTAATGGCAGATCTACTTTTCGAAGGTGATGAAGCACCATTCAAAAATTTTACGAGAATGAGTAAAAAAGATTTTAAACTGCTTTTATCACTAGTAGAACCCAAAATAAGAAAACAGGACATCGGCCGACAAGCTAATCCTGACTTTGAGATTTTTGGCCACTGGGGATTCTTACAGTAGCCTTCAGTATCTCTTTAAAATTTCCAAGCAGTCTATTAGTGCACTAATTCCAGATGTTTGCAAAGCTATTATCGATTCTCTAAAGGAACACTGCCAGGTAAGTTGGAAAATTTTTATTTGTTTAATGAAGTGAAAAAATTACAAATCATGAATAATTTGCGACAGAACTTCACCAACATCGTGGCTGTCGTCATTTTCATTTGCATGTAAACTGTGATGAGTGGCAGTAATAGATGAAGGTGAAGGTGCAGGAGTGCAAGTGCTGCTTGACGACGTATATCCATAATACTGATTATTATATGTTGGATTAAAAGAGTTACTGCTGCCATATCCACTTCGAAAAAAACCCATGTCGACTTGGAATAAAATATTGCTTATTGAGTGTTTCACGCATGCCAGAGTTACAGTATCAGATTTGCGCATTTCATGGGCAATATTAAGGCCATATGCTATGTACGGATCATTAGCATTTTGCACTGAATCTTTCATTAATTGTAAAGCCTGGGTAACACTGTCATCTGGAGCAATCATTTCAGTGCGTGTTTTTTTCTTTGGAATGGTATTTTTTAGTGATACTTGCGCCATATTTTTCTTGAACGCTTCACGTTGTGGGTCTACCTCTTCCGTATCTCGTTGGGGATTTTCATCTTGTACTGGTAATATTTCCGTACCTTGTTGTTGACCTTTTAATAATTCTGCCCCTTCCGCTACCGCTGGTTCTCGTTCAACCCCATTATCGTCTAAGTAATTTTCTTCATTCTGAAACAAATGTTTCATTTCAGATGCCGCGTTCGCAAGAACAATGGTTAATAATTGCAGAACAATTTGAAAAGCGATGGAATTATCCTCATTGCCTAGGTTCCATTGACGGCAAGCATGTAATGGTAGAAGCACCGGCACATAGCGGATCCGAATATCGAAATTACAAAGATTTCTTTAGCATTGTATTATTTGCTCTAGTGGACGCCAACTATAATTTCCTCTACGTTACTGTTGGTTGCCAAGGGAGAACATCCGATGGAGGCGTATTCAGAAATACCACTCTGTATAAAATGTTAGAAAACGGAACATTGGATATACCTCCACCATCAATTTTACAAGTACCTTACAATGTAGAAATACCATATATTCTATTAGGCGATAGTGCTTTCGCTCTGAATGAATTTACTATGAAACCTTTCCAGGGCATGCACAACCCAGGTACATTAAAAAGAATTTATAATTACCGTCACTCCAGAGCTCGCAGAATTGTTGAAAACACTTTTGTACTTATAGTATCGGTGTTCAATATACTGAAGAAACCAATACCTTTATGTCCAGAAAAACCTATATTAATAGTTCTAGTTATTACGCATTTGCATAACTTTATGAGGAAACAAAGTTCAATATCGGTATACACTTCAGAAGGAACATTTGACAGGGAAACGAGCAACGGAGAAATAGTGCCAGGATCTTAGAGAAACACTTCTAATCAAGCCTCATTGCCTCCGTTAGTGAACACGCCACGTCGGCCGAGTGAAAATGCAAGGCGGGTGCGACAGCACATTGCAACACATTTCATTACCAATGCGTGTTTACCATGGCAAAATAATATGTGAATACACACAAAATTATACTTCTGTCATAGTTTAGCTTGCAATATTATCTACAGTGTCAGCTGGGCCATTCTTGTCTGCCAGAAATTGCATATGTTCGAAAGCAAACCATTTAGACTTGTACACTTCTTCAGCGCCTGTAAGAACAGAAAAGGGATTGTAATTCCTACTTGATAACATTGATAAATAGATATTTTCAAAACTAAACTACTATACTCTCGTGCTAAATAGATAGGTGGTGATGCTTTTTTAAAGTAATGTAAATGAATTTAAAACATGTATTGTATTAAAAGTTTAATGCTTACAAAATTTGCCGTTGTATAGTTATTTTACTACCTGTTTTAAGGGTGTTAGAATATAGTATCTAATTTTATTTGTCAACTCCAATACGTTTCCCAGTAGTCATAGATCTTTTTACTTTAGAACGTTCCCTTCTGAATGATCCCAGCAAACTTGTCATCTTTTTCTTAATTTCTTCCACGTCTATTTCCATACTTATTGAAATACTGCGCCAAGCATCCGCCTTTTGTTGTTTGTTAAAATAAAGTTCATATTTTGCATCCCACAAAAGTCTTTTACTTTCATATAAACTAATAAGCATCACACACTTTTCATTAGTCCACATGGTTATAAATTGACAGACAATCGAAAGAATTTAGTAAAAAACAACGTGCACCGTCCGGCGACGTCCACACTCGAGCGCCGATAGCATGCCTGCTGAGCAAGCTTGCCTTTGAGCATTGCCAAAAAACCGACAAGTGGGGGCTCGCGTCGAACACGCTCATGTACGCCAAGCGAGCATCCGAGCGCGCTCAGCTCAGAGGTACACATATGAGCCGCTCGCGAGTGTGAGCGGTTCATGCGAGTGAGCGTGCTCTAGTCAGTACATGGCTCAAGGTGTTCTTTATGTCTAATATCAAAGTTCCTAAGTATTTGTCCAATACAAACAGAATTACAGGATGCGCGGTCAGTTTATAGATAACCGACTTCAAACTGTTACTAATTGAATTTTTCGTATTAAAAAAACATTTAAGGACATTGTTATTAGTTTTTAAATATACTTTGTACTTCTTGTCCTTTTATAACATGTGCACTACTTTTTCTGATATTTAAAAAAAAATCATAAATTGATATTTATTCATTTCATTTTGTATTTGAACGCGTTAGGAAATAAATATTTATACAAAACATTGTGGAATTATATTTGAAATATTAGAGCTATTAATTATGGAATTGCATGAAGTAACATTAAACAATATAAATTTAATTAAAGAATCTTCATTAGAAGAACAAAGCAAATTATGCAGGAAACATGACTGAATATGAAATAGATAGTCAAATGGATGATTTAACAAAGAATTGCTTAAAGAAAAAGGTGATGCTTGCTTACGTTAACCTATTTTCGAGAACTAAAAATTCGATAACTGAGAAGATCATTAAAAATGCTCAAGAAGATGGTTTAAAGAAGAAACTGAAAACTAGTTTCGAATTAAAGATAACCTGCAAGTTTATACATAAATTGAATTTAACATATTTGACAATAACGTTAGGCAAATTGTCAGTTACATAAAACATAAAAAATACGACACCATCAACATAGAAGAAACATAAATCAGAACAATTCCTACAATTTTCACACAAGATTCGTAAACTCGTCAAGTGTTCAATTTATTAATTAAGAATTATAATTCCTTAACAAGGGTTTTAAGTACTGACCTCTTCCTATATTCCGTAACAAAATTTTAGAGATTTTAGCAGTAGAATGCGAAACACATCTAGAAGTGATCATAATAATTATGAATTCACATTGCTAATTAATTTAAATTTTGAAAACGGACCAAACTTAAAACAACAAATATTGCAATTATTTATTAAAATGGGTTAAGAACAAAATTAAGAAAAATAATCTAATTCTACTAAAGCAGATAAAGGTAACACATTAGTAATTGTACTAAAAGATGCTTTTATGCCGAAAGTGATGATTTTATTACTAACGAAAATTTAGACATTTTAAATAGAGGTCCTACAACGATGTTGCAAAAATATGTGAAATAAAATTTACAAAACTGCAATATATGATTTACAAATTTAGCAAAACAATAAGAACCCGCAAGTACCAAACCTATACGATCTAAACCACATAATAACTAACAGTTTAAAGTACGAATCAAATAATTCTGTTAAGAATTCTTTAGAATAAGTAATAAACTACAAAACATAAAATTTTCACCACATCGTAAGTTTTTATCTTACCAGCATGTTTTCTAAAATACCTCTTCAAGAAGGTATGCGCTTAGTAAATCATTTTTTACTTAGTAATAATAATGTTGAATTGGTTACAAGAATGGAGTTAATTCAATTATTTAATAACTGTGTTAATCAAAATTATGCCACACTTAATAATAAGATTTATTTACAAAAAGGAATGGTTTATCCTTATATGGATAATTTAGATGATAAAAGTTTTTAATTAAATGTTTTTGATAAGATTGTATTTTGGTTTCGTAATGTTGATATTTCAGCAAATTTTGATTGTCCATCAGATGGTATTGATAGGGTCTTAATTAATATTAACAATTTACATCCTAATATAAAATTTACACTAGAGAACCATTAATTTTTTTAATTTAAACATAAATATTAATACACAGAACATATTTAAGTTTTCCATGTTCAGAAAACCTACATACACCGACATTACGATTCTAAACGATTCAATTCACCATATATTATATAATTTAGCTGCATATAGATCACTATTACATAGACCCTTTCCATTACATCAAACAAATTTAATTCAAGAAAGATTAATTATCAAAAGAAATAGCAAATTCCAATGACTACATTTCAAGCATATGCGATATTTTAGTTAAAAATCACAAATTATCTATCAAAAACATTTACCCAGTTAACAGTGCGCCGGCAGATAATAAATACATTTCATTTCCATATTTTCGAAAAATATCAGAAAAAGTAGCCCATATACTACAAAAGAGAAGTACAAAGTAGCTTTGAAAACTACTACTAATGTTTTGTTAAACGTTTATTTAATGTCAAAAATTCACCTAACAGCATTTTAAAAACCGGGTATTTATAAATTGAATTGTACATCCTGTACTTCTATTTATATTGGACAAGCACTTAGGAACGTTGACATTAGCAAATAAGCAGAAGACAAATCAAATTATGCCAAACATTTAATCGCAAATCACCACGATATGATTTCACAAAACAATATTACATTTTTCATTTTTGTAATAAAGAAATAGATGTCTTGAAAGCATTCGAAATTTACAAACATAAACAGAAAGTGAATAGATTAACAGACATTTTAAATATAGAATTATAATTTACATTGTTTCCCCGTTTACCTTAACGATTTGTTATCATAACACTTGTTACTATTTTACTTATATAGTCTTGATAATGATACATGTTGCATTGAAACGCGCTAACAAATATTTATATAAAACATTGTGGAATTATACTTGAACATTAGTGCCAGTAATTACAGAACTCCACGAAATGTGGTTAAAAAATATAAATTTGATTTTGACGCGCACGACACACACACACACACACACACACACACACGCACACGCACGCGCACGCGCACGCGTACGCGCACGCGCACGCGCGCGCACACACAGCACACGCACACTCACACACACGCACACGCACACGCACACGCACACGCACACGCACGCGCACGCACACGCACACGCACACGCACAGCACACGCACACGCACACGCACACGCACACGCACACGCACACGCACACGCACACGCACACGCACACACACGCACAGCACACGCACCACACACGCACACACACCACACACACACACACACACACACACACACACACACGCACACACACACACATTATTACCCTTGCAAGGTTTATTACTAAATTTAGTTAATTCGTATGCCGGTTGGACATCTTACAAATACTGAAATCTTGCATTTAATAAAAGTAACAAGGACACAGAGATTAATAATAATAGCTAAATATATGTGACAGTTCCACATGAATAACTTTCACAAATAGGAATAAAGTTCTCTAACCTTAAACTACCGTAAAATCTAATATTATTCAAATTACTCAAAACACAAAATACACGTATTGGTAAGCGTGGTAATAGCGTTTAATGGTCTGATTAGTCTTTAACCGTCACACTTACTTTCAATAACGTGAGAGGATAACAACAGCAGATTTCAATTTTAAATCAAAGTAGATTTAATATTAAAATAAGCGTATGTAAACTAAATCCCACTGTTACGGTTGTGGGAAACCCGGAGTTACTCCTCATACCTGCCCTAAATGTTTTTGCGTCTAAAATGAGAGAAACCAAGTTTTGGATCATCTTCTCGAGGGGATAATTCTATCTTTAATCTCGTATTCTCCATTTTTAGGTCTAGGTGACCAACAGCGATTCTTACTCGATTTTATGTTTGCTAGTAGACGTAACGATGAGCGCCCTTACTTAACGATTCAATTTTGGGTTACCTCTGCAAAGGTCCACTTGACTTCAGCGCTTCACACACAATTATTGGTTGTCATGGTTGGAGCATTTTATTTTTGGCTTCCCATTTCCAAAAAATAACTTTGTATTTGCAATTTGGCAAATAGTGTAAATCGATAACCTTTGTACATGATTTTTGTCATGGCAATGGTCATTTACTCCTGCTAACACTGCCTCTATAGGACGAACGTTTAAATTTATTTTCCAACCTCATTCACGCTCGACGATCTTGTCTTAAACTTTTATTAGATACTTCTTATTCTCAATCATCCGATCTGGGGTGTACCACTATAACGGAATATCAAATTCGAGTTACTCCTGGTTGCAAACCAATTAAGAGTAGATACTACCCTTTGTGTCTTGCACTCCAAAATGTAGTCAATGAAAAGCTAGATAAACATGTTATCTTTAAAAGCTTTCAATCCATCTACTTAACCTCAGTCTAGGTCTGTAGTGCTACTGAAGAAAAGAGTTCAAAGGTATCCATTTTGTATCCACTTCTGAAAAGTCAACTCGGAGTCGGAAAAGTTGACCATCCGCGTGTGCGTGTGGACGTATATGCGTGTGTGGATGTGTGCGTGTATGTGTATGCGTGTGTATGCGTGTGAGTGCGTGTGTACGTGTGTGCGTGTGTGCCTGTGTGCGTGTGTGCGTGTGTCGTATGTACGTGTGTCGTGTGCTGTGTCGTATGTACGTGTCGTGTGTGCGTGTGTGCGTGTGTGCTGTGTGCGTGTGCGTGTGTGCGTGTGTGCGTGTGTCGTGTGTGCGTGCTGTGCGTGTGTGCGTGTGTGCGTGTGCATGTGTGCATGTATGCGTGTGTGCGTGTGTGCGTGTGTGTGTGTGTGTGCGTGCCTGCGTGTATGCGGGTGTACGTGTGTACGTGTGTCCGTGTGTGTGTATGTGAGCGTGTGCGTATGTGCGTGTGTCTGTGTGTGCGTGTGGGTGTGTGTGCGTGCGTGCGTGTGCGCGTGTGACTTCGTGTGTGTGCGTGTGTGCTACACAAAATAAACCAATAAAAGGTGACCTTTAGTGGGCGTTAAACGAAATGATTAGCTAAGAAAAAGTAAATTTGAATTCAAGTTGAAAATCTGATTTAGCAACGATTTCGGGCGTAAATTATAGTGATCAATAATTTGCAGTAAATAAAGTTTGGACTTTTATTGCAAATATGGAAAATTGTGTGATTTAAATGAAGGTTGAAAGAACGGCCCAATTTTAAAGTGTGATCAGCAAATGAGCACTGTGGTTGGGTTTATTGTGTTGGATATACGAAAAATGTTCTGAAAATCCAGTTTTCGATTTTCTCCGAGCCTGGCTAATGTAAAACACATCTCACCTGCCCCAGTTACTTTTATAGGCACCTGATCTTTAGAACAGGACATAGTTCCCCAGTGGTCAGTTTTTCAATTAATTTTATGGTACAGTTCCCCCAACACTTAAAAGTGCAGGGCACAATTCCGCCAGTCGTAATGATTTACTTTAATGGTTAATTAGTTAAGAATTAAAAAGGATAGAAAGGAAACTTAAAATATGCTGTAACCTAGGAAAGCCAGGCAATGAATCTGGTGTATCGCTTTTATCTAGTTGTGGCACTTGCCTCGTGTCGTTTCTATCCCGATACGGTTTTTATACATATTTACTAAATTATCGGAGAGGTCTCTGTGCTATCACCTTTATCTGATCTTCAAGCAACGGTAATTAGTGTTTTAACCGATGGAGAATTGTACCACACCGGATTTATCTTTAGTGTGAACTAACGACTGTTTGAGATATATAAGGAAGTAAAGTAAACATTTTTGTTCTTAGAAACCGGAATTAAAGCGGTATGATCTCATAGATGTTTTATTCTGAAGAATTTTGTTTTGAAATTTTTTAATAAGTTGGAAAGAGTAAATCGTTATTCTAGTCTAAACTACAAATCATATGAAGTTCTATGTTAAAATTAAGTTTGTTTAGGTGTAAACTATATAATCAATTGAAGAAGAAACGAAATGCAATTCATCTATATGAAGTAGGGTGGAATGAATTAAAAGGAATGACGTGATCACAGTAGAAGGCATTCTGTGGATTACTATTTCAATACTAGTATTTAGGCGGTTAATATGTAAGTCTAGAAAACTAATTTTGAAATTACTTTTAATTTTCATAGTGTAACGTGTTAACTATCAAAAAATTAAAAAGTGTAAGACAACCTAACGCTACCATCTTATTCTTTATATAAAGTACTTGTTCATAAAGCTATTTTTAAAAATCTGATTCAAAAGTTTTGTTAAAAGTCCAGGTTACTCATAAGAAGGCAAGCTTTTTTTGTGCATGACGTTATTGAAATTAAAAAAGACATCCATACGGCCGCCCGTCTCCGCGATTACAGAAACACTTTCTCATTCCTGTTTATGATGCCTCTATAGCATGATGCATAAATATTTTAAATCCACAGAGTACTTTAAACTGTGTAAATGTAAAAAACTCGATTTTAAGAGTTTTAGCCACGTTGCCGTTCACTAAATTGTCAATTTGTATAATTTATTTGGATATAAGAAATTTAAAAACCAACGTACATTATAGTGTTCTGTATTATAAGTGTTTTGTAACTGTGGTTTCATATTAGTTGAGTTGATCGGCCTATTTCCACAGTTTTTGCTTTTTGAGCGCGACGTTTTGGAAGCGGACTCTGCTTCTGTCATCAGGCTTAGTCCTGAGAAGCATTGTTTTCGCACTTGAGTCGAATACATATGTTATATATACAGGATTGCTCCATAATTCCCTTACTATTACAAATACGAAAAAATATCTTATATAAAAGTTGTCCACAGTCATAAACTACACATTTTAAAATTATTTTCAGAAATGGCGGACTTCCGGTTATACCGGAAACTCATGCCAACTTCGTTATTTTAAATAGAACAACCTATATATTATTACATTTTTGAATTCCTCGTTGAATTTAAAGGTCACTTTAATAACCATACTATGGGTCTACGTCGCATTACTTCTGAGTTATTTGAATTTTGTAGAAAAAATGACGTTTGCAGTACCTCCGAAAACTTTCAATATCTCGAAGACGGATACCGGTAGAGATATGTGGCTTTCGTTTTTTACTTCCGAAAAGGGTACCGCATCATTCTCATTCATTGCCAAAAATCTTGCTTTTAGAATTCAATAATTTCTATCGCTCCGAAAATATTTTTTTTCAAACAAGGACAACTTGATTTTTTTAAATCGAACCACCCATATTTTCTTAGATCAGCGGATAGAAAATTAAATTTCCTTTCCATTGATGTAACGTTATCGATATTTTGGAGTGATAGTTTTCGAGATATTCACATTTTTATCTAATTTCAGTTTTTATTGCGCATTGCCGCGGTGCATTGGAAAACGTTTGCGCTTGCGCTTTGCGGTTATGTAGCAAATACAAGATACGCACTGCCTTCAAATCGACCAGAACGCTCAGGGGAATGCTAACCTAAACTAAACCATACAATGAAGATCAGACTTCCAAGAATTATGTATACAACCTACCATGCGAATGCATAGGATAGAGCAGTAGACCACTCAAAGTGAGAACACAGGAACCTAAGAACAACATCTGGAAGGGCGAAACAAAAATCAAGAATCGCCGAACATGTCTGGAACGAAGACCACCGCACCCAATGGGATAACATACAGAAAGTGGCAAAGGACGAGAACACAACTCGTCGAAAACTCAAAGAAGCCACATACATCGCACTAGCAGAAAATCCAATAAGCCAAGCTAGTGTGGAAATGAAATAATATATATATATATATATATATATATATATATATATATATATATATATATATATATATATTGGATTACTCAGTGGCTCAGCGGTATAGGTGTCAGACTAGTGAGTGAAAGGTACCAAGTCTGTCAAGTGCTTGGGAAAAAAATTATATATAACATGTCGATTCGACTCAAGTGCGAAAACAGTCCTTCTCAGGACTAAGCCTGACGACGGAAGCAGAGTCTGCTTCCGAAACGTCGCGCTCAAAAAGCAAACCTGTGGAAATAGACCGATCAACTCAACTAATTTATTGTGTTACCTATACAGTCAAAATTAATGAGGGTTTATTATTACACTAAATACTCAGCAGGTTCATTTATTATGTCTTCATTTCCAAAGTGAGTTTTATTAAATGAATAGATTAACCAGTGTTACTCGAAACTATTTTGAAACACTTTAAAAATATAATGTATTACATACGTTATTTTTTTTCAATTAGAACAAAACTGAACGCCAACAACGACCATATTTAGTTTCTTTCTCATTAACATCACATATTTATTAATATTGCAGAATTGTCCAGGTCCGCGCTGGAAAAACAATTTAAACCAATTGCCATAAACAATTTGTCAATAAACACATTTGCTGACATTTCGTTTGCATAGGTACCTTCGTTTTTTTAACTCGTTTAATAGTATCTTCTCGCATTTGTTATTTATTGTTTAATATTAGCAGTTTTGAATATTAAGAGTTGTTTATAATTGAATCTTTTAGTAGTTTAGTATAGTATAGTCCTTTTTTTTACATATTATCATACTGGAACGAGTTTTTTTTTTCAAACTAGGAAAAGCTGGACATGGTGGCGTGTTATATTTTATATATTGTATTGCTGCTGCATACATGTATGAAAAGGGAGTATCCTGAGAGAAACCAGCCTGGCTATTATATATTCAGAAGACTCTTTCATAACCTTAAAGAATGCAGTGCATCTAAAAAACCTATAACAACCAGAAATAAGACATTAAATGAGAAAAAGTAACTAACCGTACTTCAGTCAGTTGTTGAAAATCCTACCATATCAACACGAAAAATGGATAGTAATACAGGTGTAGCAAGATCAACTGCTCATTTTGTTTTAAAAAAAGCCAAGTACAAGCCATTTAAATTTCGAGTTTGTCTAGATCTCAGACCAGGGGGTGGCAACCTACGCCTGACATTTTGTGAATGGTATACTAAGCAATGTCAAGAAGATATTAACTTTTTCTTTAAGGTATTATGGTCGGATGAAAGCATGGTGATGAATAATGAAATTTTTTATCACTGTAATACCCATTATTGGTCGCAAGAAAGAACGAGACAAAGAAAAGTACCTATATATTGACATTGATTTGGATTGAATATTTGGCTGGGCATTTTGGGTACACACATATTAGGACCATTTATTTATCATGCGTCGCTTACGTCCGATCGTTAATTAAATTTGCTACAAAATGATTTAGAAGAAAAACTAGACAGTCTTCCTCTTGAAAACATTACAAATTGTTGATTTCAACAAGACGGAGCTCCGACCCATAATGCTAGGGAAGTGAGACAGTACTTGAGTGAACAACACTTACGGTCATGTGTTGTAGTGTCCACGATCTCTAGACTTAACCCTTTTGGAGTTTTTTATGTGGGGATATTTAAATATTATGTCTATGAGCGTAATTTTGGAAGTGTATTTGTGTATGGAAATAGTGGGCAAATATTTGAACACATGTTATAATTGTTTTTTTAATTTTTGAGTGTCGTTGTTCCAAAAGACTTTTTGTGAGACGAGACTTTGATGCAACAAGTGAAGATAGAGAGAGTAAATGACAAGTGGTGGGTTGAACGATTGGTTAAGGCGGTTAGTCCTTGCTCTTTTTTAATACGAGAGCTAATGTTTTTTGATACTCTTTCATGGCCTACTATGACACAAATATTAAATTTTCATAAAAACTTAATTTTTTGGCATTAAAACTTATTTAAACATTATGTGTGATATATCGTTGTGATTGTTATTAAATAAAGCTATCATGTACGTTGTAGTTTTTTTTTCAAAAGTTGATGATATCTAAAAAACGAAACGTTAGATTTAAATCTTGTAAAGCATGAAATGTGGCAACGAGAAAGTGCTTTTTATTTTTTAATATCTCTTAAAATAAAGCTGGCAAAAAATAAAAACGATTTTTTTTCCGACAATCCCCGGAAGTATCCGAAATTTTTAAATGTAGGTATTTCATCGTATACTAAATGCGCAACTTCTCTCTAATTTAACCGACTTCGTATCTCCTACCGTTTCCGAGATCTCTGTGCTGTTCATCCTTATCTTGGATACTGGATACACCATATAAATCGCACTATATTTGATAAAATTTTAAAACTTACACTTCAATTAACTCACTAGACTAGCTATATCTAAAAAATGAAATTTAAATTGATATGGAAATTTTATGCATTTACACGTTTTGAACCGGGAAAAGTGGTTTTGTAAACTGTTTACCTGGGTGAGATCTATAAACAAGTTGTGTATGAAATTGTTGCCACAATCTTTCGTTTTCGCTTTATTTGGTCTTTAAGTTATTTAATTTGGGGAAATCTAAATACGTTAAGTATTGCCAATTTCCATGGGTACTATCAGCTCTGTAGATTGCTGGCATTGGATCTGACTATTTCCTTTGATCAATTAGTCAGAATCACATTAGCAAATTACGTTTACCTGGCTAGATTATACCAATTAAAACATTTCAACTCAGTGCTGGAAACTGATAAAAACTAATCCATGACCAGCAAAAGTTTTTAAAGTTGTTGTATAGAGTATAGTCGGAAAATTGTACAAAATTGCCTAATTTAAATATGTATCACTTGCCATTTTCAATATTCGACACGGGGTGTCTTTGCATTGGCTACGCTTGCGTTTAAGTCCAAACAAGAAGAATATTTACTACTTCTGCGTCTGTGCCTTATTATCAGAACGAGACAGTTTATATTTTCCGGATTGACACAATTAATATTTGTGGGATTTAATCTCTTTAATTAGTTGCAATTACCGATTACCCATGTTTGCCTATATATTTAACAGATATTTTCCAAACATAATAAATAAAACACTGGCCCTTGACATATGCGATACGTAAATCCAAATCGTAATGGTTAATTTTTTAATAAAATTGTGATAATTATTTTCTGTTGTAGGATGTAATGCCACCAACAGTACGGACATTAACAAAACGCGTCGCAGAGCTTCCATCTCTTCGTTACGGCTCAATTGGAAATAACAGCACCAAATCTGGTCCACTACGTGTAGCAGACTATCGAAGCGAATCACTTCCAAGAGATTCATCTAGACGAAAAACGCGTCTAACGCTTGCTGACAATCAACCCTTTAAATCTTTAAAATCGGTAAGTTCTAATATTAAAGCATTTTAAGCTGAGAAACAAATCACTAATTTATAGACACGTCGTGTTCGTTTCGATTTACCACCGTCAGATAGCGAGAGAAGTATATCAGACGCCGACGCCGTCAGCGTCGTTGAACAGACGGCGGGAGACGATTTACACTTACCAACACGCGCTACTGTCAGTCATCATTCAGATATTCTTAAACAACGCTACGACAGCAACCAATTTCTCGATACACGATCTACATATAACTATAAAAATATACCATATCTTTCGGAAGATAACGGTGTTGCTGTTACGATATCGCCAGCATCAAGATATCGTGTTCATCCTACGGGCCGCTACATCCGCGGCACGCTGTCTCCCACGGCCAACTCAGCGGCCCCTGCGGCTGCATCTCCCGGAGGGATTGCACTTCTTCGGGCCGCACGGGATGGAGATGATTCTACACTTAGGGATACATTACGAAAATCAGTACTTGTTGGAATATCAGAAGTGGATTTAAATGCAGTTGACAGCAGTGGAAGGGTAAGTAGTTTTATCGTTTTTAAATTAACGATGAAGGTTTGTTTTTTATGGACATAATTAAAACGTATCAAACATGCGGGCTTGACTAGTTGGCAATTGAAGCAGCCGTTGTTTACAAAGTATTGCTTAATTACGACTATTAACTACTTTAATAAGCCTCGATCAATATTATTCCTATCTATCTATACAAAGTTGATCAGATAAGTTGCTTTGTTAATTATTCAAGCTGTTAATTTTTTCATTTTCTTAGGTCTATTTAAATTAGATCGTTAGAGTTGCAGCGTAGTAACTATAAGGAGTCAATTGAACTTTAATTGAAAATTTGTCGATTGTATTAAAATCTTTGTTTTTAACCAATTTTTTAATAACCGTTAACAATATTCGCAAATGGAGCAGAAAAATATTTGTTTTTATGTGATGTTTAACTAGTTGAAACATTAATAGTTTTTATGATAAAGTTTTCAGGTAAATTACTAATGGGAAATGTTTTTATTGGCAATCTTTCAGAAAAATGTATATATAGTTAATTCCATTTAATCGTCTTTAATTTTTTTTTTTTTTTGTAGTTGTGAGAAATCGAACATTTCTATCTAATTGTTAATTAGTGCAACTTCAACAAAGGCATGTGTTATTTTTCCCATTTCGGTCTAGGTACTAGTACTGGTGTATAACTATATATTTTTCATAATGAATGTTGAAATTACAGATATTCATTTCTCTATTGTTCATAATATCATACATGAAAAAAAAATTATAAAAGTTTGTACATTAAGCACTCACAAACGCATTGACAAACTTCCTCTGTCCATTGACCATCCAACGCTAAATTCAAATTCAAAATTATGGTTAAAATGCTTAACCATAGAGAAATTAACAAAGATAAATGGTAATTTTTTACCGAATACAGAGCGTGCCTAGAGGAGCGCAGAAACTAGATACAATTTGAAGATAGGTAAATCAGCATTTTTCCACCTCTGCTATTAATTTGTACATTTAGCATAAGTATCCTCGTAGCAAAGCAAAAATGCATATTCGCAAAATAGTTTCTGGGCGTGTGATGTACAAATGCTTTTATGCTGACGTATTAAATCACTAAAAATATTTTTGAAAATTTGCTTGATGACGGCACATTTTAAGTTATTATAGCAAAACGTCTCTAATATACATGACAGCTGTCAGAAAATATTCATGTATGCAAAATTACGGTTAAGAGAAGATGAATTTCTCGTTGATTTTGAGGATTGAAAAGTCAGTGTTGCCGGTTTGAAGCACAAAATAGTTATTTGTATCGCGAGGGCAGAAGGGATAGTTTAACGAGTATAAGCAGAATTGGCCAGAAAAAGCGAATACTGGCAAAACCAATTTCTGGGCGGAAACATTTTTGTGCTGGTGTTATTAATTTGTCAAAAATATTTTTAAAATTTGTTGGTGACGCTATTAAATTTTAAGATATATCAGCAGTATTAAAGATCAGAGTACCTAATAGCTTTAATATGTAAGGCGACTGTTAGCAAACCCTGATGTATGAAATGTCAGTGGTGCCAATCTGCAATTTTAAAGTTTTGCCGGCCAAGGTCAGAAACAATGAGCTTCTGGACGATTTTGAGCATTGTAAAGGCATTTTTCCACCTCTGCTATTAATTTGTACATTTAGCATAAGTATCCTTTTAGCAAAGCAAAAATGCATATTCGAAAAATAGTTTCTGGGCGTGTGATGTATAAATGCTTTTATGCTGACGTATTAAATCACTAAAAATATTTTTGAAAATTTGTTTGATGACGGCACATTTTAAGTTATTTTAGCAAAACGTCTCTAATATACATGACAGCTGTCAGAAAATATTCATGTATGCAAAATTACGGTTAAGAGAAGATGAGTTTCTCGTTGATTTTGAGGATTGGAAAGTCAGTGTTGCCGGTGTGAAGCACAAAATAGTTATTTGTATCGCGAGGGCAGAAGGGATAGTTTAACGAGTATAAGCAGAATTGACCAGAAAAGGCGAATACTGGAAAAACCAATTTCTGGGCGCAAAATTTTTGTGCTGGTGTTATTAATTTGTCAAAAATATTTTTAAAATTTGTTGGTGACGCTATTAAATTTTAAGATATATCAGCAGTATTAAAGATCAGAGTACCTAATAGCTTTAATATGTAAGGCGACTGTTAGCAAACCCTGATGTATGAAATGTCAGTGGTGCCAATCTGCAATTTTAAAGTTTTGCCGGCCAAGGTCAGAAACAATGAGCTTCTGGACGATTTTGAGCATTGTAAAGGCATTTTTCCACCTCTGCTATTAATTTGTACATTTAGCATAAGTATCCTTTTAGCAAAGCAAAAATGCATATTCGAAAAATAGTTTCTGGGCGTGTGATGTATAAATGCTTTTATGCTGACGTATTAAATCACTAAAAATATTTTTGAAAATTTGTTTGATGACGGCACATTTTAAGTTATTTTAGCAAAACGTCTCTAATATCCATGACAGCTGTCAGAAAATATTCATGTATGCAAAATTACGGTTAAGAGAAGATGAGTTTCTCGTTGATTTTGAGGATTGGAAAGAACTGATTAGTTATAAAAAGTCTGTAATCTTCTTCTGTTTGAAAGGTCTGGCCACTTTCGTGTCTGTTACGTTTTCAACGGAAACAACGCTAGAAAACACACTGTCGGGCACGTCACTGGTTCTTTCCACAAACATACGTAAAGTTTGCACTGCGGCCTTTGATTCCTTAGGAGTAACGTCTGCTTGCTCGTTCATCATTTTCTGCTCCATCCAAAGGAGCATCAACTTCATTTGTTATCGATTCTACAATCTCAGCATCAGTTAACATTCCAGTGGCGCAAAGTCCTCAAAAGTGAGATCATTTGCTTGCAGATTCATTCTTACTGTATCCCACTCATTCTCAATGTCCATGTTGGCGAGTTCCGATTCTCACTGTTTCGTTGGTAACTCTTGGCCAAGTTTTGTTAATCAACGGAATTGGCTCTAACAAGTTAATTGTGGACTCCTTTCCATCTTCAATGTCTGACAGAAATATTTTTTTACCACTTCCGTTCTGTAGAGCAGTTTAAAGTTTTTTTATTATACCTTGATCTAGTGGTTGTAACTTCCTTGTTGTGTTGGACGGCAAAAAATGTACATTTACCCATTTCAGAGGCGGGATAATATTGTGGGCGCTGCATTTGTCGATGAACAAAATCATTTTGGGGTTTCATTTCCCCATTTGTTTGTCTAGTTTAGTCAACGAAGAGGCAAACAGCTCTGCGTTCATCCATGCTTTCTTGTTTGCTGGTACTCAGCTGGAAGGGACTTGACTCCAGCAAAACATCTAAGTTTGTTTGATTTACGTATTACAAAAGGTTTTATCATGTTCGTGCCTGTCACGTTAGTCGCAAGCAAAAGTGTTACCCCTTTCCTTGCTATGTTTATCCCCATAACATTTTTCATCTTTAAACTCGTAAGTTTTATCAGGAAGGCACGTGAAATACAAAGCCGTTTCATCTGCATTGAAAATGTTTTTTGGGTCATTGCCTTTTATGAGGTTTGACAAGGACTCTTTCCACTCATCAGACACACTATCATCTACGGCCCCACTTTCACCACAAACTATTTTAAACGAAATGTGCTCTTTTTAAAATTTTTAAGCCACCCATTACTAGCCTTAAAGAGATTTAGCAAAGTTTTCAGGCCTTTCTCGCAGCATAGGACCGCCTAAAGTAATGTTTTTCTCTCTACATTGTTTAAACCGCTTCGTTATACATTCTTCAATATCAGGAAACTCAGCATCCCTTTTTCTCTTACACTTAACGTTACCTTGATCAGCCCACGATCTATGCTGGTTTTTCAAAATCGTTGACAAAGTACTGCTTGGAATGTTGAACTACGCTGCGATGTCCTTCTTATTCCGTATTCCTTCATTCACTAGGTTTATAATCTTCAACTTTTCACTGATCGTCAACGTTTTCACTTTTCTTCCACTCATTGCTACTTAACTTGTTTAGAACACTCACTTACGCGAAAGCACAAACAAGAATGACTGTCAAATCGGACAGGTAGAAGCAGATCACTCATCGACAAGGCTCAACATGCTCCTGTAGACTTATGCTATGTACTATATGGTTTTTCGATTTAGGAGGTTCGATAAAAAAACTTCAAGTTATAGAAGTAAACTTCGACTTAGAGGTAATTTATTTAAAGACTTTGGCTTAAATATTGTTCTTCGAGTTACAGAGGTAAAAATCGTATGACTTCGAGTTATAGAGGTAAAATTTAAGTGAAAAATTAATTCGAATTATCTACGGTTTTTCTTTCGACTTAAGCCGTTCTCTCTGTAAAATCACTAATATACCCATCAAAATTGAGTGTTACGGTTATTGGTTGTTCGATCGAAATTATAGCTAAAGAAGAAAGTTCTGAACCATTGTGCCTGTAAATATTTTTTAATAATTTTAATTTTCTAAATGATATTTCACAAGATTCACTTGTTATCGGTATCGTTGCAGATTTGTAATTCTATTGTGCTCTTAATTCTTGAGTATTTATTGTTTATTTCTTGTGCATTAAAAAAACTAAGTTATCCATGCTTGAAAAAAGTAATTTTCGGAGCGATAGAAATGATTGAATTCTAAAAGCACGACTTCTTGTCAGTTGTTTAAAACAATTGACAAACATTTTCCAAAGCACCGCGGCAATGCGCAATAAAAACTGAAATTAGACAGAAATGTGCATATCTCGAAAACTATCACTCCAAAATATGGATAATGTTACATCAATGGAAAGGAAATTTAATTTCCTATCCGCTGATGTAAAAAAAATATTGGTAGTTCCATTTAAAAAAATCAAGTTATCCATGTTTGAAAAAAGTTATTTTCGGAGCGATAGAAATTATTGAATTCTAAAAGCAAGATTTTTGGCAATGAATGAGAATGATGCGGTACCCCTTTCGGAAGTAAAAAACGAAAGCCACATCTCTCTACCGGTATCCCTCTTCGAGATATTGAAAGTTTTCGGAGGCACTGCAAACGTCATTTTTTCTACAAAATGTCAAATAACTCAGAAGCAATGCGACGTAGACCCATAGTATGGTTATTAAAGTCACCTTTAAATTCAACGAGGAATTCAAAAATGTAATAATATATAGGTTGTTCTATTTAAAATAACGAAGTTGGCATGAGTTCCCGGTATAACCGGAAGTCCGCCATTTCTGAAAATAATTTTAAAACGTGTAGTTTATGACTGTGGACAACTTTTATATAAGACATTTCTTCGTATTTGTAATAGTAAGGGAGTTATGGAGCAATCCCGCTTAAGTGGGCCACCCTGTATATACATACTATATCTATATATATATATATATATATATATATATATATATATATATATATATATATATATATGCTATACTACATAACTATAATTCCAAAAACTAAAACAAAATTCTACAAGAACTCAAACATACGGGAATGTGAAGTGTGGCTAAGCAAAACACAAAACATTTACAATTTTACAATCTTCAATCAACAAAATAAATCACAACAAAAACAAAACTTCTCTTTACCGCTCCTTTCACACCCATTTGATTAGTCACATCTTACGACAAGCAGTTGGCCTCTGCTGTAGGAAAATTCGAAGGACGTCCCTACACAGCCACAAATCAACGCAAACTTGTTTCAAATAAAATTAATACTAATAAAATAATGCTGAATTCAGACTAACAAAAACAAAGAAAATGTGACCCATCAAAATGTTTCAACTCACCCTCGAACATAGAATCGATCGGACTATACCACACTGATGGTAAACGACCGGACTGCATAAGATTGACAGCTTACGCTAAAGCCCAATTCGTGATTTAAGAGAGCACATGCATAGCTACATTGTGCAATACTCATCTTTCGTACACATCAGTACAGTCTGGAGCCGCAGCAAAATACACTTGCATGAAGAAACATAACAACCATCAGTATCTGAAATCCTGTTACATTTTTAAGGAGTTGATCTTTGAAACGCTTGGACCTTGGTGTTCCTAAACAAGGGAGTTTTTCAAATCACTTCTTCTATATAAAACATTATCAAGAAACTATTTTAAATGAATAAAAATGTCATTTTCGCGCCTATTTACTGAAACAAAACGTGTACAACGTTTAGTTCAATACAGTTTTGCATTTGATATGTTTGTTCCAGTTTGAGGTAATGCCCTATTTTTATGTCGGGAAATCGACGTTGGTTGAACTTTCTTCCACAGATTGGTTTTGAATTCCAAAAAGTTTGAAATTTGACATGGTATTGTTAGATTTTGTAGTACCGAATTAAATTTGATAATAGTTAAAGTGGCTTGACTTCAGTTTTCTTCCATTATTGCTACTAAACGATCAAGTTCAGACCGATTTTTTATTCTATTATTGTGACCTTGATCATTCTGAATTTCGACATCAGCAATAACTGATGTCGACGGAACCACTACAGATGTACTGAGGGGATATCATATGCTCTTCAATTTTTCATCTGTGCAAAAGTTCATATATCTATCAAAATTTTCCGAGGCTGAGTGTCCAACAATCAACTTTGCTAATTGAACCCTGTCGGAAACGTCTAAACGCGGCGACGTTTTAAACGGCGCACTACATTTCTGTTCTATAGCACATAAATGTTTGCACAATCTCCCACCAGTAACAGGACAATCACTAAACGCATTTCTATATTATTCGTATAAATAACTTTTTTTGAAGCAATTTGAAATACGTTAGGACACATTCTCATAACTAATCTGTGGTTTGGTTCGTCTCTAACAACTTTCTCTTTTAGTAATCCTCAAAGACACTGGATATGAAATCGACCAATGCACAAGACTTAAAGACTCTACACCTTTGCAGAACAATGTACTTATTAATATATAGTTAGCTTCAGTTTATGCAGTGTGGAGGACACATTCGATAGATATAGGACCTATTCTATTTTATGTAAACAGAAAAGTAGTGAAAGTATTATTTTGGTTGCACGAACTGCTAGAGTCAACATTGCTTCTTGTCCTTCTTGCTACTTTACCTCTAATATATATTTATGTACGTATGTTGTAACGTGCGTAACGGACAGTGGACGTTTGGTAACGATACTTTTGTAGAATATATTTCTTCTGAACACTTAAGTTCTTTCTCTGATCTTCCTTTGTCTCAACAATCTTCTCTAAAATTTTGCTGGATAACTTTTTTAAAATTCTTCTACTTTGGAATGT
Organism: Vesta saturnalis; assembly: GCA_036346205.1. NCBI lineage: Eukaryota > Metazoa > Arthropoda > Insecta > Coleoptera > Lampyridae > Vesta > Vesta saturnalis. The sequence goes on from JARFJB010001883.1 coordinate 6,404,075, forward strand.
ACTACTCTAGTACACCACGACATTCGAACTACTGCTCAACCCATTAAAAAGCGATATTATTCACTTTCTCTTGATTTACAATACGTATCTAATGCCGAATTAGATAGTATGCTTCAATTAGGCGTAGTAGAACCTTCTAATAGTCCGTGGTATTGGTCAAAAAGAAATACGACTTTTATCGCTTTTGTGTGGACTTTCGCCAGCTAAATGCTATTCTGGACCGTTTACGCGATGCGCGTTAACTTTCTAGTTTGGATATTCGTCCGGCTTACTGGCAGATTACTCTGTTCGAAGAATCAAAATCTATTACTGTTTTCACCGTCCCTGGACGTGAACCTTTTCAATTTACTAGGATGCCTTTTGCCTACACAATTCACCGGCTACTTTTCAAAGATTAATTGATCGTATTTTGGGGGGACATTTAGAACCTTATTGTTTCGCTTGTCTTGACGACATTGTTTTGGTTACACCGTTCTGACTTAAAATACTTAGGTTATGTAGTCAATAAAGATGGACTCGTATTAGATCTAGATAAAGTATCTGCCGTTCTCTCTATACCTGTTCCGGCAAATGTTTCGGAAATAGGTCGTTTAGTCAATACGGTGGGATGGTGTTGCGTTTCATACCCAACTTCTCTTCTATTGTCAAACCTTTAACTTTTCTTACTAAAAAGAATACTCCGTTCGTCCGGTCTTCTGAATGCGAAACGGCATTCACTTATTTAAAAGAATGTTTAGTGTCAGCTCTTATCTTTTTTTCTCCTGATTTTTCACAACAGTTTGTCATTCAAACGAATACGTCTGACTTTGGTATCGGGGCGGTGTTATGTCAACAATTTCCTACTGGTTAATTAGCCGATCATTAGCTAAGGCTGAACGTCACTATTCGACCACCGAGAAAGAATGTCTGGCTGTAATAATGGCCATAGAAAAATTTCGTCCCTATATTGAGAGTTCTCATTTTACTGTTATTACTGACCACCATTCGCTGATTTGGCTTAATAAATTACAAAATCCTACTGTATGTTTCTGTCGATGAGCGATTCGTGTACAACAAAATAATTTCTCTATCATCCATGGCAAAGAAAAGGAACACATTGTTCCTGATACTCTTACTAGATCCGTTCCTAAAATAGATTATATTACTCCTACTTCTTCGACTTCTCTAGTTACTTTACCTGTCCATAATAAATGGTATCTAAGAACGATTTCTCGGGTATTTAAATTTGCTAGAAAACTTCCTTCTTGGTTCGTAAAGGACGGTTTACTTTATAAACGCCCCAAATTTTCTTCTTCTGGCTCTTCCTTAACTGATTGGAAAATAATCGTTCTTAAGGAACAGCGCAAACGAATTCTGTCTGAAAATCATGATCTTCCAACTTCTGGTCACGTTGGAGTTACTAAAACTATCGCTAGGATTGTTGTGCATTATTACTGGCCTGTACTTCGTGCAGACGTCGTTCGCTATATTCGACAGTGTGTTTTCTGTTCTGCACATAAAGTCGAACAGTCCGCTCCACCTGCTTTTCTAGAATCAAGAGCCAAACCTACTAACCTTGGCAAATCTTATGTCTTGGTATCGTCGGTCCTCTTCCTAGATCCTCCAAAGGACATGCTTTCGTTTTAGTCGTAGCTGATTGCTTTACCGAATTTGCTTGTTTCTTTCCCTTACGTGATGTTACCGCTTCTCCTGTTTGTCAAGATGTTCGGTACTCCACAGTACATCATCAGTGATAATGATGGACAGTGTCGCAGTAAAGAATTTACTAATTTATATTCTGATTATCAAACTATTATTCTCTTTAACGCCAAATACCATCCTAGAACGAATCCTGCAGAAAAAATTAACAGAGATTTAAAAACCCTTATATCTTCCTATACCACTCAGAATCAATGTAAGTGGGATGTTAATTTAGATAAGATTGGGTGTGCTATTCGTTCTGTAAAACATGAAGTTATTGGTTGTGCGTTATTTGGACCAGAACATATCTTGTTTGGTGATCCTTTAGGTCGACCACCTTCTTCGGATTCCCCACTTCTGGATCTAGATCGTACTGTACCTCCTGACAATAAACTGCGACGTAGACCTGTTACGTTCAAGTTAGGGGATAGTGTGTGGGGACGCAATTACGTCCTATCTGATGCTACTCGTCATTTCTTGACCAAAAAAATACTTTCTTCTTGGACTCACGAATTGAAAGATCACTCTGGGAAATTCTTAGGAGTTTACTACGTCAAGGATCTGAAGCCACGTATAACGGCTGACGACTCCTCTGACTCCGACTCTTGTGTCCAATTAGCGACATCCTACCTCCACCCTCTTCCCGATACTTCCCTTCGCTATCCTAGACGCCGCAAACGACACAAACTTCACGTTTAAACTTTTCTTTCTCTTTCGTTGTTGACGATAGCTTTCGTTCTGGTTTCTTTGTTCCTCTCTGTTTTGGGCGGTTGATTGGGCATAGTTAGGGAAGGAACTTTAGGGGTTACATTCACTTTTCTTTCGTTCTTTAAATGTAATGCTTGCTCGTCTACCTGATCCCTTTTTCTATTCTTCTTTTTCTGTGTTCTTACCTTCCGGGTTTGGTTTTCTTTGTTTGCTTTTGGGGGTTGGGTGAATACCCGGGGATTGTGGTTGTTGCTTATGTATATATATATATATATATATATATATATATATATATATATATATATATATATATATGGGGTTGGGCGTGCAACGGGGTTGGAATTAATGTGATTTTAGGGCTTTTTGTCCTGAGTATATAAATCGATCTTCTCTCTCTCTCACTTAACCTTTTTTTGTTTCCTTTCCTGTATTCCTTTTGTCTGTGTGATTCCTCTACCGAGGCTTTCATCTTGGGTGGGGTTCTGTAACGTGCAAAAATCGATAGCGTATCTTTTCGGATCGATTTTATAATTTTATCTTATTACTGTTTGGAAAAGAACAAGACTAAATAGGTACCTGCGACTTGATATTTAGGATTGTTATTTAAGGGTTACTCGGTACTTACTACCTCAATGATCTAAATTTTTTGTATTTATTGCCGTTACCATGCACGTTTTAACTCATAATGGATTGTATTGTTTCTTTATCGTATTTATATTTATTCTTTAATATTGTTTGAATTACTTCTTTATCGTATTTACATTTCTTATTTTATAAAAGTTCTTAAAATAAACTTGCTGGTGCCATCTATACGTGGGTTCTGGTTAGCTTTAAATGCATACATTTTATAGATATCTGTTTTGTGATGTAAAATATATTTTAGAAAATTTCTATGGTTGCTGTGTCATTTCTAGAGGAGAATTAAAAAAAAAATATATTTCTTCATTTGGGGAAGTAATATAATCACTATTGTTGCGGATGTAAAAAAAATGTAACTTACACACACATGGTAAGTTAGCTCGGCTTTCTTCAATGTCGTTATAATTTAAATCTTTCTTTTAGGCGTAAAATACGGGTTGTCTATGTCGTATTATTTATACTATATTTGTTAGCTTTTAAGTACTAAGTTTCTGTTATTGGGGATACCAGTGTTCAGATCATTGATCTCAAATTAGAAATTGATCAGTTTCCGTATATGCATGTTAGCATATGAACATGAACTGAACAAGTTTATCCGATTATTTATATATTTGAATTTGTTATTTGTAAGGGGGGGGGGGGGTTGTGTTTGTATATTGTGAAACGAAAGGCAAGTTGGAGTGTTACCTTTCTAACGTAATTCTATTGCGGTTATATATGTACGTATAAAATTTCCTTTTCAGGGTTACGTTTTATGAAAGAGGGGCATTACGTTTTTTTATTAAATTAGTTAAATTGATTAAAGGTAAAATCTCGCGACTTGCCCTCGTCATTAATAATATTGAAAATATATGTTAATTACGAAACCTTAGTGTTTCACATTGTGGTAGTAAGATAAGGCTACCCTTATCTTTGGGTTTGAGGGGACAAATTGCATGTTTGATAGTCATGCACTGTTATTGTTACATATATTAAAATTTACAAAAATTATTCATTGTGGGTAAATTCATAAATAAATTTACGCTTGTTGAAGGAATTGTCGTTTATCTGTTCTTTTTGTTTCTTCCCTGGTTCAAGCTTTACAGGGGCTCTCTTCCAAGAACTAATAATTTATCTTTTCTTTCTTTAAAGCTTGTAGCGTCTATTTCGTGTTTGTTCTCCTTATCTTTCTGCCTACAATTTCTGTCTCGTTTTATAACTAACCTAACCATCTATTTACTCTTTATCAACACTTCAAAACACCCACGCTATCCGAGTGCCCTGCGGTCTCAGGACCATTTGGCTGAGTTACTAGTCGAGCTAACTAATCCGCCCCATTTTATGTGACGTGATTGGTTAGACACGTTGCAATGTGCAAGACCCAGTATCACTATTGACAAGTCTGTAATAAACAAACTAAGGTTCAAGAAATGGCCAAAAAACAACACCTTCACTACCAGTGACACAAATATACATACTGTACAAAAGTAGTGCGAATTCAAATCGCCTTCGCCCACTGGTGCAAAGCGTTATATTTCTCCAGAATCAGCAGGATTATGGTGGCAATGCTATAATGCGGTAGTTACAAAGTGGTGTGCATCTCGGAACGTTCAAATTCACAGTCGCGCTACCTCTATAGATTTTGTCCTAGGTCGCGTAGCATTGACCATAGTCAAACTTCTGAGCGCTACAGATCACAGTGGGTTCTGTACTGCAAAGGGTTTCTCTTGGTATTTAATGTGCCAACAGGGCATGCATACTAGCTACCCTACCTTCTTCGGACAAATTAGACGAAATGTCTAATTTATAATTAAGTAATAAATCGAGGTGAAATAAATTGTTTAATTACTAATGCTAGAACACAATAGATCAGTGAAAATCAGAAAAATATTTCACACACGATTATTTCGAAAATTACACCATTATTTATAAAAAAACCCAACCATAAATCAAATACCTTATAAGAATTACTAAATGACGACTTTAGTCTCCATTGCCGACTTCACAAAAACATATGGGAGAGCGTTATTATTCCGATATTATTTAATAAACCCGACCCAAGATCCGCAGAACTATTATTAGGAAAATATTATACAGAAAAAATTAGCTAAACAGAAGTCGGGATTAACTAACGAAGTTAATCGTTGCAAAAAAATCAAGGCTATTTTTTGAACAAATAGATGTATTTTAATTACCGTAGTTAATTGTAATTACCGTAAAATTCTTTATTGTTTTGTTTTTAAGAATTGGCTTTGCTTTTCGTAATTTTGTTACTGATGTTAATCTTATTACAATTACTACAGAAATCAAAAATTGATGAAATGGTGATATTAACAATTTGTATTTGTTTTACAGTTTAGATGGATAGTAATGCTGATAAATTCATTGCAAAAGTTATTTTAAGATTATAAAGTTCACGTTTACTTTTTTAACATTCCCACCCATAATAATATATGATTTCTGTATTTTAATGTTTCTGCAGGATTACTGATCTGATAGGTACATTATAAATTATACCAAGCTATTAAATTGATTTGACAGTAAACGAAGTAGTTAACTCGTACAAAACGATGGTATGAACTATACAATAAAATGGATTTAGATTTAGAAATTAAATGTGATTATTCAAGACTAACTCAAATAGATTTAGAGACTTATGACTACGTTCATAACTGTAACAGAATTAAATACTAAATTAATTGACGAACGGATTATTTCTTTGCACCATTTGGACGTGGTAATTCGGTATAAACTAATTAGATTTATAATAAGTTATTATTTTTATTTATATAAATTTTATTCATTAAAAGAACTAGTCAAAATGATTAGATTTTAAATTAAGAAAATATAAATATAAAGAGGAGAAAGGTTTGTTAACTAAATGTTTAAAACATACGGTTAATTTCAATAAATATCTCTGTGGCCATCATAGTTAGCGTGGCCGACCCTGCAAGAAACTTTTCCATTATTCCATACTAGAGCACAGAATTGTACTGAGACATAATTGTGATGGAGTGCAAGTTTCAAGACATATTCTAGATAGTATGGGTTAAACCAAAAATTCATCAAGAAACTGTATCGTCAAGACCGATTATTTTTTCTGTAAACACTCCAACTAGTATATTATTTAAATTAAAAGCCGCAAGATTTAATAAACTGAAAACTGGAATATTATAATGATTGGTAAAATTTGTAACCTTTTCTTTTAATAGTTTTCCATCAACGGATGATTGCCAAGGGGACATTACACAATTTAATAATTTCGAACATATATTAACATTTTTTACAATCCTGTAATATGAACAGAAGAATCTCTAATACACAGAGGGATATATTAAGGTTTTAAAATAGCTCACAATTAACAAGTTTTCTGGTTAAATATTTACTTATCGAAAAAAAAAGATATTTGTCAGAGTTCTTGGTAGTAGAAATGTTACAACCACGTGCCTTGCACATCATTATTTTAAAATTTACACAATTATTTATAAACAACTCCAGTAAATTAAACATCCTGTTTAAAACGATGTGACGACTTTAGTCTCCACTGCCGCCTTCACTTAAGGATAACAAAAGCGTAAGTGAGAGCATATCTATGTTGTTGCTATATTATTGAATAAATCAAACCCATAATTGGCGGAACTATTATTAGATAATTTGTATAAGAACCTCAGATGTAGAAACCAGATTCAAGAAAACCAAAGGTGGTTGAAAATAGGGGGTAGAAACAATCTAGCGCTGAAACGTCCCAACACCGAACCGGCGGCGCTAAAATGGATGTTTGTTTATGAGAATATTTATACCCACTGAATATTCTTCAAGGTTAAAATTTGATCTATCCGGGAGTGTCCACCCGCTTCCATCATCGTCTAAAACCGTTCATCTTGAATTAAAGCTCATTGCTCTCTTCATCAGAAGATTGAAAATTCTACTTTTAAAACATCTAAGAAGTAAAGAAATTATCTTGATTCAAAGCTAAGGACAGTCTCGATCAAGTCACCTCTCAAAAAAAAAATCTTCAAAACCTTTAATAAAAAGTAAAAAATCCTTCATCAACTAGAAAAGAACTGATTATCTTCACACGGCTGAACATATTTTCTTGAATCATACAATTTTCGTCGGAAGTTAAAAAAATATACAGAAAGAAACTGGTAAACAGGAGTCGGGACTAGCTGGCGATGTAAAGTTTTTGCAAAAAAATCAAGGCTATTTTTAGAACAAATAGAAGTATTTTAATTGCCATAGTGAATGGTAATTACCGTAAAATTCTTTGTTTTGTTTTTAAGAATTGGTTACGCTTTCCGTAACATTCTTAAATTCACCAAGAAACTCGTTAAGACCAATTAATATTTAACTAAATCATACGATTTTAATAAAAAAAATACTATATTTGAGAATGTTGTTTTTTACCTTCTAACCTACGTATACATACTATCCTTGCCACCAAAGAATAAATCTGCGTCATCACTTACAATAATACGAATTAATACTAAAAAATGGATTCAAATTATTTTCGTAATAATTTCTTTTAATTAATTACTCTTTTCCGAGATGGCGGTAGTGCAGTTACAGGTTATCATATGATTATAAATAATATTTATTCGAAATTTACATCGTAAAAGAAAACAACGTTTACTTTTTGAAAATCGAAGAAAACTGTTTATTATAATTAACGTATAATTACGATGGTGAATAACAAATAGAGCTCCAGCAGATATTTTATCTTAATCGTTTGTGTAGGTTATAATTTATGGGTACTTATATTCAAAAAATACTAATTGCAGCAAGTTTACGTAAATATTTAGAAAATATTTATGTCCAATATCATGTAAGTTGGTGAACATTTTCATATAATTGATCACTAAAGATAATCGAATTTGTGGGTTTCCCTATTTGAACTTTCTAACCTTGCTACAGCTTCATTACTTTTATCTTTATAAATACATACTTTGTATATTTGAAATAGAAGTATGAGATTGTTTATAGAAAAAGGTGGAAATAAGACCCCCAATTAAAATAAAGAAACATTTTTGTTAAAAAGTTTAATTTGCTTACAATTCTGCGGTCATGTAGAATAGAATCGGAATATACTCAAATTTAGTTATTAATGGATTATGAATCTGTTTTGTAACCTTTACATATTGCATGACATAAGTCTAGCTGAAGTAAAACTATCAATAAGGTACTTATTCCATTTCCACATTCCTTTTTCTGATTAACTTCAATGTTTGATGTTGTTTCTTTTAGTGAACTAAAAATATATATTTTTATACCAAAACAGCTTTAGTTACCATTGTTAAAGCTCTTATTAAATGGTAATTTAGCAACCCATACATGATTTATGTTATGCCAAATAAACAACTAAAATGAAATTGAATGGCTTGACATATTAAAAGTGTAATTCATTTAGAGTTCAATAACTACACAGAATAATTATTATATTACAAAAATTACCACATCCTTTTCACTTACCTACACTGCTATGCTGTAACAATAAACTTAAACTACTAAATTATCGTGGTACTTTTTTGCATGTGCCCATATGGGTTCAACTGCATTACATTCACAATGATACGGTGACAATCGTAACACTTCACGTCCATAGCTTCTAATTATTTCATCTACCTCATACCGTTTCTCTATTTGCCAAGATTTAATAAGTGAGTAAAGTTCAGTTTTAAACAGTGTGGGTTCGTAACTAATACTTTTTTGTTTTAACCACCTTAGACTTAGAATTGATCTCTTGAATGGGTTGAAGGAGTTCGCATTTCTACTATAACTTGTTTTTCCAATAAAGCTCTACGATCAGAATCTTTTTTGAACTTGAATGCTAATGTCTGTTATGCACGATTTAAACTTCTATCACTTAATAAAACATGACCATCACTGAGTTCAGCATTTAAAGCCCCAACTGTGATGTTCTTTTCGTGCGTGGGTGTGTGTGTATGTGTGTATGCGCGTGCGTGCATGCTTGGCTGCGATGACTTTAGTACAAATGTACTAGCACACTTCATCTACAGTACGACAACAAACTGTGGATGATAATGGTTCATCATCAGCCGAGTCTTCAGACCCATTTAATAATCCTGACTTGCTTTTACACCTTTTCACTGGAGGTTCAGATCCATTTTCAGGCAGCTTGTGGTGAAAATTCATCATTCTTCTCGCTTCATCATGATGGATGTAAAAATGTTCCAAGTTTGTGAAATGACGTGATTTCAAGTTTCTCCTTGAGTACACTTTTCGCTTTCAACTTCATGTTTAGCTATAGAGTCGTCATCATGATTTGGCTGCAAAAGGGACAGTAGCTTCTGCCTCCACAAAATAACTAAATATAGTGTTGTTGTTTTTTATGCCTCCAACTCGTCTGTCGCCTGCTTAAATGGCGTCAAAAACGAAATCAGTTCATCTAATAGGTCCTTTTCTTCTAAAATTTTGGAAATATTCCACTGAGATGCGCATGAACTGAACATTGAAAGTTTGCTGTTCCAACGAGTTTCAACGTCGCTCTTTCACTGACCATTGAAGTCGGTTTTGTAGTCCTGATCTTTTGAAGTACATTGTAAGTGAACGACAAGCAGAAGCAACTTCCTGAACAACACTCACTTCGTCTCCGTCATTTCGAGTAGTGTGCTCTAAGACAGTATAGAGAACATGTGCTGAACAGTTTATCCTGGATGTTGACGATGTGTAGAAATAACGCTAGAGCCTTTATCAGTGACAAATACTATTTTCTTTGCTTCCGCAACAGTGTGAATGTTAAAAGAACGCAAAACGCAGACTAGCTCAGATTTTATTCTCCTGTTTTTTTCAGATAACTGTCAAATTCTCGTGTACACAAAATGAGATCTTCAAGATTTCCATTTATTATATAATGAGCAGTTGCACCCAGGTAGCTTCTATACAAATCACTCCACATGTCAAATTTTAACGCCCCTCCAGTGTTACTGAAAACATTTTTTATTGTAGGTGTAACATGGTTTCTAAGAGAAGTTGCACTGTCAGTTGGTGCTCTAGATACTGTTGTCGGATGTGACACTAAATCTTTAACATCTATGGATCCATGTTTAACGCCTACGTTAATAAAATGCTGAGCTAATTCCATGAATCACTTTCCTGCGCAGATCTCGAAAGGAACAGAATCTCTGTTTACAAAAGTCGCAATTTTGTTTGTTGTTGACCGTTTTAGTTCAGCACTAACTGGTGCCTTACTCTCTTCAGCCTTAGCTACAAAAGACAAGATTATCTATGATGTAACCGAAGCTTTGCTTGCACTAACTTTAACTCGCCGCATTTTAATCGAGAGCTAAGCTTATTTGCACCATAATTACACACGTCCGCACGATGTGAACTTCAATTTGTATCAAATGCTACTGAAATTATACATAGAAAGGGAGGGGAAATTCAGTTAAATACAAAATAAGTCAAGTGCGGATCCGGAAGTCATTTTACGAATACTGGTAGAAGGACTTCGTTCAACTTCATTTAAAGCTATTTCAGCGTTTCCAAATCCATCTTTTTCTACACAACGATTTGGGAAAGATCCTGTCTCTCTTAATCAGCGAAAAATGTTTGACATGTTGTGTGGTGAGGAACACTGCGATCTGGGTATCGCCTGAGGTACTCCGCAGCTGCAGCACGTCTACTTCTATACAAAAAAACCATATCAGCGTATTCTGCATTAGTAAAATGCGGCATAATGGCTTAAATTAATAAAGCACAAAAGTCATTAATTCGTCAAGGCTTACTGAATTATAGGAATTCATCTAAAGGTCATATAACCTTTTTTGATTGTAATGACCGCCGGAATATATGGTATAAGTTTGTCGGTAGAGACGCGGTACACCCAAACAAGATTGATAACGGTGTTTTATAGAAGCGAACGGCTTTGGAGAATTTTTTTAAGTTAGCATCTACACAATGGCTGTTAACGTCTGACGTGAATTTTTAAACGTTATAATATAATACGCATATCATGTGATATAATCACGCTTTTAATTTGTCTTTTTATCAAAGAACACAACTTCATAAATTTTTAAATTATTTTATATGTAACAAACCTGTGAGGATTTTAAATATGTTTTGAATGAAATTTTAAGCGAAAGAAGTTTTCAGACGATCTTTCCTTTATGAATCAACATTTATTCTAAATGACCGTTCATTAGAAAATCAAAATTATTCGAAAACCGTTAAATAAAGAAAACTTTTAAACAATATGTTTCCGGGAACAGGTTCGTAATATTTGCTCTCAGGAACACAATTTTTTTTTATGAGAAACGAAACTTTACAGAAAAACAAAAAAAATTTTTCTTTATATTACCCTCGCCAGGAATGTTGACCGCTACGTCATCACATACAATCATATTGTGTAATATATTGTACTTACATAATTGAAATACATTACTAATAGAAATTGTATTAAATATTAACTAACACATTTGTATTACTAATTGTAGGTTGTAGAAACATGTCTGTTAAGGCGTAAAACTTCTAATTGGAGTCTGCATCTACATCCGAGCTTTCAGAATAGTTTCTAATGTTAATAATCAGTTCGTCAACTGTGGTGTCCAACATTTCTTCCTACTATTGCTTTATTGTTTCTTCTGTATTTCGCACACAATTATTCCATACGGGTTCATGACATTGCTGTAAAACTTCCTTCCACATAGCAATTACGTTCTCATCTTTATAGCCATCTCGTCCAATATGCTTGTCATAATATTCCTTTGCGTGTGCCCATACTAATTCTATCGCATAAAATTCACAGGATATGGTGGTAATCTTAATACGTCGTGTCCATAGATTTTTGTTATTTCATCTACTTGGTACCTTTTTTGTATTTGAGGTGACTTAATTAGACCATACAGCTCGGTTTTGAAGAGTGTGGGATCGTGACTAATGTGATTCTGTGTTAACCAGAACACCATATTGCCTGTTGTATAGGATGAAGTTGGTAGCTTTTCAACTAACATTGAACGGTATGGTGCATTATCAATTATAATTAGAGAAGGCTCTTCTAAATTCGTTAGAAAATGTTCAGTAAGCCATTTTTGAAACACGTCCCCATTCATTTAGCCATGATAATCTTCCTTTAACGATCTTGATGCAAATAACAAAGTAACACCTTGTACAAATCCTCTGGCGAATCCGGCGTGAATAACAATAAATCTCTTGCCATCGTAGCTTTTAGGTTTTCGTACACTCCTAAACTCCTACTGTGTTCATCCTGCCATGATTTTTCTGGATTTCCTTTGGAGTAGATCCACGTTTCATCCATAAATACTATTGCTGACGAAGGTGAATTGATCTCTTTAATGTATTGTTTAAGAAATTTAATTCGCATTTCTTCGATGTATTTTTTTTTGCAATAAGACTCTACGGTTAAGTCTTTTTTGAATTTGAATCCTAGCGACTGGATTGCACTATGAGGACTTCTGTCACTTATTAATAAGTGACCGTTACGAATATCCGCATTTAAACTTGCAACTGTAACTTGTTTTTCTGTAAATAAATATGCCAAACATGTGTAAAAGATTGTGACGCAATATTACTCACTTTGTGCATACATATAGTATAACGTAATCCGTATGCCCATTTTGGATGTTTCAGGTAGATCGTCAGATTTTGTTGCGTGGTCGTTTTTTACCCTGGCTTATTAATACAGGGTTAAATGTAGCTCGAGACTTGATATTTCTCACCCTCTTCTCAGATATACCCAACGCACTTGCCACACTCTGTAATTTCGTGATTGTAATGAATTAAGATATGAACACTTATTGTTATACTTACTTCTTGGACAGTAGATACTGATATAAGGGGACCCCCGTTCTCTTTTTCCCTCTCGAAATACTGTAGTAAATTTAACACAAACTGTTGTACTTGAGTGCGCAAGGTTTTGCCGTGTGCAGACATTAGGATCACAGAGACTAAAATGAATAGTAAGAAAGGCGCAAATGAATAACAATGGGAGTAGTTCTGAAAAGAACTGATTTAAAGTGTGTAATAAATGATGATTAAAAAAGTCATTGTAGGAAATAAGGAAACAGTCAAAGGATACACAAACAAATGGATCTTATGTAATATTAGTCAAATGAGAAAAATTCATATGCATATAAAAAAAAATTGATTTCGCGTTTATAGGTTTACATTTGTTTATTCAGTACCGTATGTCGATTTCGTCAAATGTACTACGAATGTTCACCATGCTTATTTAATTATTTAATTCACTGTTTTATACGAGAAGACAGTATAAACAAATTGGATAGCTAGATTCATAAATTAATGACGTAGCGGTAAACATTCCTGGCGAGGACAATATAATATGTTGTATACAACCTACCATGCGAATGCGGCTTAGCATAAATAGCAGTAAACCACCCAAAGTGGGAACACAGGAACATAGGAACAACGTCCGCAAGGGCGAAACAGAAATATCTAGAATTGCCGAACATGTCTGGAACGAATACCACCGCATTCATTGGGATAACATACGTGGCAATGGATGAGAACTAGCAGAAAATCCAATAAGCCAAGCTAGTGTGGAAATGAAACCCATAGTATGGATTCCAATACTGAGCGATGAGTTTAAAAGAGCAATACACCTGCGCAACTACGAAAAAGGCTAATGTATATAAGTTCTAAAAAATATATATTGGATTACTTAGTGTCAGACTAGTAAGTGAAAGGGATCAAGTTCGAATCTGAGAGTAGTTAAGTGCTTGGGTAAAAATTATAACATATGAATTCGACTCAAATGCGAAAACAGTCCTTCTCAGGAATAAGTCTGATGACTGAAGCAGCGTCCGCTTCCGAAACGTCGCGCTCAAAAAGCAAAAACTGTGGAAATAGGCCGATCAACTCAACTAATATGACACCACAGTCACAAAACACTTATACCGAAAAATTTTAGAAAACTGAACTGAAAATCTTCTTTAAAATATCTGTATTCTTTATTCGAACGTTGTTCACTAAAACAACATTTTTGGCCTGAGTCATGCTATGCCTGTGATAACTCGGACACGTTTAAATCTAAGAATGACTTGCCACGGATCTAAAACTATCGTAATTTAACGAGAAAACGTATTAACATAATTTAGCATTTCATACCACACTTAAAATACTTAACAAGATTGTGATTAATGTTTGTGTAATATTTAAATATCTAGAATATTTTTAAATAGTTTAGGCTTATAATTTAGGATTTAGGAAGGAGCACACTACATTACGTTCTGAAATGAACACTTGACTGTATTTACGAATCGTCTACAGATATGCGTTGTTTGAAATGTCAGGAAAAATGATTACTTATCCGCTTTGGTATCCGCGAATTACATTAATAGGGAGATCTTATCCGCGAAACACGATTTTACGCGGATATCCGCGCAGGCTCTAATTATATGCATCATTAATGCAATAATTTAGTCAAGTAAATTTTGATTTAAAATTAAATTATAAAGCGAGTTTAGAAAATATCAATGCCTAAAGATTTTTGGCAAGCAAACAAAATAAATTGAATGATTTAACTCAAGTAGGTTAGAATGGTACATGTAATTGAGATACAAAAATGAAAATAGAAATGAATGTTATGAAAATGTAACATAACAAGGTATTTGTTATTTCATAACATAATCAATGTTTTAAAAGCAATACACAGCATTTTACACACTCACGAGTATATTGGATGAATGTTGTTTTTTAATTTATTTTAAATTAATCTGTGTCAAGTAAATATGTGTATTGAATTAAATGAAAAATAATTAAGATTGTAAATGTGCGTGCATTGCATGTACAAGTATATTAAAAATACAAGTGAATGGCCTACTTTGATCAAATATGAAATAATTACAACGCTTCACAATGTCGGCCTGTAAATTTATAAGATTAATACATTACAAATGCAATATTACAGAAACAATCGCAAGTTATATTGAAATAATTCGGAGTTCTTTGTGAAGTAGTGATTTATACTTACATGCGAGAGGTGCCAGATTAAAAGTTGGCAAAAATAAGGCAAAGTAGCAATTTGTTATACACTGTTTCAACTGAAAAATGAATAATCCTTTGTAAAGTTAAGATCCGTATTTATCATACAATTCGATGAAACTGTATGAAGAAAACCTGAAACACGAAAGTTCTAATTGTAACAGAAAAAAAATTGGGGCAGTTGATTCGCAAAACTTTCCCACATTAAATAAGAGAACGCGTAGATTATTTAGAAAATGAGAAATCAAATGTGAAAAGACCTTTATTTTTTATTTATTGATTATAACAAATTTATAACGGAGTGTCTTAAATACAAACGTTGAATAGATTTTATTCTGCGATCTGATCTTCATCACTCTAATCCCTTACCTTTTGGCTACCAATGATGTAAGCAATGTATTCATTTGTGATACTATACGAGTATGTATCACCAGTGCACAAATAAAATATTTAAGCTTTATATGTGGATCAAGTGTATCACGGATGATATCGTGTAATATGAAGTTTAATAGTTACTTAATACCAAAGAAGCTTATTCTTCATTTCATTTTTCTGAAGGCTCCACAAGTAATATTGCTGTATATTTTAGATGTAAATATTATTTATATTACTCCCTAACTTCTTCACCGATCTCCACCAAACTTCGCTAAACTGTAGACATTTAGTTGGTAAACACTCATGCAAAATATGAATGCAATGGTTACCCAATTATTGAATTATTGCGACCAAAAAAGTCATCAAATTTACCTATCTTGCTCCCTACTCCGCAACTACACCACCACCACCACCACCACCAAAAGTTTAGATTTAGATTTAGATACGTGTTTAGGTGTTAAAGACTTATGTCACATAATACAATGCTGCCTTTCACATTTTGCAGTCATGTTGGATACTAAATCAAACCCTGGTTGAAATATGTCCCTTAAACCCGTAAATAATTTGAAAACGGTCGCGTGCTCATTTCTTCAAAACAAACAACACATCGTCATGTTCAGGTGATATTGAACGCCTGCCAAAAAAGAATTTTAGATCTCTTACAAGGTTTATATGCCTCACACTATAAGTCTGTTCATAATAATTTTTGTCTCTATGTTTTTACTTATTGGGAGATCTAAATTGTAAAAAACGTAAGCCTAGCTTTATGTACAGGGTGGCCAACTAAAAATGCGAGGTACTGTATCTGGGAAACTATCCATCGTAGAGGCTTGCGCGAAAAAAAGTTATTACTAAAACGGCCAATACAAAAACCTGGAAAATATTTTCAACTTTCTGAAATGGCCGCTAGGGGACGCAACTGCAATCTTGAATCTAAAAGTGTTTATGTGAATTCTGCTGTATTAACCTAATAAAAAAATAACTGATTTTTAAAGTCGAGGATAATCTGAACTTTTTTTGTTTGGCACTTTTTGACGTATGTCTAAAAATAAAGTGGTGAGGGTATTCAAAGGTTTCCTTAAATAACCCCCTGTATCTTCGAAACGGCTAAGCGATGTTAACAAGCTTGGGCGCGTTGAAATGAGCTATTCTTGGGCTACAAATTTTATAATATTTAAAGTTTTGCAAGTTTTACATGTCGTGGCTAGAGGGCTTTGTTCGACATTCCGACAGAAACGGTTAATATTCGTAAAAAAATTAAATGCATTGGTATGACTTTTTTTTCATGAACAAGTAGCTAAATGATACCTAAACAAGCTCGCGAAAACCGCATCTCGATATCTTGTTTCTAACCTAAAATATCGGCAAAAAAACTGTATACGAAAATTACTTAAATTTTTATATTTTTTTAACTATATTTTTCTGGAATTGTTTTTATTATGTAAGTTATGGTCCTAAAAAGGACCGATTTAAAGGAGGAAGGTTTTTAATGCCCCCGTAAATGCTCGAAATGCTGACCATCACGCTCTATGCATTGCTGAAGCCTCTCATGACTAGACAAAACTGCAGCTTCAATTTCGACTATCGGTATGTTACGTATTGCGTTACGAATCCGGTTTTTCATATCTTCTCTAGTAGTAGGTTGAGTCCGAAACACGATTTCATTTAAGCGCCCCCATAAATAAAAATCGAGGCAAGTTAAGTCTGGCGATCTCGGAGGCCATGGAAACAGACCTCCTCTTCCAATCCACCGCTGTTGAAATACTGCATTAATATGCTCTCGCACATTAATAGCAAAATGTGCTGGGCAACCATCCAACTGCAAAAACAATTTTTAGATTGTTTCCAGAGGCACATCTTCCAACAACAACGGTAGTTGATTGGCCAAAAAGTCAAGAAATACATAGCCATTTAGGGGTTGCTCGAAAAAATATAGCCCAATAATTCTGCCTCCCAGTATGCCACACCATACGTCCTTGGCGCTGAACTTCACGCAACCAATGGGGATTTTCTGCAGAAGACCAATAATGCATATTGTCTCTCCCGTCACTACTGAAGGTGGATTCTTCGGTCCAAAGAATTTGAAATAAAAATTCTCTATTTACGCGTATCATGCCTAACATCCAATGGCAATAGTCTAACCTTCGATTAAAATCTTCCTCTTTCAAGGCCTATCATTGGCTCGTAAGCTCGCCACTAATCGGGGAAAAACCCTTACATCGCAAGGACGCCGATTTGGATATCGAGCCGCGTAAACTCTTTTAGCTACTGCGGCATTCTGAAGACATTCAAAATAAACTGCAAGCATATCAACAGCTTCATTATTCGTAAAACGCATTTTGAAAGCACAAAAATTGCTCAAAGTAACGCGAAAGTATTGACAACTATTGGCAATTTGAGGATTATGTATGTTTTGCTTAGGTATCTGTTTCCATTGCCTGCTTCTATTAATTGTATCTTTCGTATATATCTATAGTGAATATGCATTTAAACAAACAAAAAATAGGCCGTTCGTATAACTTTTAGCATTGCTTACTTGCCCGTAGTAATTTCAAAAAGGGTGATTCTATTCTGGTGAATAAATAAACAAACATTTAAAATAGCAATTTCTAGGTAATCTATTCAGAGCCGAAATTGAAGCTGCAGTTTTGTTTATCCATAAGAGGACTCAGCAATGCACATAGTGATGGTCAGCATTGCGAGCATTTACGGGGCATTAAAACTTTCCTCCTTTAAATCGGTCCTTTTAGGGCCACAACTTACATAATAGAAACAATTCCACAAAAATATAGTTAAAAAAAATACAAATTTAATGGATTTTCGTATAAAGTTTTCATTGGCCGATATTTTAGGTTAGGAACAAGATATCGAGATGCGGTTTTCGCGAGCTTGTTTAGGCATCATATAGCTACTTGTTCATGAAAAAAGTCATACCAATGCATTTAATTTTTTGCGAAAATTAACTGTTTCTGTCGGAATGTCGAACAAAGTCCTCTAGCGACGACATATGAAACTAACAAAACTTCAAATATTATAACATCTGTAGCCCAATAATAGCTCATTTCAACGCGCCCAAGCTTGTTAAAATCGGCTTAGCCGTTTCGAAGATACAGGGGGTTATTTAAGGAAACCTTTGAATACCCTCACCACTTTATTTTTAGACATACGTCAAAAAGTGCCAAACAAAAAAAGTTCAGATTATCCTTGACTTTAAAGATCAGTTATTTGTTTATTAGGTTAATGTAGCAGAATTCACAGAAACATCACTTTTTTAGATTCAAGATTGCCCCCTAGCGGCCATTTCAGAAACTTGAAAATATTTTCCAGGTTTTTATATTGGGCGTTTTAATAATAACTTTTTTTTGCGCAAGCCTCTACGATGGATAGTTTCCCAGATACAGTACCTCGCATTCTTAGTTGGCCACCCTGTACATAATCGAATAAATAAATAAATTACATATTGCCTTTGATGATTCTGCATTACACTGACGTATGTTTTTTAGATGATATGTGCACCATTTGATGCATCGGCTTCTTTTTACATTTAATAATCTGAAAGTACACTGATGTATACTATGTTGTGTAACCAGAACATTAGTAGTATGCACCTATATTAATGTAACTAAAAGTCATTATTTATGTCACCGTCTTTTACCCAAATAATGGCATAGAAGAATTTCATGCACAGAGACTAACTATAATTGTCATTCGACAATGATGCAACGTTGCTTAACCATAGTAAGAAAAATGTCTCATTAAAAAATTTTGTCACATTGGTAATTCAACATTGTTGTTATGAACAGTCGAAACGGCTTTAAGCTTTACTTCTTTCATGTGATCCCAACCTTCGTTGATCCAGGAATCGATGTATTTAATATTTTACATTATCTACAAGAGTTACCTTTTTATGTAAGAAACAAAGCTATTTTAAGTTTGCTGCAAATCTGTATAATTTTGGTTTTAATTGCGGAGGTTTTAACTATTAGCCGTAGTTAACTAATATTTTTAAATCTTCATAGTTATTTCAGTACACAATTAAAGACTGCATAGTGAATTTCAAGCTGAAGTGACGGCAAATTCTCTACTTTGATAGTTACCTTTCGCCGCCAATATTGATTTACACGGACTTTTCTGCTTGATCCATTCTTAGTTTAGTGTAACTTGTTATTACCTGTTTTGTGTTATCTAACTTATTTATACTTCCTCTTACATTAAATATACAAAAAAAACTTGTTTCTTACTTACACCTAAGCTATTTGAAAATTATGACAATATACGTTTGACAATTGTTTGCCCTTGAAAAAGATTAAACATTATATAAACCAACATGATAAGAGCTTCTCTGTATCTGTGCATAATACAATTTAATAATTTTTAAATATAATTTTGTTTCTGTTGTTAATCAAAATACTTCTTGGTCATTTGTTAAATATGAAAAGCATATCCATAATAACTTAAGTTTTTATATAAGCACATCAGATCTTTCAATCAACTAAATTAATTAGTGAAGCTTATTTAGTTTCGAATGAAAAAATTTTATAAGAAGCACCTTTTTAAAATTTAATTTTAATAAAAAAAGCAGTTGGTATTAGGGTATGCTTTTACAAATATTGACGAAATGTGATTGAGGTACTCTTGATTCTTTAGGGTTTATGTATTACCCTCCACAAGACTTTCATTAAGAAAACTTACCTATAACTTAAGTTCACATGGTCATACAACCTGTCATACTGTGTGAAAATCTTAAGAAAAATTGAATAATATACTTTTTGCTTGTAATATAGAAATTAATTCAGTACATTGATGACTTTATTATTTTAAGATTGCTAGTAGAAAATATATATTTTTTTAATTGCTTTGGTACAAATGTATAAACACGTAGATTTTTTATTTTGCTAAATTTAATGACGATTATTTTAACATTCTGTAGCGTTCTGATATCATAATTATCGACTGGAATTCGTAGCATATATCAATTGAGTTGTTTGCATAAAGTCGATCGTATGTAATAGCGACAGCTTGGCTTGCATAGCTTGTGTAAATATTGTTGAGAACTTACTTGACTCAGTTTACAGTTGTTGATAGTATTATGTTTCGTACATTCCTGAATTGACGAGAATCCCTTGTTTTCTTATCGTGGAGTTTCGATTGAAACGATGGGTTATTCACCGAATTTGGGTACTTTTGAAGAGTGGGCAGAGTATTGCTCTTCTTTTTCGTTCAGTTGGAGTTGAGGTTTCGATCTTGAAAGTTGAAGTAAAAAACCATTAAGATGTAGTTACTAATTGTGATTGCGGGCCATCGGAGTCGTGGTGTCATTATGGTTAAGTGAAACGCTTCGTAATTTGGTTGGGCATTGTACTATATCGGTGCTATCCTAAGTAGCAGTTCGTCTTTATGTATAGTTACACCCCTGACAAATTTGTTATCGTTTACTGTCTTTCGAGGAATTCCGGATTCAATAGGAGAAGCCGAAGATTTCAATTTAGCCTTGTGCTGATCAGAAAAAAAATAAAGGGGCTTCTTAATCTTTAACTGATGTCGGCGCCGCGGGATTTTGTAATAAAAACTTTCACGAATTAGTGAAATTATAGACATTATCGTGATTTTTGAGTATATTGGAAAAATATCACGTGCTGTTCGTTTTTTTTTTTGGTCGAAGTTAAAAAGCCAGTTTACTACGGGTTTAAGAATTTGTATAAGATTATTTAAAACAATGTGCCCGTTCTGGATGTTGTAAAATTTATATTTGTGCGGCATTTATAATAAAAAGTTGTCAGCAGAACAATGTAAATTGCGGAAGAACGGTGGTAACATTGTTTTCTTTGCTTTGTATATTAATGTGCTTGATTAAAATAATGTTTGATATAATTTCAAAGTTTTATTTAATGCCGCAGTTGAAAATTTCGAGATCATTGTAGTTTTAACGTTTTTTATTTTTCAGAAAGCTTTTGTTTTTTGTTATAGTAATAAAGTCAGTTGTTGAACTTAATAATTGAATGTTGATAAATTGGAATTTCGATATATATATATATATATATATATATATATATATATATATATATATATATATATATATATATATATATATATATTGTGTGTGTGTGTGTATTGGTGATGCTTACGTAAGAAGAAGTAAATGATATTACTTCTTCTGGACATTAGCGACAGCAACTGAATAGGTGACGCAGCTTTATTATTTTTTTAGGTGTTAGGTTTATTTTGTTTTGTCGAATAACTTTTTTTACGCAAGTAATTTTACGTTGAAGTTTATACGGAAAAGGAATTTTGAGGTTAGTTATCGCAATTTTTGCAGATTTTAAATGAAGCCTAAAATTTTATTTTCGTGAAAGTGAGCTTTGCGTAGATATTTTTGAAGTAGAATTTCAGGTAGAGGTGAGTGTTTGCTTTTCGATTCAACATTATGGTTTCCTGTTAGACCATTATTTTAAGTTTACCACTGCGCTATGTTGGTAACATGCACTTTACCTTTACGGGCGGATGTTCTGCAAACACACACACACACACACGCGCGCGCACACACAGACACACACACAGTCACACACTCGTACACACACCACACCACGCACACATGTACACACGCGTACACACAGACATACACACATGGATGCTCTCACACAACGGATTCACGCACGCACGCATTCGCACACGCATGCACACGTGCACACAATCGCGCGCTCGCAAACATAAATTGACGGTGACGGTGTGTGACCATACATATAGTTGACCATATTGTCAGAGGGGTCGCCCAAAATATTTAAAATTAGGTACACTTACGTTTTTAAAGGTTTATTTATTACTCTAGCGCCTTCTGTAAAGTACCTTTATTTATGAATACATTTTAACCAAAATTTGATAGAAATGAGATATTTTAGAAACAATTCAGTACACATACACACACACACACACACACACACACACACACACACACACACACACACACACGCACACACACACACGCACACACATACTCATAAATTTGAGTTACTACTTTGAGATGCTTAATCCAGTTCAATCTGAGTTTCCGTTTTGTAATAATTCTACGTTTAAAGTTAGAGTTTGGTATTAGTTTAGTTTTAACGTTCTTGAATTAGTTTTACTATCGTAAAGCTTTGCGAACCATTACATTTATTTGTTGGGATGAGAATAATAAAGCTTATTTATTATATAAAAGTTCTATCAAGTGCTCTTCTTATACATAAAGGACAATTTCGACAGTTTGGCGGTCGTAATTCGACTTTTTTAAGAAAAAAATAATTATTGTCCTGTAATTTAATCTATTACATCTATACAGAGTAATGCTTGTTATTACTTACATAAATCTTTATTGTGCGACGAGACAAAAAACGAAAAATTAATACTCGTCTTTTCGCTCGAGATACTTTCGTTTAGTACAAAACAGACTCCCAGGTGTTAGTGAGGAATTAGATTTTCACCTCACTCGAACGTGTAATGTTATTTTGAAAAAAGCCGAGAGATTGTCTGAATCCCACCATTTTAGTGATATAGATTTATTCGTGTCATCACATTCATTTTTCGGTGTAGCTTTGCAGTGGTTGAGAAATACGAAACATTCAGTTAGTACTTTTCCAAATTTAATACCGGTATCTCTAATCAAAAACAAACGATTCAAACAACGCCAAACCAACAATAAATAATTTGCTAGGTGAAGACCACAGTTAAACCGAAGCGAGACAAATTTAAATATATGTTGTTCTAGAAGTTTCAATTTTCAGTTCTACTTCATGAATGGAATAATTTGATTCTAAGAGTTGCTTCTTTCATATCTTCGAATAGAAGTACAGTTGTTGCATTATGTACATGCATTCGTTTAGTAACAGACTATCTCACTTCTAAAATATTTGGCGATGTGGTGAGAAGGTTATAGGCTTGGGTGATGATAGTAACACGGATTGGGTCGTAATTTTTCAGATAGGTAGTAGCACAGTTTTGAATTCTATGGGGTATTATTAATTTTTTTAGTTTTTTTGTGACTGGGTGGAATGTGTAACTTTTGTATTAAAATTTTGTATTTTGGTTATTTATGAATTTCTTTACATTAGTGCAAATTTTAGTATTTTTTTCTCGTAATATTTAAATTTAGTGTAATATATAAATACCTTTTTCTAAGTATTACACACCATTTTTGAGTAGACACGATATTATGTAATTCCTGTGACCGTATTTGAGAGCGCTCGCTTGTCATGTGCTCATGAAATTGGCAAGTATCTGTACTAAGTTTCGTTATAGATGCATCTCCTTTAGTGTATTGGGTTTGACTCAGTAAAGGTATGTAAGTATCTTCTTGGTTTTTGTATTAATTTATTATATTTTAAAAGGGAAACCCAAAATTCCGTAAACTCAGAGATATTGTAATTGCAAAATTCTCAAACATCTATAGTCAAATATAATATTGAAGATAGCTTAAGTAAAGCACGTAGTTGTATAAAAAAATGACGATCATATGCTTGGAATGCAGTATGATGTTTTGAGATACAATATTTAAAGTGGAATGATACCTTTTCTGTATCATGAAATCCTGAAGCAAGATATGCAGCTGCTGTTTTAGTGTGTTAGCATTCGTAGTAAAACCATCTACGGCCTACCTCCACTCGATAATACAATACATTTACCTCAACGGCATTAAGAATATTGATGTTACCGAAATGTTACGTTCAGGTTTGATCTGACATTATGGTGAAGAAATAAGACTGTTACCTTCTCGTATTGGTTACATTCCTGTAAAGAAGGAAATGCGGTCAGTGGAATTCTACATAGAATTTGATATTTATGTAACAATAATCGTGTACAGGCAATTATAATAATTGCTAATGTGCAAACTCTAAATACATATGCTTGTGCCGATTGCGTTTTATTTAGTGGATAATTAAATGAAAATGTTTTGCAATAATTTCAATAAAACTATTTTATTAATATTGAATACAATGTTAACACAAAGAAAACACAGACTTCGATTTTTGTAGCGTTTTTATAATATAAACACAATGTTAACACAGGTCTCAAATATGAGTTATAACTAATTCAGGTTCAATCTGAATACTTATTTTGAAAGATAGGATATATTTTGTGGATTCTTTTAAGGTTCTTATTAACAGTTTGAATTATTACCGTAAATCTTTACGAACAATTGTATTACTAATTGCATTCAGGTTGAGGTTAAATAGCAAATATTATTTTGATTTACATACGAATATATATGTGGTTATTGCTTCACTTAGTAAATTTACGTTATCTCTTTACGATAATCATAAAAGAAAAAGTTCTCATTAAGTAATGTATGTTTCCGGCGAGTAAGCTTTGGTTCAATACTACCTTTAATATTTTTTTATTCTTGTTTCGATGTGACAAATTTTAAGTCACATTCGATTTGTTTAGGTCAAAAGTAGGTGTTAATTTTTATAACACACACGCGCGCACTTGTACGTGCACACATAAACGCACATGGTTCAATTAGGAAAGGAAGTTTGTGCATTCTATTGTTTTATAAATCTGATAGATCATACCTGACTGATACAAATTGGTATATCATGTATCACATGAGGCAGGGATATTATTTTGTAGCCGACCTTCCTACTTCGTTAAACTTCGGATAGAATATTTACCAATGTCCGGAGACGCCATTATATAGATATTATTTTTAGGTTAAATTAATATTCTTGTTGAAACAAAATAATTGATTAAACCTGAATCCGGAGACAACCACTATAATATCGATAGATGCAAATAGTTTAGTGAAAAATATTTGTCCCTGTATACAAAATAAAATTATAAATGAGGATGTTGTTGAAAACGATGAGAGTGCACATAGCTTTGGGATAAACTTTGAAAGCAAATGAATGTTTGATGTGACATTAACTTAATGTTTGATTAGTCTTTAATTATGCAATATATTAGTGTTTGTTCTGGTGACCTTCGGTTTTGTGCTTTGTTTTCAACCGTTTGCTGTTTGGTCACCTCTTGAACCCATATACAGGGTTTCCCCTAAAGACCTGTACAAAAATCTGTCACATGTTCCTTTGATTTAGTTTAACCAAACTTACGGTAGTCCAATGTTTTTTTTAGTTTAAATGCTAGAGGGCCTGAAGTAACAATGTTGAAATCATTTTCTCGTGATAAATTTAAAACGACAAATCCTAAGGCAAAATTGTGATTAATATCAATCCATGGGAAGAAAACCGGGGTTGATTAAATAATAAACATTTCAATTTTGTACGCCAATAGAAAAAAAATAGTTTTATTTATACAATTTAGATTTAGAAACCTTAAAAAAGATACTAGAGTTAAGACTCGATCCAATGCTTTCCACAGTAGAAAGACGTCTTCGGACTTCGCTTAGCTCTTGAAGCCGGTGATTATAAAATGCGGCGTTTTGTGAAGATATAAGGCCCTTAGGTCTCTTAGTTACTTTTAATTTCGTAATAAAAATTTTACTCTACCAGCGGCTTAGTTGAAATGTCGGACACGGGGTGCTTCAAAGGTTATCTCTGAGAAGCTCTAATTAAAATTACTTTACAAAGCTTACTTCCTATTTTCACCGTCTGGTAATCAAAGTCAGATCAGTTTTGTAAAATCTTATATTTCCTATTTATTTACAATGCCAAATAAATTCATTGTGTATGTATAAACTTAAGATTCTCCAACTTCCATTTAATATACGGCGGAAGATGGACAAGGGAATAGCGCAATTTGGGGTGACTAGGTCGCTCCTGCGTCGGCTGCATGCTGGTATTCTCTTTCGATTAATTGAGGGAAAATTGGTTAGTAATATAAAGAATACAATCAATAACTATTTGACAATTATTTCGATGAAAATACGTTAATGTATACATGAATAGGACTTCTTAAATGCAACTCTGATTTCAGAGAGGTGGGTCTTATAAACCGGCAGGTTAGAGATACGGAAATTAATTAGTTCGGGACTAAATTAGACCACAGGAAAATATTGCTGTAAGTAAAGCCTGTCGGTCTCACTTCAAGGGATATCGGGGTTTTGTGAACTCCGTTTAGAGATAGTTATTTTAAACGAGAAATCGCGCAAAGTAAATTCGAAGTAAGATTTACTTTCCGTACGTAATTTTAAAACAGGAATTTTACAGAAGCGGACTTTGGAACTGAGTCAACTTTTGCACACGATTCCGCCAAGCCAAGTAACGAAAGTCATTCATAAAATCAGGCCAATCATCCCGTCCTACTAGCTACTTCGTGTGCTTGTGTGGGTGTAGTGAAGTTACCTAGATAACAAGGGCAGTCATCCTGTCCTACTAGTTACTGTGTGCGTGTCTGTGGGTGTAGGCGAACTAGGCTTACTTCCCGACCGAGCAACGAGTTTATGAGGACATCGAGCAATATAAGTAGTAAGGTTGGGAGCGGGTCCGGTCAATATTGGAGATGCACTAGGTGGGAGATTCGGAATAAATGAAAAGAAAACAAATAAATTAATCAATTGGGGTGGGCATGAATTGGAAAACTGTCTTCGATAAACTCGGGGATAAAATTTAACAAAAAATCTCTCGTGGTATGAAATCTGAATCCGAATCGGAATGTAAGATCTTCTGAACAATTTGAACAATCTGACCATCGGCATATTAATTCTTCAATAATATTAATTAATTTCAGTTTTATCCATAAAGGATTTCAATTCTTTACAAAGGTTCTTGTACTAGAAGAAGAACAAGCACTAGATAAATAGGCAAGTAATTCGAATATATACAAATATCGTGAATATGTGTAACTAGAGAACGGTTGTTATACCCATACCATAAAATACCAGTACAAGATGTCTTACGTTAAGATCCCGAATTGTTTGTAACTCTATTAATGTGGAAACAGAGGGGCCAATAATATTTTTTTGATTGATTTCAAAATTGTTACTTCTGGGTTTAGCACTCAAACTAACTTAGTTAAATCGGGCTGTTTTAGTCTAAAGGATGTGGTAGAATTTTGTTAAGACCTTTCGGAGACACCTTGTGCAATTTGATAAAATCAAAATGTTTTTCTTAAACCACCCTGGAAACAGTTGCTTTTTTCTCCAAAAAGGGTGAGGAAAAATGTTCTCAAGTAGAAAATAGTATTCCAGAAACCATTTCCATTGATGTAAAATGCAATAAATTTAGTTGTTTTTTAAAATAACTATCTACGACTAAAAATTACAACTTTCTCAAACAATGTCGTAAAAGTGCTAATATTGTGTCCAGACATATGGATATTGCTGGATGCGGATTAAGCGTATTTTATTTTATTTCGTTGAAGTCCTAATATAAAATTGCGAATCATAACTATTAAATACCTAATTTTATTTTAAATTTAATGATTCTGTAGAAATAAAAAGTTTGTTGAACTGAAGACGTAAATTATAATTTCGCATTTTGAATTGCTGGCAATCTTTTCATCTTATTCATCTTTAATTATTTATTTACGTAAGATATCAAAAATTCAACTTCTGTTAAAAATATAACTATTAAATATTTATATTTTATTTTCACCAAATTCTTTAGAAAGGTAAACTTGAATGGCTAATGTTCTATTTGCAGTTGAATAGTACGCAAACTAAAAAAATATATATATCTAATATTTACAATAAATTACATTTAAGTTTAACAGTGGTAAACTAAAAATAGGAAAAGTTGTATTTTGCTTGCTCATTCATAATTTACATAACATGATGTTTTTGCTAGAAACATTATGGTACATTTTATTTTAAACTGTTCAATTGTAACATAAACTAGCATTCTTCAAAAAGGCCTGTTGTTATTAAACCATTAAAAAAGTAATTCAGAATTCACTTTTGTAATACAACTGTAACTCACGTTGTTTTACAATGTGTTGAAAATTGTGTTGGCTTTGTAGATTTTAACACTTAAAATAAGCTTTATGCAAGGATCGCAATACTACACTGTGAAATAAAACTAAAGTTTCACAAACTTGGGTCGTTAGAGATGACGTAACCGATCTACTATTTAAATGATAAATAATATTACCATAAAATTAATAATATAATTATTATAAATTAATACATAAAATTCACCTAGATACCGGCTTTTCAAGTTTCCTGACTTCTGGTTGCTGGTAGCAAAGAGAATCAGATGGTTTAGACGTTTACCGTTAAAACATAAACAAAAGTACGCGCACACTGCTGTCTTGCTTCGAATAATTAGAAGTAAAAGTTATTTCTAAATTTGCTTCAGTATTTTATGGTAGTCTATCTTTTACTTTCCTTTGCTCAAAAGCACCCATAAGTAACAAATTGCTTTCGTGAAAAAAATTGATCTCAAGTTCTCAACCGATTTACCCGTTCTCGGCATTTTGAAAACCATCTAGAACATTTTGGACTTGCTGTCTGTGTGTGCCTGCGTGTATGCTTGTGCGCTTGTGTGTGCGTGTTTGCGGTTATGCGTATTATTATTATATTTATTAAAGCTCCACAGGTATTTACGTCAATGCAAGATATTTATGCTATAATATGGTAATGACATAATTCTCATATCATAAGTGTTTAGGCTACACTTTGTAATGTACGTTTGAACGCCCTGTATATATATACGGTTGTTTTGTTTGTTTTTCTATTTTTCCATATTATCTTTCCGGTATATTTTTATAAAAAGGTTTGAAAATTAAAACGCAATTTGTTGTTTAGTAAAATGTAAGAATGATGTAATATCGCTGGAATTCGGCGCCGAGAATATTTTCACATGTAGTTCACCGCTTCAAGTTTGTTGAACTAGTCATAGCAGACAGGGGCATAATTTATATGGGCTACAATATAAGTTAAAGTAAAAACAAATTACGTGAGATCATCTCATTGAGGTGTAGCGAAAGCTGTCGAACCAGTTATCAGAAGAGGCGAATTTCCGCCGAGTATTGCCGAAAGTGGCCCACGCAATCCCGCGCTTGGAAAATGTAAACCATTCTTTTTTATGTTAGGCTAATTTTAGTTTTATGTAATTAAGATTTGAAAATGGTGAGAAATCAATTTAGCTTAAGTCAGTCTTGGAATGATGTCCTAAGTGTCAAGGCTCGTATGTGCTTCGCCGCATACACGAAGATTGGTGTGTAGAGGTAGTGAACTGTTTACGCCCTTACCTGGAGATCATGTGAAGTTATCGTGGAATCTTTGTTTGTTACCCCTCATTGGAGGATCATTTTCAACTGCTTGTCACCCTGATGATTTTATCGTATCGATGTCTTATAGCGACATATTCTCGTCCATAGAATTTAGATTTGGTGTCGTATTGGTCCCGGTTTCTAACTCCTTTGGAGTTCTTTCGCATCTGGTGTGCGGATCAAAAGTAAACAGTTCAAGTGTTAGTTGAAGGATTCGTATAAATGGCTAAACGCATAACAAACAATTATCGCTGTAAATAAAGAAGTTTTTAGTTTAAGTGTAACCATAATTTTCGCCAAGAACTTGTAAATATATAAAGTAAAGGTAACCAACAACGTGAAGTATTCATAACAGCATTGACATTGCGACATACAACCAATTGGAAATTGAATCAAAACGCAAGAGCATATTGGGGAGTTTCGAGCGCAGTTGACACCACCAGCATGCTGTTGATACCGTCGGAGAGGTTATCCTTACGGTTCTCGACCACTAGCTGATCTAACAAGGGGCCGAGGTAAACCTTTTGTGCATTTTCTGTTTTTTATTTGTGGCCGACAAACTTTAATAAAATTATTTGTGTGTAGTTCTTTATATTTTTTTACTTATTCTGTATGTATGCGAGATTGAATATGCTTTTGTTGTAGGTCCATTTTGCTTATTACTGTTTGAATTTTATGACTAGCGTATTCATTCTTACTAACTTTCGAATTATCTAAGTTTTTTTATATAAATATGCTGTTTCTGTTGATGTCTGTCTTGACAGAATTTTATAGACCAAATTTATGAGAGTAATCAAATGTTTCGCAGTTTTGGATACGAAAACAATTTACAATAATTTTTCTTCTTTTGGGGTAGAGGCCGATATGGAGAGACTAACTAGAATTTTTGCCGTTTAAGTAAGTCTCTGTTTTTTTTTATTTAATTGTATAAGAGAATTTAATGTAATCAGTGTGTGAATATTCAGCCGTTTGTTATATATTATTTATCGCGAGCACTCAATGCTTGTTTATTTTAATAAGGTCATTAACTTTAACGTCAATATCTTGTTCATGAATTTATTTAAGGTGCAGTAATTACTTTCGAAGCTTTATTAGTGTTCATAGGATTTTTTTATGTAATATTTAGAGATTGAGTTGTCAATGCATTTTTTAAAATGAATTTGAGCATATGTTGTAGCAGATTGATTGAAATAATTCCAATTGGTTGTAACGGAGTTAATTCCAATTGGTTGAACGGATTTAAAGTGTTTTTTTTTTAAGTATAATTTCATTAAAGTCCAGATCTATTGAGTAAAATAATGTACGGTAAATATAGAGTAAACCGATCATTGACCGGTCGCTGTTCAGCTTTTTTTGCGTTTATTCGCAACGTATTGAAGCCTTTGTAGGAAGCATCGCATCGATTGAAGATACCTTAGTGCCTCATTTTCCAGACAGATAAACGATTTTTATTGTTTTTTATGACGTGGCCATATTGTTCGAGTTAGGCATTTCAACCCCTATTTGTGATGTTTAGTAAATTTTAGAATCTTATGTAAATTTTCCATCACGCGTAACTTTGTTGTAGTGACGTATTTTTGTGTTTTAAATATAATTAATTACCCCTTTAATCAGTTAATCTTGGGTATTTAAGCCAATAATTTTGACGTGTAGTTTATCGAAATATTTAGTGAGTTTTAGTTTTATTATCGCATCGTGCGGCTTTTATACAAAGCTTAAGACTTTATTGAAGTTTAGGTGAACTTGGCGTAAAGATTTTTTGAGTAGAAATTTAGTAGTAGAGCAGCTTATTTTAGTGTGAATGTTTTGGTTTCCTGTTAGACCAATCTAAGCTCTGTCCATAACGTTTTCCTGCCTTAAATGTTTTTAACCGGTGGCGCCTTTTTGTCATTTTTACCCGATTATGACGTTTTTTTGGTATTGTGACGAGTGCCTTTTTACAACATTAAGTAAGAACCCTGCCCACACCACTGAGCTTTGCCGTGGTACAAATTGCCTTTATTGGCTGGATGCTCTAGTGATTATTTAGCTTGTAACATCTTACATAGTATCGTTAATATTTCGAATAAAACCAACGATATAAACAGCGCACAACACATCATTTATGCACCATCTTGCTTTCAAATTTTCAATGGTTCCTTTTCCTAGATTCCAGGAGAAATCCATCATAATTCTGCTTCGGAGTCGGGTGGTGAAAGATGATCTGAAGTTTGCAGAGCGACATCATTTTTCATACTGTTTGTGGTAATGTTATAAATAGTTACTAGATTTTTCAAGCAGTTGGCAACTGTAATTTGGCTCTCAAACCGCATTGTTTGTTACAGGTCGTTAGAGCATCAGCCCGTAAAGAAAATGTGCGGGCAACGGCATAGCTCAGTTATGTGGGCGGGGTTCTTACTTAATGCTGCAAAAGACCACTCGTCACTCCATAACGTCAAAATCGGGCAAAAACGTTAAAAAGGTGCCACCTGTTAGATACATTTATAGGGGGAAAACATCAAAAACTGGATCTTAATAATGGCCAGCAGGGAACCGTAATGTTCATTAAAAATAAAATACTCTCCTCCCTGAAAATTCTACTCCAAAAATATTTACACAAAGTTCATCCAAACTCCAATAAAACCGCAAAATTGCAAAATTTCGATAAACTTGAACGTCAATATTATTGGCAACTAACCAAAAATATATGATCAATACCGTAATTAATTATTCAATTTAACACGAGGAATACGTTACAACAAAACTAAACGCGATCGAAAATTTAATAAACGTCAATCGAGGTTGTAATACCTAACTCAAAAGTTACACAGCCACGCCACGCCAAATACATAAATTTGCTTACCTGTTTGGCAAATCCAGGTACTATGGTGTCTACGGTCGGTAAGTTGATTCCTATACAAATAACTTCAAAAAATAATTTGCGAATGCTCGCAGAACAATAATTGGCATGCAAATAATCCAGGTGTTCGGTCAACGACCCATTTACCTCATAATTACCTTACTGTAGATCTATTAAAACTTATCTTCAAATGAAATTATGTCAACCGCATCAAAATGACTAATATTCAACGCTGTGAAATCTGTAATCCGTTTGTTATCCATATAGAAACGGTGTCACGTGTTTAAATGGTAAGCGGAGGAAAAAGAAAAGGGTTTTCTACTCACCTACAAATAACACAGAAACCGTCTAGCTCAGAACAGTTCGGGGAACCAAGAAAATTTCGGTGTAAAAAATAGGCGCCAGAAGTCGCTCCCCAAAATCCAAACTAACCATTACCCCGACTTCTGGGTAACGATGTTTAAAGAGGTGAATAGGGAATTAAAGGAAAGGAGAGAAAAAGAGGGAAGAGAGAATAAGAATGAAAAAAAGAAAGAGGTAGGTACAGAATTAAGCAAACGAAATTAACTGACGTGAAATCTTTGTTTCTTTTTATATACCAATATAAATAATATAATATAACAATTTATATATATATATATATATATATATATATATATATATATATATATATATATATATATATATATACCAAATAGACCCAAAATGAAATTAATTGCAACGTTCGCAAGTAAGGAGGACCCAAAAGAAAGTTATTATTTATAATTAATTATTTTAAAAGTTTAACTTTCGGAAATGAAAGATCTTTCATTACGTTGAAGCTGAAATAAAAACATACTTAGGCTAGAAAGCGTTTTAATAACCAAAACTTATCAAAAATATACTTGCTGTGGTTTCACAACACCCCAAAAATTATATCAAAGTTAAAATATTCGTGATTCATGAATGAGTTACCAAATTTTTATTTGAAGAACTGTTCAGTTGTACCAGAAACTAGCGAGAATGTAATAATTTTAGTTCATGCCAAAAATAATAAGAGTTCTGGCCTTTGGTAGCGTAGCGGTGTTATCCTATCGTTGGTATCGTATTGAAATTAGTGTAGACGAACCAAATCGGTGGCCCGAAGGTATTCGTAGAACGTCCAAGGAAAGGATGTAAATTTAAGTAAACTAAAGTTAAGTTCCTGGTTACCAATATCGAACAGTTTAACTCCAGTAGTAATACAACTTCTATAGCGGATCAGTAGTAACGATTGCAGAAATACAGAAAGGAAAATAGTTAAACGCTGAAAGGAAAGGTAAGTAAGTATTATATATGGTGAAATTAACATAAATTATCCCTAAGATTGTAGATGGGCACTCTGAAGTGGTACAAAATGTCTTCCGCTAGTTAATCGGAGGATACGTAATTTGTTTACGGTTGTACGCTTTCAGTCGCTAATAAAGAAACCTATAAATTAATAACAAGTAAAGAAGACCTACGAAACAGCTTACCCCTTTTTGTGACGAAAAACTCCTTTATATCCGCAATATTCTTGCCAGTAACAAGTAATTTAGTTGGAAATATTCTACCTCCCAATACGAACTAGGTAAAATCAACCCAAGGCCTTATCTACAAAATATGGTACAAATGGAATTCAAGAGGGACAAAAGATCACTTTTCTACAAAAATAAATTTGAAGATGAATAAAGAACAGAACTTAATTCTTTTAATACCATTTGTCAGAAATGAGGGTTAAAAAGCCAAATTGCAAAAAAAAACAGCACGAGGAATCTCAGTAACTAGAAATCAGACTCTTTCTAAAACGGCTGGAACTAATAATTTCGGAAATCCTTGCCTACTACGGAAATTGAGACGGACTTGTAAACCATATTATAATGTTTCAAGTAAATTTCGTTTCATTTCATTAGGAAGTAAGATGTGTCATTAGATAGGAACCGTAAAACAGGATTAATAGGGACGTGCGGGTAAATCAGGATGATAGTCTCACAATTTGGATTTGGCGCTCAGAATTTTATTTTGTCTATGGGAACCTTGTAAATGACAAAGATGGTAGTGGGGAAGGTGATTGTTAGTTGGGTTGTGATGATTGACGAGTAAAGGAGGTATGTACATTTTTGAAAACATTTATAGTATTTAGCGTACAAAATAGATGGTCTTTAGTGTTTGTTCTTGATATTTGAAATTAGTATCCAAAATTTGTTGCATTAATTGTACGGAAAAAATACATATTTTGTGGGCCATTTGGGGGTGAATTGGGACCAGTGATGGAGAATCGGGACACCAGGGTGAATTGGGATGGGAAATAGAATAATCTCTGTTTATTGTGAAACCATCTACCTATCACATTTTCAATAGGTGATACATGCGTTTTTTTTTCTAATTTTATCTACCCAGCTGTCACAAAAATCGTGCGTTCTTACGAAAGAAAAGTTGGCAGTCGTATCTACCAAAATTGCACCACCAATACCAAATGGCCAGATTACTATTCGGGAAGCTCAAGATCTGAAACATTCTGAAATCAACATTACATCGTTGGAACAAAAGTAAACGAAAAAAAGGTGGCTAAACCGTATTAAGCAGCCAACAAGAAAAAAGATTAGTAGAGCTTATAATATTAGATGGCGAATGGGGTTACCCGTTAGAAACAATTGACATACGATTAATGCTTAAAAATTACCTGGATAGAAGAAGTATTTTTTGGTTAGATATAAACCACAGCTCACATAAAGATATGCTGAAAATATAAAAACAGTTCGTGCAAATATATATCCTGAAACAATAAATCAGTATTTTAATAATCTAGAAAATATCTTAAAAAATGTTCCTGCTTCGTCCATTTTGAATTATGGTGAAACCTGCTTTATGGATGGTCCTGGAAGTAAAAGGTTTTGTTAGGCGGGGATCAAAACATTCTGAGCGAGTTATTTACAGCTCTAAATGTGCTACATCTGTAATGTTTTGCGTCAGTGCATCGGGACAACTTTTACCAACTTTTATTTTTTATGAAAGTGAGCATCTTGTTATGGCAGAAACAAGTCCGGTTGGTTTGATCAAGCATTATTTGATGAGTGGTTCGATGCTGTAGTTATGCCTTATCTTCGAAAGCAACCTGGCGTAAAAGTTATAATTGGCGAAAATTTGGCTTGGTCATTAGTCTCTGTGAAGATAATGATATAAAATTTTGTTTTCTCCCCTAAACTCAACACATTTAACTCACCCGCTTGACATGCCAGTATTCAGATCGATAAAAATTAGCTGGAGAAAAAAATTGGATGAATGGAAGAAGCGGAATAAGAGGCCAATCCCAAAGGAATATTTTCCATCACTCATTGGTGTCACAAATATGAACCAAAACATTTCATCTGGATTTTTTGCTACTGGGATTTGGTCATTAAATAGGGAACAAGTTTTTAAACAATTGCCCCCTGCTCCTGTCAGTGCTGAAGATGGTAGACCAGACGACCAATTTATTAAAAAGGAAAAAAATATCCTTAGAACCTGGCAAAAGCGTGTAAGCTAGCGACTTTCGGACGAAGAGCCAGTTGCATCGACAAATCGTAATGAATGATACACAAACAATAGAAAATAATATTTTTGATATTATGAAAAACTTAGATATTGCAGATTCGCCAGAAGACCAACTTGAAACAGAAGATTGTGATATGTCTGTGCTTATATCTGATATTTAAATAGAAGGTTTTATAGAAGTTAACTTTCGACTAACAAGACTGATAAATATTATGTCGGTGTTGTTAAGATCATCGACAAAGCTATCAGTGATTAAGACCTAACAAAAAAATTGAAAATTCCTTTATATATGATATATATATATATATATATATATATATATATATATATATATATATATATATATATATGTTCAAATGTCCAAGATTGCACTGATATAGAGCCTGAACATCTTACCAAAGCCAATCCTCCTTAGAAGAGGGGGACAAATTTAATTTTAAGTTGTAGTCATGCAATAATTTATAAAGACAGAGTATATTTAAGAAAATATAACTTAATGTAGAACATCATGTAAGAGAACAATGTTATTTTCTATATCTCTTCAATAATTTCATTTATTTTTCTTATTTTGAAGTTTTTTTAGCCCTTTTACGAAGCTATTTAAATTAAAAGTTTCAAACATTTTTTTTCTGTCCCGATACACCCCATACGTGGGGTTACGCGAGTTTTTAGTGACAATAAACTACGTGTCCCGATTCGCCCAATTGAGGGGCCAATTGGGAGAATAATAAAAACAAATAAAATCAAAGGAAAAGTGATAATAATTAAAAAATCAAAACAATAGATAGCTTAAGGTGCGTAGGCAAGCGGAGCAAAATATTACCAGCGTATATTTACTTTTTAAAAAGTTATTAATAAAATACCTTGCAAATCGTCTCGATTCACTACGTTTTACGGTACTTTCTTTATGTACTTTAGATCTTAAAATTTGTATTTTAGTGAGTAAAAAAAATTCTTGCTGGTATGAGTAAGTGATGGTAATAAATACGTAAAAATGCAAACATCTTAGAAACTGTTAAAGTTTTCGATTTAGACAAATTATACCTTTTTTATCTGAAAAACGTAAAGGTTTCGTATTTTAATAAAAAAAAATCCAATTTACTCCATTGGCGTAGAAATTAAGGATCAAAATGATGCTCTGCCCCTTGCGTTCTACGCCACTGTGCCGGGTGGCCAGATAAGAATTCAAAGTGCAGTTTCTCGGAAACTATTCGTCGTAGAGAGTTGCTGTAAATAATTTTATTACTAAAGTGGCAAAAAAAGACCGTGGAAAATATTGTTATATTTGCAAGATGACTGCCAGTGGGAGTAACCCCCATCCTAAACCTTTAAAGTGATTTTTTACTGAAATGTACCAAAAAATTATGTGTTTTTTAAAGGTCAGCGTTATTCGAGTAATTTTTGTTTGAAGTATCTGTTAAAATAAAGTGGTGGGGGTGATTCAGTGATTTTTTAAATAAACAGCTGTAACTCCTAAATGACTGAACTGATTTTACTAAACTTAGTATCGTTGCAAAAACCATTTATTGCTTCATCAAATTTTTATGAAAAATGTGGCAAACGTTTTGCAGAAGACAGGTGGGGTTTTCATAACAGTTCAATTCAAATCATTCAAAAAGGCTTTAGAAAAGAAAGGCAAATTACAGAAACATGAGCATTCATCAGCTCATACCACAAGTTCAGAAATGGAAAATCTCAGAAGGCAGGCCATGTAAAAACCCATTCATGTTCAAATTATTCAACAGAGTGATAGTGAAAAAGATGAAATAGAAGGGGCCTAATGATACTTATAAGAGTTATTAAAAGTTTTTGTTATGAACGAATAAGTTCAAAGTTAAATATGTAATTAAAAATTATTATTAATTTTTAATAACTTAATATTAGTCAAGTTGCTTTGGTATGTGTGAATCCTTGCGACATTGCAGGCTCACATTCCATTAATATAAGTAATTTGATTGTAATCTCGTTATATTTAGAATTTACATCAGTTCTACATACACAAAGATAAAATTTACATCGATTGGGGCTTGAACCTTGGTGGCGCAGTTGGTTAGCGCGGTACTCTAGCAAAGTACAGGTCGTAGGTTCAAATCCTACTCGAGGTAAACTTTTTATTTATGTATTTAATAAAATTAATAATAATTTTTATTTTATTTTGCCACCATAATGTTCTTTATACGCCTCCAAATGCGGGCGTAATGTGGTCTTTATAGCACGGAAATGTCATTGATGCTAAGCAGCATAATTGACAGCAAACACATGACATGCTATATAATAGCAATATCACAGTATCTTATAACATTCACTGCATTTATTTCACTGCATTTGCATTTAAAAACTTGCCGAAAATACTGAATCGTTTTAATATTTTGTTCCAGTTTCATGGTGCAAAATAAAATGAAACATTGTATGTACCACGGGCATAATTGTAGATTATGGTTCTCAGGAATATAAAAGCCCTCGAGCCGTAATCTTCTGATTATGCCCTTAATACATAAATATCTATTAATTACATATTTATAAGAGGTTTTTACTTTTTAGTAAAGGAAGAAATACGGAAGTTTGATTGAAAATATTCTTGACAACATGAATGGTGAATTTCAAACATGGAGAAAAGCGCTAAGCGCTCGGCCTAATTATAGCAGTAAGGAAACAGCTTGTGAATTACTTGAATGTATGGGTGAAGTTTTGAGAGATGAGTTGAAAGAAACATTAAAAAACAAAAAGTTCTCCATTTTAACTGATGAAAATACTTCTTTAAGAAATAAAATGGAGTTAAGTATGATGTTCAGAGTAATGAAACATAAAGTCCCTTTGGAAGAGTTCTTGAAAATTGTCAAAACCCCCGATGGAAAGGCAGAAACTATTACAAATGCTATCGACAAGGAACTGACTGCTCCTAATTTACATTATGACGACATTATTGCTTTTGGATTTGATGGCGCTTCAAATATGGCTGGAAGTGTTGGTGGTGTGAGAAGAAAGCTATCAGAAAAGGCAAGCAAAGAAGTTCTTTACATACACTGTAGAGCACACATATTGGTTGGCACTGACAGCAACACCCTGCAGAAATAAAAATAAAAAGGTTAAAAGGTTTTTTCATGTTTTAAAAGACATATACAAGATTTTTAGCAAGTCGCCTAAAAAATAAAAAATTCTACGTAAAATTCAAGCAGTGATTAACGATCCCATTCTTAATATTCCAGAATGTATTGAAGTGAGATGGTTATCACACCAAAGGATAGTAAACGCTGTTTTTAGGACCCTAAAGTCAATTTTAATAGCTTATGAACATATCCACAAGGAAGACTGTAACAACCCATTTTGAGTTGTATTAAAATATACAGAAATTTAGGTTCTTCAGTCATTTAATTGTAAATATAAGAAAAATTTTAATTATTTTTACATTATAGCTATGAGGTAGACAACTTAATTTGCATTTCGGTGTAACTTAAGTGCATATCTTCTTAAGGGTATATACTTCTTAAAGATTTAAACTTCCACTTCCATAAATTATTTTCTTCTGATCATTTTTTTTTGCGCAACGTGTCATCATGATCATCTAACATCCTCCGATTTCCTGAGCATCCATCTTTTCTCACTTCTTGTGGTACGCTGTGAGATGCAGAAAGCATTTTTTGGGTTTTCCCCTAAATTTAGTGAAAAGTGCCACTGATTTGATGGTAAGATATCTTTTAACGCATTATACAAAAAATTAAAACATTTGCTCTTTTCAGGCACTTTTATTTTACTTTTACTTTCCTTTCTTTTATTTTTACTTTGAGTTACACTTTAATTACATTTTAAGTACGCATTGAATTTTACTGTTGCGTACGCTTTCACTTTATGATTGCAATTTTTTATTGAAAATTTCAAGAAATGCAATAAATATTGGTTTATTCAATTTTAAGAAGACAAACTTATAAGAAATAAAATTCCAGTTTGGGTGTGGTTGACAACATAAAAGCATTGTTATTGAAATATATTGCGCAACATTGATGCCTAGATGACATCACCTTGGTTTGCTATTCCGCATTTACTTCTGTAATACCAGGGGTTCACAAGAAGTATTATATTTAGTAACAGGTATTTATTTTTAATGATTATTAGTGTAAGACTAGAATTTTAAGATGTATTTTATATAACCCTAATTTAACTGTTAATAAAAATAGTCTGTATATTTTTTTTTTTACATTTTGATAAAAATTTTTGTAAACCTCGGTTTAGTTATTCCGAGCATAATTAAAAAATAACTTGGCGTCCGAGATCATTTTATTAGTATTACATTGCAGCATTTTTATTATTTATGTCAAGTGGAAATAATCGAGCAGAATTTGGGGTAATTAAGCAAATCAAAAGATTGAACCTCCCCACTTAAACTACCGACTGGGACAAAGGCATTATTAGTGGTGAATGGTTAGTATCTCCAGTTAGCTTAACGATTTGTTTTTGGAGAACATTTTCTCACTCATTTACTTTTACATTTATTTCTTTATTATTAAATTTTATACGATTACCTTTTACACGACCTATACATTACAAGGCGCTAACTTGCATCGCTGGCCACGTGATGAATGAACTTCTTAGTGCACTTTCATACCTCAGCAATGCTTTGCAAAAGAAAGGCTTGTGTTTCGCCAAAGTAATTCCGCTTATTACTACTATAAATTACACTTGCAAGATATTGCAAAGCAGTGCGAAGGTGTCAATAGCACTTTGCAAAAAAAAGTTCGGCTCGAAATAGAGAAATTCAAATCTGAAGTGCACTTGGTTGCTGATGAAAATGTAACTGAAACATTTAAAGGGATGATGATTTATTGTGATAAAAGTGACCTCGAGAAACGCCTGGAACTTATATTCAGAATTGTACGTCCACCGCTAGAGGGCGTATTTGACAATTAAAATTTTTCAAAATTTACTCAATTAAGGGGCATATTAAATATTATAATCAGATTCCTCGACAAATTCTGCGTATTTTTTATTTGACAAGTTTTAGTCTATCTCTTCAAATAAGGGATGGGGGAGAGTGGGAACCGTGTTACGAAAAAACGCCTTTAATTCAGGCTCTGCTTGACCGAATTTAATAAACTTGATGTTGTTTGAAAGAGCTTTTATTAAAGAATAGAAAATTTGTAAATTTGAAGCAATCTTATTAATAACATAAATGCTATAGGGCGCTGCTTAATATTTTTTTAATATTGTGTTTTCTTTTTACAATTTTGAATGGAAGCATAAAAATTTAAGTAGGTCTTTAAAAAGTAGACTAAATTAGTAATAAAACAGCAAGTCGATATCTTTTTTGTATCCTGAGATGTCGTAAGAAACAGGTAAATAGCGGGAATTGTTCTTCCAACGTCTAGTAGGCTAGTTCGCGTTAACGGAAATTATTAAATTTAGCCTGGATGAAAAGATCTTACATTGGTCTGCAGTAATTTAAACTGTTATCATACTAATGTTATGGTTGCCGGTAGATTATCTAAATGTAATGCTGTCGCTACTAACAATGAGAACAAATTATAAAATACTAATGTGATAAATCTAACAATTAAAACCTTAAATAAATATCTATGTATTTAGTATCGCTCTAGATGTTCGAAATGTCGTCCATCATTTTCAATGCATGAAATCAATCACTGACGAGTGGAGAGAACAGCTGTTTCAATTTCTGCCCTTGAAATACTTCGTATTGTCTGTCGTACTCTTTCAATCATGTCAGCTCATGTTGTGGGTCTATCGGCATAAGCGAGATCTTTTATTCGCCCACACAAATAAAAATCTAAACAAGTTAGGTCTGGAGACCTTGGTGGCCAAATAAATAAACTTCCACGTCCTATCCACCTTTCAGGGTATGATTGATATAAGAAATTCCGAACATCTCTAGAATAATGTGCCGGGCACCCATCATGTTGCAAGAACATGTCACGACGAATGGCCAAGGGTATGTGTTCTAAAAGAAGTGGCAATTCGTTGCTTAAAAAATCTAAATATCTTTCTCCATTAGCAGTCTCATTAAAAAAAAGGCCCATTATTTCTCCACCTACAATCCCGCACCACGCATTTACAGACCAACGACCCTGATGTTGAACGTCCTGCATCCAGTGGGGATTCGTTTCAGACCAGTAGTGCATATTATGTCGATTTACACTACCATCGCTATGAAAAGTAGCCTCATCTGTCCACATAATTCGTGATCGTCGTGCATCATATTTGAGAGCCAGTTGCAAAAATCCAACCTGGTATCGAAATCTTGAGCATTCAAACTATGGTGTAGGACCATGTGATATGGGTGCAATCTAAAATAGTATGTATTATAAAGTAATCAGATCAATAAGACACATTGAAGTCCTTCGTTGTTAGTAAACGAAAAAGGACTTTAAATGCATTAACTCTCGTAATGTTATTACGATTTTTTTTCGCCCAGCCTCTCATTATTTTTTACTATTGGTACCTTTTTACTTTACTTTGCCTCACTTAATTATCATATTGTTAGTTAAAATCTATTCACATAGCATAAGATAATTTAATTAAATAATTTGTTGTTTTATTGAAACTGGACATAAACATATAACGACAAATGAAAAAATTAAAACATTTTTATCATTATAATACCGAATAAAACATGCATTAATAAATAAGTAGTCACCTGTGTTCTCTTAAAATATTTTGGACGGTGGTTCGACATATACCGAAGTTTCTAGCTATAGCTCTGGTGCTTGAATGAGGTTAACATTTACATAAGCTAAAACATAATAACATTTTCCTCTGTTCTACCTCTGCGTTGTCTTCGGTACACAGGAAGATTCACATCTCAAGTAGTACGTACACGGTGTGCGAGTCGGAAAAACTCTTCTGCTGTGATGCCGTCTGTTTGGGTACTGCAGTGCATACACTCTAGCAGCAACGGTTGCATTTCTCATACATTCAAAATAAACTGCCAACATATCCAATGCTTCTTCATTTGTAAGAATCATTTTGGTACGAAAAGATAAAGAAAGTCTATTAAATGCAACACGATGAATAATTTTTGACATATGTGTGAAAATCATAGCTTGTTTTCAACAGGGAATTTATTTTATATCTTACATGGCCCTCTTTACTAATTTTGTTGTCATCATTGAATCGTAATTCATATTTTAAACTGTATTTGTTGTTGCTGGGCAAATATCGGTTTTTATTGATATTTTATGCTTTTGATTTATTAATACATCGCTTGAAAACAAATACAACATTCTTATATAATTAAAAAAATGTTAGGTTTATCACATTATTATTTTATAATTTGTTCTCATTGTTAGTAGAGACAGCATTACATTTAGGTAATCTAGCGGCAACCATAACATTAGTATGATAACAGTTTAAATTACTGCAGACCAATGTAAGATCCTTTCATCCAGGCTAAATTTAATAATTTCCGTTAACGCGAACTAGCCTACTAGACGTTGGAAGTACAATTCCCGCCATTTACCTGTTTCTTACGATATCTCAGGATAGGAAAAAGATATCGACTTGCAGTTTTCACTGTTTTATTACTAATTTAGTCTACTTTTTAAAGACCTACTTAAATGTTTATACTTCCATTTAAAATTATAAAGATAAAACACAATATTAAAAAAATATTAAACAGCGCCCTATAGCATTTATGTTATTAACCAGATTGCTTCAAATTTACAAATTTTCTATTGTTTAACAAAAGCTCTTTCAAACAACATCAAGTTTATTAATTAATTAAAGGCGTTTTTTCGTAACAAGATTCCCACTCTCCCCCACCCCTTATTTGAACTTGTCAAATAAAGAATATGCAGAATTTGTCTAGGAATCTGATTATAATATTTAATATGCCCCATAATTGAGTAAATTTTGAAAAATTTTGCAGTCAAATACCCTCTAGCGGTGGACCTTCAATTCTGAAAATAATTTCTAGGCGTTTTTCGAGGCACTTTTGTTATAAAAAAATTTTTCCCGAACCTGTGCTATAATCCATTCCTGAGATATGGCGGACGGCCGTTCTTAGTTGGCCACGCGGTACATGTCTGGTTTTGCTTGAACTAAAAGTGTAGTGTATGTGTATGTCTTGTTTTGTCTAAACAGATACTGGACTGGACATGTCCTGTTCTGTTTGAGCTAGTTACGCTAAGGTAAAATTCAAAACACCAAAGAACTGGCTTTTTTAATTCTGTATGGATATATCGATAGAAGTGATAGAATTTAGTCGAAATCTGAAAAAAACGTGTTTTCACAAAATGTGGACATGTCCCTTGTTGAATGAACGATCCTCAGATATTCTTAAAACTATTAAAATATTACTTCTTACCTCTCACTTTTTTGTAACAAATTTATTCACTCACTACG
This sequence comes from Vesta saturnalis, assembly GCA_036346205.1. Taxonomy (NCBI): domain Eukaryota; kingdom Metazoa; phylum Arthropoda; class Insecta; order Coleoptera; family Lampyridae; genus Vesta; species Vesta saturnalis. Next base: position 6,448,296 of record JARFJB010001883.1, read on the forward strand.
TTGTTGACAAGTTATAACGGTTTACAAACGTAAAAAATTCACACTGTACTTTAGAAGTAGCAATTACTTAACTTTTTTATTATATAGATACTTAGACAAAGTTAATGGTTAATCATTGATTTTACATTTTGCTAACTGAAAAGCTTACTTATGTATTTGTTTAAAAATTTTGAAAAAATAAAGCATATTGCATATTAATGACGGCTAAGAAAAACAACAGGACCAGAGATTAACAATTTGTCAATTAAGCAAATTACACAACAGTGCAGTGCAAACAATCGGACTGCCGACTGGCGTCCACTCGTCGAGGTCAATAGCTACTACTCAATTCATCTCTGCTCTACCCGCTGCCGTTAATTATCTTGCGATAACAATATAAAATAACTAAAAGATAGATACACAAGGGCGTAGCCAGGATTTATAACAGGGGGCAAACCATGGTCCATGGTCGTTCAAAATGTAAAATTTTAGGATAAAAAGAAAAGGCAAATGAAAACAAAACTTTGAGATTTTAATTATACTTCAATTAAATTAATAACATTTTTCTTGGGTTTAAACTAAATTTAACCAAAACTTTCTTCACTATGCAGTCCTGATTTTCCTTCAAAAGTTTTCGATGCACACTCATCAAACACAACCCAGTGAGTCTGTCATCACCCATTGTACCCTGAGCCAGGTTTTTACCCTTCGCAGGGCACTGAACGATCTTTCCACGGTAGCAGTAGTGGATGGGAAAGCACTTAATATTAGCAATGGGTGCTTTGTTGCAGGGAAAAAAACATTAGCTTCCTCCAAAAGTGCAGCCACTTCAATGTCCTTTAATTTGTCTTCTGCTAAATTCTTTTTCTTCCACATATTGTACCACAAATTTAATTCTGCAGAGACATCACCCAACTTATAAAATTCCATGAAAGATTCTGCATTATTTTGAAATCTTTTGAAGCCATTTTGAGTATGCTTGAAGGATGAAGATAAGATAAAGCAAAAGCAGGTGTATTTTCGTTGGAGAATCTAGCATCCAAAGACGAAGTTAAAGAATCAAGATAGGGATGATTATTGACCGCTTCCAGTATTCAACTTCAGACTCAGATTGTGGATTACTTCTGTGTACTTGCTTTTGAGTGACTCGTGGTACTGACAACTCAACCCTACTTTCTCTGCGATATCAAGTGATTTTTTAAATAATTCATAAAAAACATTTTCGACATCTTGTCGATCTTCTTTGATTACATCTAGAATATCATCAATATGTTTCTTCACCATAACCAAATTCATACTTTTACCTTGTAAAACGTTTAAACGGGTTCCAAAATTGCAGAGTATCTTGCAATTATGTTTAACCTAAGATGAATATTGGTTTAGTAACTGCACAGTGCAATTGGTAGGCAGATTTTCTTGTAGCATCGTTTCCTTCGACAGATAGATGTTCTAGTGCTTTAACAATGTCAGTGAAGCTTTCTGAACATTTTTTTATGCTCTTATATTTTTCCGACCATCTGGTCCCACAGAGCCTTGAAAGATTTGGAACCGATTTCCTACGGGCTGGCGATTGGTTATTGTGTCTTTAACCGTTGCAATTGCGTTTCTTATTTCTGGTAGCTTGCTAGTATCATTGACCACAAGATTTAGTCTGTGGCTGGAGCAATGGAAAAATAAAGATTTAGCGTACTTTTTTTTAAGAATGGCCTGTACACCACCTTCTTTGCCGGCCATAGTGGAACACCCGTCAAATCCGAATCCCACACAATTATCGGCGGAAAAATTATTATCTTCTAAAAAGTTTGAATTGCGCTAGCGATTGTAGAAGCATCTTGACATTTTAACTCAATATAGCCTACAAATTCCTCCCTGATTATTTTTGGCTTTCATCATAGAACCTTAATCCAATAGAAAGCTGCTCTTTTCCAGCGATATCTGCTGTTTCATCAGCCATTACAGCATAAGCTTTTGCCCGTTTACAGTCTTCGATTATTTTTCTTTGATAACTTCACCGCATAATTGTATGATCTCATTTTGAATTGTTGGTGAGGTATAGACTGCGTTTTTGACATTTATCCATGTGGCTCTTTAGTTTCTCATCACCAGAGTCAATCCTCAAATTTAAAAGGTCAAAAAACCCTCATTTCCTTGTTTTCCTCTAAGCGGCAAATCACGAATTCCACAAAATATTATGCATGAAATAATTGCTGACAATATTTGTTTATTTTCTTCAACGTCTTATGGTGCCCTATTTGCAACTGGACATCAACAGGAGCATTTTCAAGAAATGCTTTTGCAGCAGCTGTTGAAGATTTGTGGTAATGGCTACCAACGTGCTTTCTACAATATTCATGTATATCCTTAAACTTCATGTAAGGCCTTACCATAAATGACCCCAAAACTCCTTTAACTGTAGCAATTCTTGGCGGAAATAAAACACAATACAAACATAGAGCACCTTTCAAACGACTTGAGTACATCAGCCATGAAGTATATTGATCTAACCAGCGATGGTTAAATTTTCTTTTCAAGTGAATGGCATCAGAAGCAAAATCGTAATTGGATGATGGAACCCAAGGGTTTGTCAACAATTCCTTCTTTTTTGCAGAAGTAAGTTATTGGCACAACTAACATAACGACCAATGACATTTTCATGGTAGCCATCGCGTTCTTCAGTTTGTTTAGAGGTCCTAGTTCCAGAGACAGCTTCATGTAGATTTGAAGAACTACTTGAGCCTCCTCCGATTTTGATGTTCCGACCATTTTATTTTCATCTTCATCACAATCATTGCTTCCACTTCCACTACTGTCATCATGAACTTTTTCCGTTTTAGAGATTTTGACCTAAAATAATAACCTAATATCATTCTTGTTCTTAGTCCCTAGTATAAAACAAAACTACAATGTAATGATAGCTTATAATGTGGATATACTATATCCGATGTTAATATTTTTCTCTAGATTAAAAACACAAAATGAAATTAATAGCACGTATAAAGTGCTGTTTGATCTTTAATATGTGAAAATTTCAAGTTTTATATTTAGTCCCATTTGAGATATCAGCTGTCAAAATCGGTGCATTATTGTAATTTTTGTTATAATTAGAAGGCAAAAAGTCGGCATCATAATAATGAAAAATATATAAAATTATATTAATAATGCACAGAATCTTTTCAAAGATAATAAAAATTGTTTCACAAAGATACAAGCAAAGAGTAAAGAGCAATTGGCAATTTTGTAAAGGGCTGCAATTGAATTTTTTCCAAACGTTGATACAAATAATTTTGAACAAAAATTAACATCGGATATAACATATCTACATTATAAGCTATCATTACATGGTAGCTTTTAGGCAATTTTATATACCCTTTTGAGCCTAGAAATTGCCAGAACATTCGCATCGCCGGTTCCGATATTCCTCACTTGTATCTCGATTTTCTCGAAGAAAACCAGTGGCGTTTCGTTACACTATTAAATAGGACACTGTCGCTAGACAAGAGCACTTACACACCAACTCAATAGTTGTTGCAAAAATATTGTCCTATGTTAGGATTTGGAGCAAGTTGTGTTTTAACCACTTGATAGTTTTGCACGAACTGCACTCGGGCGTGACATTTTTCCGTATACTGACGATCCGTGTCTCGTTCAGGCAACTTTTGTTTTAACTTGTTTTAACTTGTTGGTGCAGTTCTTACGTACGTTATAAGAGTATTTATTTCGGATTCTGATGTAGGATTGTGTATTGAATGTTTCAAAATATTTCACACTAAAACTACTTATTGAGTAAATTTGTTTAATTAATTAATAGGATTAAAAATGTAGTTAAATGAAACAAAAAAAGTGACAATTTTTTACCATTTTTCTCAAAAATGTCCGAATGTTAAGTGGTTGAATCGAACACTTAAAATTACGTATCCTGGGAGTAAATCGAACACTCGTTTTTTATCCAATTCTGGTTTGCACCAATGCATTAAATGCATAGGTCGAAAACGCTATTAATATATATTTAGCACTATGTCAGTTTTTCAAACAGCTTTGTTTTTGCTGATGAAATATATTTTAGTGACAAAGGACACGCGAATAATTTTATTTATTAGAGCTTATTAATTAATTTTAAAATGTTCATAAAAGCAACCAAACGACCACAACAACAAACAAAATATATAAAACAGATAACAAAAAAAATATGCAGAACAGAAAAATATGTATATTTTAGATTTAATGTTTGTTTATTAAAATTTAAAAATTATTTAATTTATTTTTGCTCTTCCAGGGCAGTTGCTCCTGCCCTTCGCTGCTACGCCCATGGAGGTACATATTTGTAAACATAATCATTATTATTATGTATTAAATTGTGTTAATAAAAGAAATTTCGGTTATACCGTGTGAATGAGTAAGTGATTTTCCCACTATATTAAAGTTTAATATTTGTGTTCTATCGATCGAATTTAAGGAAATTTCAGGGGGAGCCCGGACCCTCAAGCCCCCTCTGTAACTACGTGCCTGGGTACTGGTGCCGCGAATAGAACATAGGCGTACGCCGGGCTGCCCGGGGCCGGACATGTATATCCATCGTATAAGATTATTTCTTAATTTATATTTTTTTATCATTATTTTTTAATTACTATGAGGTCCAGGCCCCTAAGGTGATACTTTAAGAAGAGATAGGTGTCAATTAAAAGTAATCACATTATACTTTATACTAATTAAACAAATAGTGTGACAATTTTATGAAAGAAATACTGTATCTCTGTGATATTGATTAGTTTATATTTTGTAATAAGGCATTGGACCGATTCTACCTTTCTGATTAAGTAATGGGTTTGTTTGATGAAATTGACTTTGCGTCTAATTGAAGCATAATTAATTCATTAAAGTAGGATTAATTGGAAAATCATTTGGGTATGAGAATAAAAATTGTATGCAGCACAGAAACTTTGTGTACCTTTATTTTATGTAGTAGATACATAGAATAAATTCCATGTGAAAATTGCAAAATTACATACAATAGTACTATAATGCAAATTTTAACAAGTACAAAATGTAAACGTAAAGGATTTACATAAAGCGTATTTCAATCAGTTTTGCTATTGGAGGGAGAATTATAGGGCATAGTAAGGGGATATTCATTTGACACCTTCTAACGTTATACTTTTGATTATACAATCAAAGATCATACGCTCACATTCGACATTAAACGTGTTTTAAAACAAAATTGAAAATATGAAATTTTACGATACACGGTGGAAAAATTGTCCAATGAGCCGAAGGTGGCTTGGATAATCCATCAAGTATCGTAAAGAAACGTTACGATACAAATATTGTACATTTTATCTACTTTCATAATAACACAGATATTTTTGACATGAGTGTATGGAAAAGTAATAGAACGGCTAAATTAGTAACCGTAGTTACTGGTTTGTTTACGTTTCTCGCAAGCGTTCAGAGGCAGCAATTTATGACCAAAAATGAGAGATTTAGAGGATAATTTGCCTTCTGATATTGAAGTTGCTGCTCAATCTCCTATTGATATGCTAATTCCTGCTAAATCTAAAGAGTCTCACCAAATAGCGTATAAAAGTAGAACAGGGACACTAGACGCCATCTTGGATTTTCTGGGGAAAACCCACTTTTTTCACTTTTTTATATGCCCACGTGGGTGACCGCATTTTTCACCCTTATTTTTTATGGTTTCTTTTCGGAGGCCTTTTTTGACCCTTGTCATCCCTAATTAAGGCCTTTTTGTTTTATTAGCTTACGTGGGGGACCGTATTTTTTACCCTTATGGTTTCTTTTCGGGCCTTTTTGTATGCCAAGCCTTTTGTAGCTGCTAACAAGAGTGTATTTAGGGCAAGGGTTTAACTGGTTTGGTCTGGGACTGTATTTAGAGCTAGGGTTATTCTTTAATAATAAAGATGTTCTTGTAAGACGAGAGCTATCTCATGGCCCTGGTCTAGCACAGGGGTTGTTTTAATGGAGGTTCTTGTAAGACAGGAGCTGGTCTTGGTCTTGGGGATATTTTTTATGGTCATCTTCAACCTTAATTAAGGACCTTTTTGTCAGCAATTTTTGTTAGTGTTATTTTATGGTTTTCTTTTCCTTTTGGTTGTATTTATGGCTTAGGGCTGTATTTAGAGGCAGAACTGGGCCTTGGAGCTGTATCTAGGGCTAAGGTTATTTTCTGGTACATCGTTTTTTCTTGTTTTCTCAGCTCAGGCATTCTGATTGGATTTGTATTTAGGTCTTTTTCCAATGATCTTTAATTTGACCTCAGACTATAAAAAATGTACATGTGAGTTTAAGCTGACGTGTATTTATTATGTTAAGAAAAAATGTTATTAAAAAAAATATTTCTATTAATTCCCTTTGCTGCGTGTTTATATACGAAATTACAACAGCGTACTTATTTTACCTTGAGAAACAAGTTGACCTTGAAGTTAGCCTTGGAGTTGGTTAGTCATTGGTTTAGAATACGACCTTGAAGTTATCTGTAAGTCCTGTTTTGAAGTTAACCTTGAAGTTAGCCTTGCGCATAACTTAATTTGACCACAGGCTATAAAAATGTACATTTAGTGTTTTCGTGTATTGGTTTATGCCTATTTATTATGCTAAGAAAAAATGTTATTGAAGATATTTATATTAATACTCATCTGTAGACTGCGTGTTTATATACGAAATTTACTTTACAACCGCATACTTATTTTACCTTGAGAAAATTGATAACCATGAGAAACAAGTTGGCCTTGAAGTTAGCCTTGAAGTTAGCCTTGAAGTTAGTTAATTATTGGTTTTGAAGACGACCTTGAAGTTAGCTGTAAGTCCTGTTTTGAAGTTAACTTTGAAGTTGGCCTTGCGCATAACTTAATTTGACCTTAGGCTATAAAAATGTACTTTTGCGTTTAAGCTGACGTGTATTGGTTTATGCATATTTATTATGCTGAGAAAAAATGTTATTAAAGATATTTCTATTAATACTCACCTGTAGACTGCGTGTTTATATACGAAATTACAACAGCATACTTATTTTACCTTGAGAAAATTGTTAACCATGACAAACAAGTTAGCCTCAGGATCTAGGTAATACTATAAAAGCGTGCACCAGTGTCTAGTTAATTTAGTTCTTATTTGAAGAGCATCATATCATCATGGATTCTTCATCAGTTAATCAAATTTTGGGTTTATTCAGTGCTGACGCGTTAACCGACGAGGGTTGAAAAACGCGTACAGTATCGTTACTTATAAAATGCTGTGCGGGGATGGCACTATCGATTCGATAAATGTTTATAATGGTTTTGTGGAGGCTGCACAACGGGTTGGTGGAGTGTAAGTATTTTTAAGATTTTAATAATATTTTTTATAGCCCTGCTCAAGTAAATCTAGAGGAGTTGTTTGATGATGATGATGAGATGGAAACTCCTTCAGCAGAGCATTTGATAACGGTATGTCTTTTTTAATTTTCTATTGTTTAGCTTACGGCATGAGTACATTACAGCAATACCAAACGGGCTCAAGTTCCCAGCAACGGGCCGGACCATCCTCAGGGTTCAATCATGTTAATATAATTGGGGAGTCAAACAGTAAATTTATAAAAAAATTCACTACCACGTGTAAAACGCTACGGTTTAAGTTCAATGACGAGACGTGCAAGGATAATCCCTTAACGTGGTTACAGGTAAAATATACCATTTACTAAAATTTATCTAACACATATCTTTTTTACAGAGTGCATTTGAGGAACTATATTCATATATTGTAATGGATGCTGCTCCTTCAGATCGTGTCGGGATCACATTAAGAAACCCGAATTTCCCTGATAAACCAATTGGCATTTCATTTATAAGAGTGGACCAGTTGTCGGTGAAAGTGATAATGTCGCTACTGGAAAAGGTAATGCAGAGCAACGCTGGTTTTTTCTCTAGTGACTTATTAGTTTTAAACGTTGATAGAGTGTCGGTACCTGTAGGCTATGGGCGCAAAAACTTGACAGGGTTAAAATTTGAGGACTTTTGTAAATCCAAAAACGCGGTATTATTGTTGTACCATCAACAATTAACGATAATAATTGTTTAGCTCGTGCTCTAGTCATAGCTATTGCATTTAAAAATAACGACGCAATACGGAGTAGCATAGCATTGGGTTACCCCTTACTTCAAGAGAGAGCTATACAACTTTGTCAAAACAGTGGTGTAGATCTTAGTCAGGGTGGTGGTTACGAGCTTATTCAGGCATTTCAAAATCATTTAGCTTCATATACCATTGTAGTTTATAATTCGCGTGTAGGTGACTCGGTTTATTTTGAGGGTCCTAGGGAACCTGGTAGAGTAGTTTTAAATTTAATATTAGAAGATGAGCATTATAACGTCATTATCATTCTCACATCAGTGTTTACTTGCGGTTATTACTGCGAGTAATGCAAAAAACGTTGTAACGACAAGAAACGGCATATGAAATGTATGTACCAGTGCCCAGCGTGTTATCAAAAACCACCTTGTTCTATTGAAAATCCTAAAATTGTTTGCAGTGATTGCAAAAGAGATTTTTACGGGCAGGAATGTCTTAAAAATCATAAGGACATTAAACTATGTGAAAAATTGCGTAGATGACTAAATGTCTTAAAACATCTGAAGTAAAGGGTAAGCATAGATGCGGATACAGTCGCTGCCCCAAGTGCCAGAGCGAAAAACCTTTCGGTCATCTTTGTTACATGGCCGTTAACAAGGCTCGACGTGACAGCGGTAATGGTAAACCATCTATGTTTATCTTTTATGATTTTTTACGGAGGTCGCACTAATGCTAGCAAGCTTTATCATGAATGTGACGGCGTTAGCGAGAAAATAATGCATTACGACGTGTGCTGATTATATCCTTATGTCAATAAATACTGTAAATATCCTGTAGGTCATCCGAAAATTCATGTAGGTTTAGATTGTAAGAACATTTCATTGGACACGGTGGAGGGTTTAGTTAAATGTCGAGTACTGCCGCCCTCCAATCTCTATCACCCTGTTTTACCCTTAAAAATGCATGGCAAGCTGATGTTTGTGTAGTGTAGGACTTGCGGTGTCGAATTAAATCAAGGGGAGTGTGGACATAGTGAAACCGAGCGCAGTTTCGTTGGAACGTTTATAGCTGACGAGCTGCGTAAGGCTATCTCCAAAAACTATAAAGTTCTGGATGTTTTTGAAGTTTGGGAGTATGAGGTAACCACGTATGACAAAGCGACGAGACAGGAAGGGTTATTTAGCGGGTACATAGATAATTTCCTGAAACTTAAGCAGGAATGCTCAGGGTGGCCTAACCATTGCACGTCAGAAGCCACGAAATTGAGTTACGTAACGCAGTATTACGAGAAGGAGGGATTCAGTTAGACGAGGTAATATTAAGAAAACCCCGGTTTAAGGTACCTGGCCATGATGTTAAATTCTTTTGGGGTAAGTTTGGCCAGCGCGAAAATTTAACCCAGTGCAGTATTGTATCTGAACCAAAGGACTTTTTCAAATTGTTTACCGATCCAATGGTTCAGGTACAATCTATAATACCTATTAATGATAATGTTGTAATGGTAAATTGGGATAGACCTGAGCGTGAAGGTGAATCACAAAAAACTGTTAATGTGTCCATAGCCGCATACACGACTGCTCATGCACGTTTAGAATTATATAGTTATCTGGAGAAACTAGACCGCCGTGTTCTGTATTATGACACAGACAGTGTCATATTTGTCGCTAAACCCGACGACTGGAATCCAACATGCGGAGGTTTCCTTGGCCAGATGACCGACGAGCTGGAGGCGTACGGTGAAGGAAATTATATAGCCGAATTTGTTAGTGCCGGGCCGAAAAACTATAGTTATAATGTGTTTTCAACCAGTGGACCGACAATTAAATCCGTGTGTAAAGTGAAGGGCATTGCCTTAAGCTATAAAAACTCACGCGTTATAAACTTTGAATCGATGAAGGATATGGTGCTTAGCAATAGTAAAGACTCTCTTTTGTATATAATGACAGAAAAATAGTTAGAGATAGTTGTTACAATGTATTAAGTAGACCTGAATCTAAACAGTATAGAATAAGTTATTCTAAGCGACGAAGAATTGAGAACTTTGATACTCTTCCATTTGGATATAAAGAATAAATAAAACAGAAAGAATTAATTTATTTATAAAACCCAACTCCTTGAGGGCGAGTTCCAGCTCCCGGCCTTGATTCGTTTTTCGCTTTGTGTGTTTGCGTGTTTTCGTTTTGTGTGTTTTCGTGTTTTGTTTTGCGTGTCTGTGTGTTTGCATGTTTTCGTTTTTTCGTTTCGTGTGTTTGCAGATTTTTCGTATTTTCGTTTTGTGTGCATGTGTGTTTTGGTGTTTGGATATTTGTATGTTTGAGTGTTTTTGCGTTTGCGGGTTTGAGCTTGTGTCCGTGCTTGTAATTGTGTGAATCGAGAGAAACGAGAGAAGTGCGAGAAACGAGGGGGCGAAAAGAGACGAGAGAGGCCAGAGGGGCGAAAGAGAGACGAGTGAGGCCAGAGAGAGACGAGAGACGAGAGAGAGAGCAGAGAGACAGACGAGAAGCGAGAAGCGATAGAAACGAGAGAGGGAGAAAGGCGTGCTCGCCAACTTCTATTACAGAAAAATATTCGCACAATGCCTAAAGGTTACTCGCAATGTACCAGTCTCGAGTAAATTTCTCATATATGCCTTAGGATATGTTTATAAATCTAAAAAATCCTTTTTTGGAGTGATGTATTTCATGGAAATAGAACATACATGTATGTAAACCATCTTATGCAACAGCATGGCCCACACCTTATCGGTAGAATCTCAAGGTGTTTAAAAAAGATGGTGTTTCTAAAGAGTCCAATATACTTAACTTGAATAGGTACCTTTTGATTGATGTAACTCAGATTTATATTGATTGATTATACAACTTTTACTAACACTGAAAAATACAGTAGTAGGTTCTGTCTTGTCAAAACATCTCTAATAAACATTAAAATCTATCGGTCATCTTAACTATATACCTATTAACAAAATACATCTTATATCATTTGATACTTTTTATTCTGAGCGTAGATTGTAATATAAATGTTGAATATACAAATATTTTTGAAATATCATCTGTATGCGTATAATACAAGGTCGGCTTTAAACAACCTTGCAAAATGTAACTTAATTGTTGACCTTTCAATAGGTGATGGATCCAATAATATGAAGCGCTAATAATTTATACGAGTACGATCGTAAATGATAATGCGCTATCAAGTAATAGTGTTATAGACTTTTGAAAGGTCAGCTGTTAAAGTATGCAGTGAAGGTCGTCTTAATTACTTGTAGAAGGTTATAACATACAAGTGAAATTTAAAATAAAAGTATAACATTTTTAAAGCTAATTATACAATCGTTTATAATAATAAAAGCCTATTACAGTTACATTGTAAAATCAAAAGCGGCCATCCATATCAGAATTACGATTCGTATTAATTAATTTCAGCTTGTTGCCACAGACATCGGTAAATTCGGATGCAGAGAACATGATCGATATGTTTTTAAGTTAAACAACTCTTATTAGATATTAATAACAATAAACATTTCATACGAATCTATGTAGCTCATGGAAATATGAATAATGGTAGTACTAAAAAACAGGATCAAGCTACACGTTTTTTAACTGTGTATAATGCAGAGGGTAGTATTTTTTCTCAAGGTAAAAAAGCAGCTGTTGTAATTTCGTATATAAACACGCATCAAAGGGAATTAATAGAAATATTTTTTTAACAACATTTTTTCTTAACATAATAAATACACGTCAGCTTAAACTCACATGTACATTTTTTATAGTCTGATGTCAAATTATCATTGGAAAAAGACCTAAATACAAATCCAATCAGAATGACCGAGCTGAGAAAACAAGAAAAAACGATCTACCAGAAAATAACCCTAGCCCTAGACACAGCTCCAAGGTCCAGTTCTGCCTCTAAAAACAGACCTAAGCCATAAATACAACCAAAAGGAAAAGAAAACCATTAAATAACACTAACAAAAATTGCGGACAAAAAGGTCCTTAATTAAGGTTGAAGATGACCATAAAAAATATCCCCAAGACCAAGACCAGGGCCATGAGGTAGTCTTACAAGAACCTCCATTAAAACAACCCCTTTGCTAGACCAGGGCCATGAGATAGCTCTCGTCTTACAAGAACATCTTTATTATTAAAAAATAACCCTAGCTCTAAATACAGTCCCAGACCAAACCAGTTAAACCCTTACCCTAAATACACCCTCTCTCGTTAGCAGCTACAAAAAGGCTTGGCTATACAAAAAAGGTCCCCCGAAAAGAAACCATAAGGGTGAAAAATACGGTCCGCCAAGTAAGGTAATAAAACAAAAAGGCCTTCATTAGGGATGACAAGGGTCGAAAAAGGCCTCGGAAAAGAAACCATAAAAATAAGGGTGAAAAATGCGGTCCCCCACGTGGGCATATAAAAAAGTGAAAAAAAGTGGGTTTCCCCAGAAAATCCAAGATGGCGTCTAGTGTCCCTATTCTACTTATAAATATTTTGAAGAATGGATGGAAGTTAATAGAATTGGTGAAGTTTCTGAAAAGATGGTTCTTGTCGATTTTGTTGAATAAGCAGAGAAGTTGAAACTATCTTCCTTGTGGTGCAGACATATCAATTTCTTAAGGAAATGAATGATAAAGATTTCTTATTTATGAAGATAAATTGTAGCTTACATTGATAAAAAACAATCTCAAATTTATTATACTTTCAGGTTGTTTTGATAGATGAAGTTTTTGGTGCTTGTCGACGCGAAGAGATCACAAATTCGACAACATGGGAAGCTAGAGACGAAGAAGAACTTACCAAGGTCACCTTACCGAATTCAAAAACTAAAATTATACTGAAATTTGCTCTGACAAGAGGAAATAATCAGGGAATAAGTTGCTTGGATTTATTTTGAAAATATGAAGATTTACATCCTAGTCAGGTCAAGCAGGGGAGCTAAATGTACGCAGCTACCTGTAAAAATAAATACAATTGAAGAAATTTGAAAGAATATCGCTTCTGTATTAGGATTATCTGAACCAGTGAATTATACTCGTTATTGTTGTCGGAGATCCTCGGCATCATTATGGCAAATCCGGACGCCGATATACATACTCTCAAGCGTCATGGAGGCTTGTAGTCGGATAGCTTGGCAGAAGGATATGTGGAAACATCGGCCGAAAATAAAAAAATAATTGCTACGAAAATAATGGACTCTTCAGTTCCTGTGGGTTAAACAAATAATGTCAAGGTGGAAACGCCTAGTTTAAACATGGGAATAGCGTCTGGAGTTAACACACGGTAAAGAAATTTATTACCTCACTAGTGCGGTAAAAACTAATATTACAATACCAAACAAAAACCTGTAAGCTGATACATTACAGAATGAAAGTAGATACATTATTTTTACGTATCGCATTTTCATTTGACACCAAAATCTGCCTTGTAGCTTAATTTTTGTCCTCCAACCTAATACAGGGTGGGACAGAAGGCAGAGAAGGATGTAACATTTAAATAGCTTTGTTATTTATAAACCAATTTTATTCATATTCCATACAGTGAACGTTTAACATATGGAGATTATGTGTGGAAGATAACATCCTTCAAATGAGCTCCATTTGCGGCCTCACAAAGTCGTGCTCATTCGATTGCATTTCTCATAACATTGGTCAATGCCTGAGGAGTTAAGGCTCGAATTTCAGCACGGATATTGTCCTGATATTGCAGAAGTGTACGCTATTTGTTGACGTATACACGTTCTCTAAGATATCCCCATAGGAAGTAATAGGGGGCTGTAAGGTCGGGGGAACGTGCAGGCCCATTCATGTGGGAGGAGATTTATTGTAGCCCTGGGCTGTTGCCCCATCTTGCTGAAACCGGATGATTTTGCACTGCTGAGCGTAAAAACTTAACAATCATGTCCCGATATGTTTCACCATTAATTGTCGAACTGCCACCGTCTTGGTTTTCGAAGCTGTACGTCCCACTAACTTCCTGCGAGGTCACCCTACACCAAACCGTGCAGTTGGCGATGATGAATTATCCTCGGATTTTCTGTACCCTAAAACCGTTCTGTTTATTGACATAGCGATTCCACTGAAAATGAGCGTGGTCAAACATGACTAGAAACATCTTTAAATCGTTTCTTAAAATTCTCCGTAGGGATGTTCGGGACATTCCTAATTCCCTACAACGTCTCCACGTTGGTGGTTCTGGTTGTTCTTCAATATCGGCCATATACATATTGGACAAGAATAGGCAAGTTTAACTGTATCAGAGGATTGAACTTAATATGATTGAAATCACTGAACATACCACTTTTACAGTTTATATAAGAAACGTGGATTTAAAACTGATCTTTTAACTATTTTATTCTATCTCTAACGCCGGGAGTGACGAGATTTACTTAAATTAGAAGTATATTTCCTTAAATATTACAATTAAAAGCGCCAAGCGTCACGTGCCCAGAACAGTATCACCCTAAATATGTGTTAAGAATTACAAGATTCTTTGGAATCCTTGAATTGCATAGAATTTATGCAACGAAGCAAAATACTTTGGTATGACATTAATAATTTAACTTATATCAGTTCATCTTAAGAGTACAACTAGCAGGTAAAGTTAAATCACGGAGCGAAACAAAAGCAAAAAGCTAGAAAAATGTGCAAAATAAAATTATGCAGGTCACAATATACTGTAATTAAATATTCCGTTGTTTGGTTATTTAGGTAAATAGTGAAATCGTGTTGGTGGTGTTGATTACTTTCATCTCTAGAGGAGAAAATTCACGTTACCGAAATTCGTTACATCGAAATAAAGCGCAGGTTTAAGTTTTCGGACTAATTCGTTTTTAAAAAACAAAACACGAAATCGTAGTATACTCTAAACTCGAAATATGAAAATGCAAACTTTCACAATTATCACTCACAAAAAGATAACAATAACAGTTATTATCTTCAGTAAATGATAATAATCTTTAGAAAAATAATTAAAATGATTAATACACGAAAAGTTGAAAACCTAAATGTAAGCCAGCCATAACAGTTAGGGAATGTATATGAAAAAAACAACTACGGTATCTAGTTTCATTCTTGTAAGCCAGTGTTGGGTAAGATCCATTTATTTAGGATCTAGATACAGATCCAAACACATTTTTAAAAACTGATCTAGATAAAGATCCAAGATCCGTACGTAAAAATGGATCTAGATAAAGATCAAAGATCCTTGAAATGGGATCTAGATCTTTTATAAAGATCCGACATTCCTAAAATTGTTTCGAGATTTTTCTAATTATTAATATTATTTTTAATTGCTAGTATTGCTACTGATAAGTAGTACTCCCATTCCCATGATCATTTTTCATGTAATACAAATATTAGTCCGTAAGGTTAAATTATAAAGAAAAATAATATACAAATATAATTTTTATAGGTTTTTATTGAAAACTGACATTAATTATTTAACGCACTACAAATTACAAAATTAGTATTAGGTACACATTTACACTTGCAAGTTGCAATGTTAATTGTTAATTTAACTTAACACATAGTTGTTATACAATTATAAGGATAAGGACATTTATCTAAATTATTATAAGTATACATTACATAATTACATTTTATTATCTAATTTTATTTTATTTTGTTTTAAAATTAATAGCATCTCAAATATATCATCACCTAATCTGTTCCTACGAGGAGTTAAAATTAGTCCACCCATACAAAATATCCTTTCAACGGGGCAGATGAAGGAAGTATAGAATTATATTTTAAAAGATTTCTTTTATAGCAGGGTACATATTTAATTGCTCATAGTTAGTGCTTGTGTCTTTAAAATAATTGTGCATTCTGAATCAAATGTTGTTTGCGATTGAGTATTTATTTTAAAAATCAAAGAATTCGTCCGTGGCAGAGGATTTTTGAACTGAATTTCTGATTCTGAATTATTAAGATTTTCTTGAAATCCGGAATTGTTAAGTTCACACAATAATTGCGTTTGACAGAATGCTGTTTCATTTTAAAGGGGTAATTTTTAACCACCATAATTTAAATTTTGGGTTAGAAATTGTGGATAACAGGTATGGTCGACTACTAGAATTTTTAATATCCATTATATTAGAGAAACGTCTTGTAAAGCCGTTCAATAAACATTCTCTTAATTTAGAACAAAATGTCAGTTTTGTCATTGCTTCTAAGCTAGCTTTAATTTTGAAAAGTGTTGGCAAAACAGTACCTAACTGACAAGTTTTTTCATCTTGTAAAATATCTATTGCAACGGCTATAGGTTTTGTAACAGAAATATATTCGTTTAAAAACACAAAATCTGACAGTTGGAACACGTCTAATTTTAATAACTTACAAACATCACTTAATTTTGCTTCAATATTAATTAGTTTAACACATGCGTCATACATGGAATTCCAACGAGTAGGACAAGGAACTTTCAATTTGACACCGCAAACATTTTCTAACTGATCCGACGCCTTAGTTGACCTACTCACTAAATTCCATAAAGAATAAGCTTTCCCAAAAACAGTATCGTACATTTTTTTATACCTTATGTTTTCAAATGCTTTAGCTGCATCTATCGTAATTACAAGGCTGAGTGTATGCGAACAACACTTAAGATGTTCGGGCAAAAGCACGTAAGTACTGTCAGTATCAAAAGCAGGTAATTATTCAACATCTACATCATTTTGATTTTACAACTCTGTTAATTCGCTATCGCTGCTCTTATTACATATAGAAGCAGTAAATACGTTAAAAGCTTTATCAAAGTTGCTTGCGTTATCTGTTACCGTTCCTGAAATTTTACCGAGATTTAATTTGTATTCGTTATGAATTTCACTTATTAATTCCGCAATTCTGTCAAATGTGTGTGCAAATTTAAATCGCCTACAGCTTAATGCAAAAGATTTACGTTGGAAGCTATTACTATCGATAAAGTGTGCAGTCATACCAAGATAACTTTTGTTATTGGTGCTCCAAACATCTGCAGTTGTACAGACGTATTTGGTTTTATTTAATTCTTCTATTACAGCACCAATAACTGCTGATTTCTCTTCTTCTAATTTACTCTTGAGCGTTTTTCGGTCACAAGGTTTTTGCCAGAAAGTCCTTCTACTAACCTAATAAATGCGGGTTTTACTTTTTTTTGTTCTTTTCTGCATCGAATTTGCTAAATGTTACTGGATGCTTTCTCTAGAAAAAAGGAGAAAGTGTATGTTAATTTATAAAATTCAGATTGAAGTCACTTCAAGTTTCAGTCAAAATTTAGAT
Organism: Vesta saturnalis; assembly: GCA_036346205.1. Taxonomy (NCBI): domain Eukaryota; kingdom Metazoa; phylum Arthropoda; class Insecta; order Coleoptera; family Lampyridae; genus Vesta; species Vesta saturnalis. The sequence goes on from JARFJB010001883.1 coordinate 6,465,589, forward strand.
AACACCAATTTTGAAAGCGACTGAATCCCATCTTTTATGAATACAGGTATCATAAACATTTAAAAAGTTTTTGATGCATTAGGGACTTTAAGAAATAAATCTCAACCTTTTGTAAACGTTCTTTTACACACGAGAAACTAAGTATTTTGCAACAAAAAATACTTTACGTAATTCATATAGAATTTAATAAGAAAAATTAAGTCTACAAATCACGTTTTGATATATCAGATGATGTATTTCGTAAGAATCCAATAAATGATACTAAAATTCTGCCAAAAACTATATTAATACATACCTTCATATGCCGAATAAAATTTCCTGTTGAAGTCACATGACCTTGTATTTGTGCGGGACAATTTAGACACTGGGTCACTATCTTGTTGTCACATTTTGATAAAATTTTATAAAATTTACCGCTTAAGATTGGCGGAACTTCCATTAATTCAGCTTCGTCACTCATTGTTGATCTAACTAACAATTAACAAATGTGCTTTACTTAAAGTCGTATTCTTAAGAACTGAAGACAAGATTGTTGTTTTCTATACCTCCTTTTGTTCGATTAAATTAGCAACAGGAATTCCAGTTCCACTTAACTTAAGTACCTACTTTAATGGATGGATGACCCCATTGTCATTACTCATTAAGTCATTAGATTAGCACTTAGCTGTCATTACCTGCCTTTGTGGCTTTGGGAAACAAAACAACCGACGGAAATATTAACAAAGGAAATGAATAGTTCTATTATTGGTTATTTCGAATTTAACATGCCTCAGGCAGTAGGTAATTGTGTAAATGTGTATGTATCTCTGTGGGGTACGGATGTAACGGTCGTAACGGAGCATAATGTATTTTTAAATATAAAGCTCTGTTGCCTCAAGCCAGTTAAAAATTTCACAAAATACCCTTAAAATACATTTTAAAATATTCTAATGGATCTTTGGATTCAAGTACTAAAGATCTGTTAAAATGTGATCTAGATCCAGATACTAGATCCTAGCAGAGCAAAGTATCTAGATCCAGATCATAGATCCGTTTAGTGGATCTAGATCCTGGATCTAGATCACTTTGATCTAGATCCAACCCAACACTGCTTGTAACCATTAGGTACATTTTTAATAGATTCAATTTTATTACACTGCCTTGCAAAAGAGACAAACCAGAATACCTTCTGACGGACAAAGGCTAATAATCAAATATGTTACGGTTATTGATTCTCAAACGGTCCGGTTTTTCTTAATGGTTCTATTCCAGACTGTAATAAGAGAGGTGAACCATCATTGAGTAAAGATCGTAAATTATAATTTTGAGTTTACTCCATTGATTGCTTAGTCTCAATGACGCAAACTAACCTTACTTCGCCATATTATATTACACACTAGACCGGCAATAGTGTAAATAAGATTAGCTTATAGGAGTAATTTCAATGTTATGCTTTTAAATATCTTATAAGATTTAAATTATTTAGAGTACCTACTTGTTGTGCTTTTAAAGACGGGGTGCCCTGGAAAACTATAATCGGATGATTTTTTTCTTTTCACTAGAAGATGTTGTTTGAGCCGGTATTTGTCTAAATACGCACAATACTTCACATGTTGAATTTAGTTTATGTGACTGATTATACCGTTCACATGATATTATACATTATTCCACAATAATTGCTACTGATATTTTGTTTGTAAATTATGCCGTTCCCACTACTAATATCAAACACCGATTTATCAATGCATTTTAATTGCACATTATTAGAAACGATTTTGCAAAAGAACGGAATTAATAATATTATCCCTTGTTAAGTTAGAGCTCTAGATAAATGAAATTGTCCTAAGATAAATATTCACTCATTAAAGTGACAAGTTATAGAGTGGCGTCAAATATCAAAGGCGTGCGTATGCCTTTTAGGGAACAAATTTCACACTCAATACAGTATGGAAAGTATAATATATACGATAAAAACTAAAAGAAGGAAATAGGATTACGCATGCGCACTTCACTTATGTTTTTTTTAACTGTTTCTACAGTAACTTTTAATTAAATGGTTAGAGATGTATCGACAAAAATTATGTAATTTATACCATTAAAACTATTTCCAGGTAAAACAAGATTTTATGATGTAACGTAATAAAAGCAGAGGGGAATAAATGGTATTTTTTTTTTTTTCTGATTTGGTCGAAAATTGGTATATGGGGTCTTTGTTGCGATCTTAATACAGTTTTTCGATATATTATCAATTTGACCCATTTTTCTGCATCACAGTTAACATTTTTCAAGATTCCCGCCAAATCTATGGTCACGTGACAAATGTCACAATGGATTTTTTGGTTGTCAGAATGCAGAAGCGAACGCTGATAGAGTTTTTCAGAAATTTCAATAATAAAATTTTTCCCATATATGTCCAACTTTATGGCGGTCCTATATATATATATATATATATATATATATATATATATATATATATATATATATAATTGTAATATACAATAAAAGAAAATAAGTAATAATGTATTTAGTAGTGTGTTGGTGGTGCGCTGACCAGGACTCCTCGTCCTCTTCAGCGCGTGGATTTCGTGGTTGTGTGTTATGCTTGTTGACATCGTGGAGTTGAAATTTGTGATTATCCAAAAAAAAAAAAAACGTTGTTGTGGTGATTTGTTGTTGGTGGAGATGTTGTGTGGACTGTTCCGTTGCCGCTCGGTGGTGGTTGTGGCTGTGCTCATGCTCTGCATATCTGAAATAAATGTAAACATGTGTTATATGTGTTAATACATTGTCGCTGTTAACAAATAGAATTTAATAAGGTACCGACACTGTATACTTAGCTACAGCACCCGTCTTCGTTCCGGACATTTGTATGCTTACCCGAAAAGGGCAATCACTTCTGAACCGTGCGTGAGGATCACTCCCCACAGGTCCATCGCATTTTTTGCCTGGGCGAGCGCCGCTGCCACCTTGCACATGATAGGTAGGGTCTTCTCCAAATACTCCAAATGGAGTAGAACCCTAGGGCGGGTTGAGCAGGTGGGGACAGCGAGGGAAGCCGCTCTCGGTACTTCCGCCTTCTCAACTTTTCAACACAAAGTTCTGAATCACTCACTAATTCCACCTTTACATGCGAATATTGACAGAGCTTATCATTTATGTCACACTGGCGTTTTCTGACATAACCTGCCGTAGTCAAATTTATTATTTTGAGACATGATGTATCTCATTGAAAAGCTCTTCTCGATGGTTATCTAACCAACAAAATTTAAAAAAAAAATCGTCATTAGAAAAACCAAAGATAGCGCTGATAAATTGAGAACAAATGAAAAAATCGGTAACTGCATCGAATTTGTCGTAAAAAGTTATTGAGTTATTGAAGAAAAGTAAAATTGGCAAATTTTATTTTTTTTTTAATATTTCAAAATCGAAGGAAGTCAGGATGAATTTGAAATGAAATTTATTGCGAGCATTGAATTCCGAAAAACATTACCCATTTGACCGTTGCTCTATCTCTTCTAATAATCGATATACCGTTGCTGAGCATCGAAATGCAGACACAGGAGTGTAAAAATTATCATCTACAATAATAATATACAAAGAGGTCACACGTGTATAGTTTTGTACTTATTTTAGCAAATAAACTATCTAATAGATTCGAATTTATATTTGTATTTTTTACACTTTACGGTCATTAGTCATCTCGCATATTCCTATTTTGAGTTTACTAGAAGTAAAAATTAGTTAAATATTCATATTAGGCAACTAATCATTTTGAATGAAAATGTTCTGTGTATTACAGGATACTTTATAAAATAGTTTTTTTGAATTTATCCTTAATTAAAAGTTCAAAACTATGGTCAATAAGTAAACTACACGATTGCGATTGTGAATAAACTAGAAGCTGACCTAATTACATCTCAACATCTAATCATCAGATTAAGTTATCTAAGAGAATAGCGTAACGGTTTATAAATGTCAAAGGTCTAAGTTGTACATTTCTACACGTTGTGGCTATATATACATGTCCCTAACATATACTAAACTTTAAATCCCTTTAGATTAAGCTTGAAATTAATTTTTGTATTAAAACTATACTTATGTTACTTATGCAACAGAATTGTAATTATTTTAAGTAGTTTCATTCGAAAAGTGATTTTTATTAACTATGAGCTTTAAAAAAAATTTAATACAACAAAGAAGCTGTAATAAAGTTACGTTGTCAATCTAAACTCTGAACTGAGTTTACTGAACCGGGTTAATTGAAAGTTAAAATAAGGAATGAAATTTTCTAGCGACTACCTTTTACATTACAGCTGAAGAAATCTTAGTTTTAACTAACTTTCTTTCAAAAAAATGAAGTTTACTTTTAATTAAGAGTAAAAACGTCTAAACTTTTCTTAATTTAAGCAGTCTAATTAAAATAAAAGTAGAAAAATTAAATTAAAAACTCTGGTACTGTGGCAGGATCTGTAACAGACAAAATACATCCACGTACCACACTAAATTAAAAAACACCGAACGCGTTTCAATAGCTACGCTATCATCCTCAGCGGTCGACTAGCGCGAACTAAAGAAAATTTCTAATGTATATACGGTGGGTTTCTACTGCGTGGACGGTGGATTTTTCCTTAACTATTAAAGATGTGAAAACCAATTTTGGTGTGGTAATACACGATCGTTGGTCCTACATTCTAAAAATATTTCGGTATATACAGGGTGATTGACAAAAATATTCCAACCCAAACCTGTGTTTTTAAATCGAACGCCCTGTATATTTCTGCATTTTTTGATGCACTGTTACCTTTAGAATAAAAGTATAGAAATTTGTATCTGTATCACTAACTGTTCTGCAGATATGGTCACTTTAGTACCAAAATAGAGTTAACTGTGGAACCACGATGCGAGCGTTGTCACCATCATTTTGTAAATCTATTTATACCACCGATTATTAACAATAGTCTACTAATAAAGAAACTGGGAAATTTTTTGAAAACATGTAAAACTATAGAGAATGATTAACTTACGCGAAATGTATCTTTTCTCAATTTTTTCAAATGCAACAGCCTGTATATTTTTTCACATTTCGATTTCCCGTGAAAAGCAGATACTAATTGATAATAGCTTTCATAGCCATAAGACGGACCCTTCTTGAGATATTGATACTTTATTTGAAAATATTGACATACAAAAGAACAAATAAAACAAAATCCAGAGCAAATAAGAAAATACGAATGGCAAATAAATTCCTTAACTGATAGGAAAACTTAATTCATAATTAAACAATAAAATAATTCTATACACCTAAAAATAAGTTGAACAAGTAAACATAAACGAATAAAACCATAAATTCAAATTACATATTCAAAATGCTGACCACGCCAACCTAAACACTTTGCAATTCGCTCGGTAAATGAAAGATTCACTCGCAACAATATTAGAGGCAAAATGGATTGAAACGCAGCTCTAATTCTATTTTTCATATCTTCGCTTGTGGTGGGAGGATGTAGGTGAACTTTTTCTTTAACGTAGCCCCAAAGGAAGAAATCAAGAGGCGTAAGTTCCGGTGATCTGGCTGGCCAGTTGTGCACACCACCTCGTCCTATCCACCTCATCGGATAATTTCTATCGAGATATTGCCTAACGTTGATTGCATAGTGTGGAGGGGCGCCATGCAGTTGAAACCACATCGTACGAATATTATCTACCTCGATAATTTGTAAATATATTTCTCCAGTAAGACTCCCATCAAAGAAAAAAGGACCAACCACATTAAAATTGATTATACCACCCCACATATTAACTGAGCATCGATGCTGGTGATCAACAACTCTTAAGATGTGTGGATTAGTATCTGAATAGTGATGATAGTTATGTGTATTAATATTGCCATTATTGTGAAAATTAAATAGAATGTTATTAACAAAATTGGGTTCTTCATTTGCTTTAGTAGTTACCCATTGGCAGAAAGATTCACTTTTTTGAAATTCTATTTCACTTAAAGTTTGATATTGCTCGATATGATAAGGATGCAATTTGTTTTTTTTTATAAAGCTGCGAACTGTATTTCTGTTTAGGTCTAGGTGTGTACTGAGCCCTCTGCTTCTAATTTGCGTATTTTCTATAAGAGATTCCACAACTTGAAACTCAGTTTCTTCATTTGGGCTTGTTTTTGCGTGCTTGGGATAACACACACTTCCAGAATTTATAAATCTCTCAGCTACATTCACAAACGATTCTTTCCGCGACTGTCTTCTCTCTGGGTATCGTTCACAGTACAAACGGGTAGCCAGCAAAGCATTTCTTTGAGATTCGTTGTAAATGAAGATCATACCGACCATTTCTTATTTAGAAAAATTAATTTTATACAAAAATTGACAAAACGACAATCCAAAAACACACATACTAATGTAACATTATTTTAATGGTTATTCAAACGTCAAAACAATAGATTCAATTGTTCCTATTTATTATGAGCGGCTGGCCTACTTGATTTGTTTTGTTGAATTCTATTGTCATAGTAAATTTGAATTTTAAAATATTTTTACTTAAAAGCGTCACTATCTCAAGAAGGGTCCGTCTTATGGCTATGAAACCTATTTTCAAGTAATATCCATTTTTCCGGGGAATTGAAATGTGAAAAAATATAAAGGGTGTTGCATTTGACAAAATTTACAAAAATTACATTTCGCGTAAGTTAATCATTCTGTATAGTTTTACATGTTTTCGAAAAAATACCCAGTTTGTTTATTAGTAGACTATTATTAATAGTGGGTGGTATAAACAGATTTACAAAATCGTGGTGACAACGCTCGCATCGTGGTTCCAAAGTTAACTATATTTTGGTGCTGAAGTGACGATATCTGCAGAATGGTTAGTGATACAGGTACAAATTTCTACACTTTTATTCTAAATGTAACAGTGAATTAAAAAAACGCAAAATATACAGGGTGTTCTATTTAAGAAAACACAGGTTTGGGTTGTCATATTTATGTCAATCACTCTGTGTATACCTAAATATTTTTAGAATGTAGGTCGAATGATCGCGTATTACCACACCAAAATTGGTTTCGATATCCCTCCACGCAGTAGACACCCACCCTATATATATATATATATATATATATATATATATATATAAATATATAAGTTAAAGTGAAAGTTATGAAGTTTAATGAGTTCTGAGTAGTCTGAAGGTCCTTGATCGTCATTATTAGAATATGTTTGTTTTTGAAGATGTCTAAACTTTCATAACAATCAAGTTCGTGCTTATTACTAACATGTTTGATTAAGGATACCTTCTACTACATAATTCTGAACAAACATATGTAGGGCTACGGCAGACTTGTCTCAACATTTGTATTTTATATGAGCTAAATGTTCTTTAAAGCGAATTTTGATAGGTCGTTTAGTTTGCCCCACATATATTTGTTCACAATTTTTGCAATTAATTTTATAAATTCCCGACCTATCCTGCTTATCCACTTTATCTTTTGGATTGCTGAAAAGAGTTTGCAAACTATTCTCTGAAGTAGACTGTTTTCAAATTAATTTTGGAAATGATTATAGATAGATCCCTTGTATAAGGATAAGGATTTAGAATACTCACAATGTATTTTTGTTCGGGATACATTTTAGTTTCTTCTGATCGTTTAAGGCTGGTTTTTATGTTTGTATGATAACTTATGAAGCTTTTGGCAACGTTTTAGTAAATTAACACCTGGATCTTTCCAGATGACACCTCGTAAAAGATGGAATGCTGATGCCATGGTTAAAGCTATCACTGCTGTAAGAGACAGCGAGATGGGATATAAGTCAGCTGCAAAGGCTTATGGTGTTACATGGTCTACTCTGAAAGATTATGTAAAATCTTATCTTCCACCGGATTGTCTGAAATACAATTTTTTCCCGCTGAGCTTAAGAAGAGTCTTGTTAAATACTATTTGGACATGGAGCAGCATTACTATGGACTGACTATTTCTGATCTACGACGATTAAATTTCTAGTTAGCTATTAGAAACCAAATTTCGCATCCCTTCTCTAGAAAAGCAAAGGCTGCTGGAAAAAGTGGGTTAGATCATTTTGTAACCGCCTCTAACCGAACCAGAATTGTGAGGAAACTACAAGTAGCTAGTTTGTTAGGCGAAGCGTATCTTCGTGATGCTACTCGTGAAACTGCCGTCAATGGATTTAGGCAAACGGGAATTTACCTTTTGATCCAGATGTCTTTAACGAAGAAGATTTCATAGCGAAACAACTTAAAAACCAACGATAGATGCCTGGCAACGAGGGGAATGAAGGCTACCAAAACGCTTCAACCGTTTCTCTAGTGATCAGTCCAAAAGATATTAGAGAAGTTCCAGTAATCCAGACTTCCACATCCTTTAGAGCCGGGAGCTCAGTTTTGGTAACAGGAAGTGATCAGTTTTGGTAACAGGAAGTGTCCATAAAGCGTCTGTACAATCTGCCATGGAAAAGAAACAAATGAAGCAAGAGCGCGAGAAGAGACTGTCTCAATCAATAAAAGTCAAACGGATCATCAGTTACGATGAAAATCGTACATCACCGAAAAAACCTCCAAAAAGAAAATCAAAGAAATGTGAATCGAATTTAAGTGACTTTGAGACAGAAACAGAAGTTCTACTTGTGTCTGCCGATGACGAGGATGGTTCAGATGATGAATATGTGCCATATCCTAGTTGTGGAAAGTTTTTAATGAGCGAGGAGAGAAATGGATAAAGTGAACCAAGTGCTTTAAGTGGTCCCACGTATTGTGTTTATCTTCAACTTCAGTCAAATACTTTGTGTGCGATTTTTGACTAGACGGGGAAATAAATTTTAAAAATGTACGAACATAATTTTGTTTGAATAAATATATTATAGAGGTCTTAATACTGTCTGAATCAAATTTCCAGTAAAAATCCATAAACAAATAGAGGGGGTGTCACTTTTTTTGAAAAATTATAACTTGCGTGTTTTTGCTTGTTTTTATTTTTCTGCACAAATAGGATTTATTTAGTACAATCACCACAGAACTCTTACTTATGACATTAAGTTACTTATATCAATTTTTTAGATATTTTTAACCCGTACTAATTTTTATAACGTAAGATATTGCTAAGGGGGGAGGATTTCGGGCACTTTACCTTATATTAAAAACAAGTTTAAAAAGACGACTTTTTCTTAAAAATGACCACATCTTCTAAAGACGACTTTTTCTTAAAAATGACCACATCTTCTAAACTACCCTCTATAACATAATCAAACCTTATATTAAAGAATGGCCGAAGTGAGCTCCAAAATTTGAAATAACATACGGGGTGTCCCATTTAAAGAAATACATGTTTGGTTCACCTTGTATAAATGAAACACCCTGTGTAACCTAAAGTAATTTTAACATATGCGCCTCGGTTGTTTCTACTACACTACTAAATTTTGTGCTTCTACCCCATCAAATAAGACAGGTATCGCTCGCGGACGCATGTTTGGGACATCCTGTATTATCATCATCCATCTGTACCTTACCATACGTACCCTTTCTAATTCTGCAGTAAAAAATGGGGGTTGACATTTTAAAGAAATGTCGATAATGTCATATCGTTATCTTAACTCATCCCGTATATTTCACTTCACAAAAAATTCATAATTGAAAATAAAAGTAGACGAGTCCGAGCATTTCCTAAACTCTCATTCAAATTTTAGTTGAATTTATCCGCTACTTTGAACGCTGTGTGTGTGTATATATATATATATATATATATATATATATATATATATATATATATATATATATATATATATATATATATATATATATATATATAAGGGTGTCCCATCATTAATGGTACATAGAACCATTGTAGAATCCTGACCTAAAATTATGACGATTTGCCAAATATGACCTAAATAAAATGTTGATAATTAAGAAGTTACAGGGTGTTAAAGTTGAAAACTATTAAATTGTTAATAGCTCTAACTTTTTTAATACCCTGTATTTATGTACTAAATTTAGTGCAAAGTTTTAGCGGCCTAAAGCGCACCCAACCATAGAACTATATGTGAAATCGCATTTGCCAGTAGCGTACAGCATGAATGTTAAACCCCTTCAGTCCTCCTAAATATTACGCTACTGTGCGTATATCAATTTCAACTATAAGTTCATATTTTCTAATGTCTTGTACCTAAAATATGTACTCTTGTTAAGAACCGGTAAAGTGAATAAGTATTGAGATGTTAACCATTAAAGTGGTAAAAACAGTAATTATAACTTATTTTACTGTCTATCCACAGTACATTTGGTAGTAAAAACCAAAACCACGTTTTATTATTATTTTTTAATTTATTCTTCTGGATTCCTAACAAGACAATTTTAATGTAAAAATAATGAATTGTAAACAGAACAATCCTGACCTACTACCAAATGTACTATGGATAGGCAAAACAAATTAAAAAAGTTAGAGCCATTAACAAATGTTCAACTTGAGTACCCTGTAACTTCTTAATTATTAACATTTTATGATGTCATATTTGGCAAATCGTCATAATTTTAGGTCAGAATTCTACTATGGTTCTATGTACCATTAATTATGGGACACCATATATATATATATATATATATATATATATATATATATATATATATATATATATATATAAGGTGAACCAAAAAAAACGTACCGCTGCTTCAAGTGTATACTGTATACATAAATTGAAGACGAAAAGTCAGATAAAATTTTTCTCTAAAATGAATGGCTACAAAGTGACTGGCCCTCAAAGTTGAATTTTGAAAATCGTTTTTCGCAAATAACTCGAAAACCTTTAGAAATTTCAAAATACTATCCCCAATGAAAATTAGTTCTTTGTTGACGAGGATTTTTCTGGCTTGATTGGGCATGTCCATGAATGGAATGAAGGTATTACATTCACATTTTTCCCGTATACTTTCTATTCCAACTTTTTTGTGTGTGATTTTTCAAATGTTTTGGTGACTCATTGGGTCCGTTATTCAATTTTCTGCAAATTTGGTCGCATTGGTTGAAGTTAATAAAGTGAACGGTTTACGAGTGAATTGCAATTTTATCAATCACGGTCAATTAAATACTACCGCACCAAAATTTAGTAAGTGAGCCGTGGACTAAAAGTCATGGTTGTCAAAAAGTTTATTAAATTAAACAAAGTATTTATTAACAAACAAATTAGTTGATTAAATGTTCGAATTGTTCATCGTTGACTGCTGTGCATTTACGTATTCTTTTCATGATTGACTGATGGTTGAAAAATAATTGCGGATCATCTTTTATTAAATTAAAACAATCAAAAAATTCGTTGCTGGAGTTGTTGGACGTTTGTAATTGGCACCTCATACACCATGTCTTTTAAACGACCCCAGAAAAAAAATCCATAGGGTTTAGATCCGGTAAACGTGCTACCGGTCCTCCACGTACAATCCAGGTTGCATTAATTGACCGCCTAGCAGTGAGTGCAAAATGAGGAGGCGCACCATCGTGCATGAAACATGTCCGACCCTTAACATCCAGATGGACATCTTCTAGTAACCCTGGTATATCATTATCCAAAAAATTGGTGTATCAATTACCATTTAAACGTTGTGGCAAAAAGAATGGACCAATTAAATTATTGCCAGTAATACCAGCCCATACATTCACACTGAATTGCAGTTGATGATTGGTTTCAATGAAAACGCGTGAATTTTGATAATCGTAGTAATGATTGTTATGGAAGTTAAAAGTTCGGTTTCTGGCGAAACCTGCCTCATCAGTAAATAAAATAATCGATCGATAATTTCGGTCATTATTGAATTTTTCTAGAAACCAACGTAAAAAGTTCACTCTTGCTTGAAAATCATTAATGGTCAAAGTTTGTATCTTTCGATAATGGAATGGTCGTAAGAGTTCCGTTTTAATAATTCTACATACCTTGGACTGATTTGAATTATTTTCTCTTGCCAATTGACGAGAGCTTGTTGTGGGATCAGCGTCAATTGCATCCAACACTCTTTGTTCTAAAACTGGTGTTCTCGCAGTTCGCGATCTACCACTGTCAATTTTTGGTGGCTTCAAACAACCTGTGAAAACCCGATATGAATAGAATTTTTATAAATTGATAATATGTACCAAACGTCTTTTTATTCGGTGTCCGCCGATTTGGAAATGCCTGGGAATATAAACGAACAGCTTCAGCACAATTCCCAAAAGCTATACCATACATTATGTGCATATCTGCCATTTCGGAGTTGGAATATCGATTATTATTCATTATGGATAAAGAAATTTTATGAAAACTGATCAAAAATCACTATATGACAACTATGACTTTTAGTCCACTGCCCATTTACTAAATTTTGGTGCGGTATTATTTAATTGAGCGTGACTGATGAAATTGCAAATAACAAATGGCGTAAACGCAATTATTCTTAATCTACTGCGGAATGCTTGGGGATTAGTGAAAGATGTGTTGTAAGGGTAACAACTGAAGAAGGGGCATCTAGTACTGGTACAGTGTCAGGGGCGAGACCAAAAAGTGGTAGATCGAAAGATATCGATGATTTTCCACAGGGCGTTATACGAAGACAAATATTAAATTTTATGTGGAAAAATGTTTCCAACCATAGTCGAGCTGCTTCGAAGATTGACAGACGAGTGTCCACCACATTAAATAGAAGGGTAAAAGAAATAAATTTTACACATAAAAAATTAGAGAACAGGCCGATCTTGATGGAATATTTATGTTTGATTAAAAGCTACAGAGAGACTGGATGGAATATTTTTTTATTGACAAAACTTGGTGCGTCGCAAACCATTCAAGAAAATTTGTTTGGGTGGAATTTGTTACCCAGAAAACCGCGCAACTTTTGATCAATACCGAGAGACAATTCAAGAAATAAACGGATCTAAAGGGTGAATCAAGCGAACTTGTGGATCTGGACTAAGAGTGATTATATTGGATATCGGAAACTAAAACGGTTTTTACCAGGTTGTACCAAATGCTTCGTTGGAAAAAAGGTTCGTCTGATTACCATGACGGAATGAATAATCAGCATTATGAAGAATGGTTACGATATGTGTTGGGAGTCATCCCCGATCAATCGGTGATAGAGCTAGATCAAGCACCGTAGCACACAATGATAGACCAAGATTTTAGAAATCCAACAACCACCTGGAGAAAACAAAATGTAATTGAATGGTTGAACAAACGAAAAGTTCCAGAGCAACTCAATTCATTTAACGAAATGACGAAGGCTTCACTTCTGGAATTATCTCCTATGTACAATTATAAAAAACAATGTAAGATTGAAAAAGTGTTAAAAGAATTTAAAATGTTACGCTCCAGTAGCCAATTGTGAATTTAATCTAATTGAATTGATATGGGCTTATGTCAAAAATAGAGTTGCAAAAGTAAACACAACGTTCAAAATAAAGGACGTTTTGGAACTTTACAAGTTAACATTACAAACTATGCCAAATATTGCTTGGAGTAATTGTGTCGAACATACCAAGAAAATAGCTATAAATTTAGGCGACGACAATGATGATGATAACGATTTTCAGCACATTGAGGAGGATAGCAATAAGATAGCGATGATTGTATACAAATGTGTTAATTATGTAAGGTGAAAAAAATAGTTTTCGAGAACTTGAAATTTCGCCTTTTAGTGAAATTTTAATATTACGTTCATACTTGAAAATGCACGCCTTAATACATGAAACCATTTTGCCGCACTATATAAGTTGCTATTCCTCAGTAGAGGCGACACGAGGTCGCGCGTTGAATTTTCTTGCCATGTTACCTCTACGTGCAGTTAGACGTTATCGGTGTTCAAGGAAATGTTTAATTCTATCCATTGGTTAGCAATTATACAGGGCGATTCATTAATAAGTGTAAATATTTTACACAGAAAATCCTGAGCCTAAAATATGAAGATTTAAACCAAAACACTTAAATAACATATAGCTCTGTACTGAGATACAGGGCGTTTTATATCAAAATCTAAAAATTATTTTTACCCGTTAGTTCAAAGACTCTTGGATATTTTTTTATCATACTCGGTAATGGATTTAATTATATGAAAGTACATTAAAATTTATTAAGATGTAGTATCTGCCCCCTACCAAAGGAGTACAACAAGGTCAAGGGTGTTATTTTCTTTCCTATATTCTACGCCACTGGCGGAATCGTCATTTCAGTAGAATTTTTCGATTCTCCAATACTTTTTATGTAAATGACCTATTCTTTCTTCGTACCGATTAAGGCAAGATTTTGCGAGATATTTACTGTTAAACATGAGGTTGTAAGATCGTGTGTATTCAAATCTGAAGGTATTTTTCATAGCAGGATTATTTTTTATTATGTTATAGCAATTAATACATGAATAAAACATTGTAGTTTGCTATTTAATGTTTAATAATAATAAATACACTTTAAAACATAACAAATTTAACAATGTAATGTAACCTATGTTGAAGAGCATACAAAATAAAAACGGTTTTGGTATAGTAATTGACTACGGTCTGAAATACAACAATTACAGGACACCCTAAGCGCAAAAGAAATTTAAAATCTGTTTATAATAAATGTTAAATGTATTTTGTATGCTCTTCAACATAGTTACATTACATTGATTTTTCGATTTTCATATTTTAGGTTCAGGATTTTCTCTGTAAAATATTTACACTTATTAATGAATCACCCTGTATAAATTAAGAAAAAGTGGATCTTTCCGTGTTTATTGGTCTTAATGTACAGCATGTGCATGTAAAAATATTACGTAAACGCTTAGAATAAGGTAGTTAACAAGCGTGTCATTTTCCCTTTATTACACGGTTTTTAAATAATACAACGTGATGAAATCAGCATCAACCTCTAACCAAAGGTGTGCTTTGGCATGTACATAAATATGAAGGCAATCCATTAATTAGTGTTTTAATTATTAATTCATAAAGATGTGGTGTTGCGCGAAGAGTGGTGAAAAATAGTGTTTCCACAATCAGCCTAATAGGTTTTGAAAGTGCTGCATCACCCATTCGAATTCCTTTCGCATCTCGTTTTCCCACGTCTCCCATTTTTTTTCCTTCATCCATGTCTCCTGTAATCCCACCGCGGCTTATTCTCTAATGAACTCCTAAAATACTTGGCCTTTGTTCTTTATTCCCGCCACGTTCCAAAACATTCACTTTAGTCCCTTTGCCTCGTCCTATACCTTTTCTCGTGTTTCCTTTTTTACTTGCTTGTTCTTTTTTTTCGCTGTTCATTGTTCCATTTTTTCGCTGTTTCGCCATAACTCTGTCCTCCCCTCCTCCTCTAGTTTTTTCTTTTTGGTGTCTCCTCTCCGCCTTCCTGTGTCTGATTATCTTACGGTTTCTCTCATTCCAAAAGTATCGGTCTCCCTCAATCTCCATTTTTTTGTACTCTACCCTTACTTTTTTTCACTCTTCTCTCATTATTGCCGTCATGTTTATTATTTCTCGTTGAAATCTTCTTTCTTCCCAAATTAAGTCATGATCTATGTATATTCTTGTATTTTTCAGTTTTCTTTTCTCTGCCATTATGTTTTGTTTCTTTTCCCAGTTGTCCACTTCTACCACCACTATCTTGTTTTCCTTCGCTTTATTTATAACCATCACTTTTTTGCTTCTCTCCTCTTCATTCGATTTTTTCCAGCTTTTCTATTCTTCCTATCAGTTCTTCCTTTTGTTTCTGCCACTGCAGTTCCTTTTCTCAAATTTCTTCTTTAATTGTTTTGATTTCGCTCCTTATTCTCTGCGTGTTTTCTTCCATCTGTTTCAACACCACTCGTATTAATTCCTTTACTTCATCCATTTCTTTTTCCTCCTTCCTCCTTCCGCTTTCCGATATTGAGCTGTTCCCTTCCCGTTCCTCCCTTGTATTTTTATGCCTGACAACCTTACTTCTTTCCTTTTCCAAATATTCTTTGCCTTTTCGCTTTCTCTTCTTGCTTCTCCCTTTTATTCAATCTCCCTTCCCCTCGTTCACGATAGTTCTCAAGCTCTTCTTTCTACTTCAATTATTTACTATCTTTTTCTTTTTTTTTGCTCTCCTATGAAACTTATATAATTTCTCGTTTTTTCCTTGCCTTCCAGTTAATTTTTTTCACCGCGCGTTTATAAATTCCTCGTTATATTATTAGATTACAAATCAGTTTAAATTAAAATGTAATATTTTATACACAAACATCAAACATATAGAGGCGAAAGGTTATTTGCTACCTTTAGCGTTTACGAAGATAAATGTTTATATAAATATAAAAATATTATCTATTTAAATTGTTCATCTCTATCGCAAAAAACGTTTAAAAACAAGTTAATCTATTGTCCTCTCGTATTTGTACCGTCTCAAATACCCACTTTTTCTACATCACATTAATTAAGCTTGAAGAATAACTAGAACTCTTATTAATCACTAAATTAGCCCACAGCTTTATAAAAGCGATGTAAAACCCGTCTTTATCCAACCAAATACGAAATACGTATTCTGTGTTAAGCTTAAACTTTAACATTTAGCCTTTGCCAGATGTTAATTTACCCTCATATTTGTAGAATCAAATTTTATTGCTTATGCAGATACAGATCAGAGTATACGTACAAGAGCTACTAATCAACTGTGACCTTTTTAGGATTGCTTTTTATAAAGTATCCTTCACCTCTCATAAACATTAGCAATTGAAATATATTCGTGAGCTTTTTTAATTAGTAGTTTCATCTATCAAGTAGATTATTTTGTTTTTCACAATTTTAAATAGAGGGATCACACATTTTTCTTTGCATTATCTTTGAAACATGATATTCCTTTAATTAATGTGATTATGTGATTAAATATAATATGTACTTTTAAAATCATTAAGAGAACGGAATACCACAAGGCTCATCTCTATTTGCGGTAGCAATTAATACATTGATAACCGATGGAGGTCTAACTCTAGGTAAAAGCATATATGTAGACGATAGAGGCAGATAGAGCAAGGTCTACAAACAAACCTAGACTGCTCATATCAACAAGCAAACAAAATGTCCCGTATTCATACCTCAGATTTAGGTTACCACTAAAGTGTATCTAACTAGATCCCCTCTAAATTGAGATAGATGTGATCATATTCATATCCACCTTTAGTACTAAATGGGACATGTGTATAAGTCATGATCTAAATACGCACATTTAGAGGCGCTCTAGCTCTAAATGAGCGGTATAAATACGGGCCAAGAGGTTTTAGTTTTCACATAAAATACCGTTAGTATACATTTCTATCGATTGTGAAAATGCAACCAAAAACCAAACCTTAAAGTAGGAGGAGAGCAAATAAAGAACGTATTCTCAATCAAACGTTTGGGAATATTTTTGGATAGAAAATTACAATGGAAGCAACACGTAGAACAACGTTTAAATATTATGCGTTCCGTGGCAAACCAAAAAAACAAAATGGGGCGCCAATAGAGAGACCTGAATAAAATTTTACAATGAAGTTATGCAAAGTAGGATTAATTATGGGTCAACTATATCCTCTGCAGCTAGACCTACACATTTAAAGAAGTAGAAATCAGTGCAACCGCAAGGATTACGAATCGCTATAGGAGCTTTTAGTACAAAATCCAAAATTCCAAAATTTCCGTGCGGAAAAGTAGTGCATTGCCTTCAGTAATAAGTGTAAAAAATTAGCTTCATTGGATTCTATCTTTCGCCCGCGCAAAGGTCCTAAAGTTTTGAAAAGTTTAGTAAAAACGGTGAAATGTCACTTTTTTTAAAAAACATTAAATTTTCAAAATCGAAAATTCCACCGTGCGGAAAAGTTGTACAGTGCATCCCATTTTGGTTGAGACAGCCAGATATCTCTGGTTGTTGTTGAAGATAGAACCTTGCGGTTTCCGCGGTCCTGTGCCACTTTTTTGTGAAACTCAAGATGGCCTGAACGGATTTTGCCTAACTTCTTTCGTTTATAAATTACAGGGTGTTTTTGAAAATCCACACTTTTTGGATCCTCTCCATATCTAAGAAGTTTCTCAACGATAATGTCAAATTGAAAACTTATGATTTTTTCAATGCAACACCCTGTATTTTATTATCTCATTAAATTACTTATTTTTTTTCTTTCGAAATGATGTATAATATATAAACATGAAGTTTTAAAAAATGCTCCAAAATTACTAAAACAATGAATTTTAATAGCGTGCCATGGATTTCAAAGTTTTAACTACAGGGATTATTATTTGTGATTTTTTATAGTAGGTCATCGATGCTACAAACACTGTTGTTGACTTTAGGAGCATTGTTTTATAAAGTGACTGTGGAGAAATCAACACATCTGGTGTCATGATGATAAATTTTGATGCGTGTTATTGTGTTTGTATTTGGCGATTTTGTTAATTTGTAGAATTTTATAATGGCTGAAAGATTTTTTCAGAACAACGAAAAGTATATCATACAATGTTTCAATCAATGCCATGAAAATGTTGACGAAGCATTAGAATTATATTTAAACAGGTAAACTAGTAATTTACAATAAGACATTATATGACATATTGTTTTTAAAACGTTAGATATCCAGAGAGGCGTCAACCTAGTCGAGCAACGATATTTCGACTAAAGAATAATCTACTAAATTATGGTGCGTATTCTAAACCCCGACCCAAGACGTATAACAAGGAAAATAATGAAGTGGATGAAATAAATGTCTTAGCCAGCGTCCGTGTCGTTGCTCAGACTTCTTGTACGAAGTTAGAAAGTGACACTGGCGTTCCCCGATCACAATACAAACGATTTAAAAAAAACACAAATTGAAACCCTACAAAGTGAATATTGTCCAGCATTTATACCCTGATGATGCAGCGAGGCGTGTGAATTTCTGTAATTGGTTTTTGAACCAAACTCGAAATTTTGTGAATAAAGTCATATGGTCAGACGAAGCCCATATAAGCAGTGCCGGTTTATTTAACAGGCAAAATACAAAGCACTGGTATCATGAAAACCAACACCTAATTTTTGAGCAACAACAACAGGGTCGATTTGGTTTTAATGTTTCTAATTGGGGACATCAATAAAATACCGCATTTTTGAAGGAGCTCTCAACGCGAATAGGTACTTGGCAATTTTAGAAGAAGCAATACCAGAATTCCTGGAGAATGTTCCCCTGGCCTATCTTAATGCCATTTACTTCCAACAAGACGGTGCCCCTGCCCACAATTCGAGGTTGATTGTGCCGTTTTTAAAAGAAACTTTCCAGGACCATTGGATTGGAACAAATGGACCCATTAGGTGGCCTGCAAGGTCACCTGATTTGTCAGTGTTGGACTTTTTTTGTGGGGTTTTTGAAAATAAAATATACGGTAAGAGGCACAATAATATTGAAGAACTTTTGCAACAACAGAGGCAATTTACAAAATCGGCCATTCATAATTTTAATGCATTAAGACGTATTAAGAAATTGTGTCAATTGTGTGTTAGGAAAATGGACATCAATTTGAACAATTCAATGAATAAGTTACCGAATAATTTCGAAATGAAATAGTATGAGTAAATATTTAATTAGTTGCTTATTCTACATTATGAACTTTTATTACTATTTATTTGTTGCTATTAGTTACCTACGTTTTGTGTCTTTGTTAGTGAATTAGTGTTAGTATTGTTCTTGTTCCTTTCATGGAAAATCACAAGTAGTATTTCTTCAATTTGAACTTTTTTGTATGAAAATCCATAGCCTACTATTAAAAATCAATGTTTTAGTGATTTTGGAGCATTTTGAAGAATTTATGTATATATGTCATTTTGAAGGAAAAAATAAGGAATTTAATGAGGTGATAAAATACAGGGTGTTCCATTGAAAAATCATAAGTTTGAGTCGTATCTCCATAACCATACCCGAGAAAAAAATTGAGTGCGCACTGAATTCTACATAAAATTCTCTATGGGATAAGTTTTCAATTTGACATTATCGCTGAGAAACTTCGTAGATATGGAGGTCCAAAAAGTTGAATTTTCAAAACGCCCTGTAACTTATGAACGAAAGAAGTTAGGAAAAATCCGTTCAGGACATCTTGAGTTTCACAAAAAAGTGGCACAGGAACGCCCCAACAACAACCGAGATACTTGGCTGTCTCAACCAAAATGGGATGCACTGTACATTGCCTTCAGAAATACGTAAAAAAAAATCAGCTTCATTGGATTATATTTTCCGTCCGCGCAACGGTCCTAAAGTTTTGAAAAGTTTGGTAAAACGGTGAAATTTCACTTTTTTTAGAAAACATTAAATTTTCAAATCGGATATTCCACCGTACAGAAGAGTCGTACATTGCTTTCAAAAATATGCGTAAAAAAATTCAGCTCCATTTGATTACATCTTCCGCCCGCGCAACTGTTATAAAGTTTTGATAATTTTAGTAAAAAAACGGCAAAATCGTGTTCTGTGATTTACTGTTTTGATGATTCTATGATCTAATCTATTTATTTTAGTTTGATGATTAATCAGAGTTGAAAGTTAACGCCCAACAGTCAACACTCAGTTAAACAAACGATTCCTACGCCTGCGCGTTACGCTGCGTCCTGCAATCTTAACTCAACAATTATTTCCTTTTTGCCAGAGAAAGTTCATGGCACCGAAAAACAAACCCAACACAAGGGCAGAACTTGAGTGTCTTGTATTTCAATTAGCACCAAGGGAATTGGGTGGAACAGTTCTTCCAACGTATGAAGATGTAATGGGAAATTTCCTTTGGATTCAACATTTGTTTAAATCTGAGCGAAATGGTCAGCAACCATCGGTGGGTGAAATAACTGAAATAGTCGTACATAAACTGGTAAAATTGTGGCAGAAAATTTCAATTCCCATTTTGAGTCATAGTGGCATGGTTAAGAAATTTAGGGACTGCAACGAGAAATATAGGAATTTGAAGAAGTCGCACCAAAATAGAAAGGATACGGCCACCTACAAAACAAATCTACAAAAGTTTAGAAGTGAATCTAAGAATCTGTTTGACATAGCAGCGTGCAAGTTTGCATTCTCTGATTGCAATTGTGAAAAATCAAAAAAAGTTCCCAAAAGAACAGCAGTTCCTTTTGGACCAAAGAACAACTCGTAAGAGTTCTGTGGACTTTCTTGCAACAACAACAATGCAAATGCGAATTGCACGGAAAATCACAGAATCGTTCCATTTTGAAACTGAAAAGATTTGGAAGTTTCTTTTGGAGCACATGAGGGTGAGGGCACATTTTCAGAAGAGACGGGCGATTCTGATCAAGGTTATTGTCAGTCAGATTTTAAATTTAAAGAACCCAAACCATCCACATCAAAGGGACATACTTCCCAAATGAGAGCTGGTTTGCCGACATTGGCAGGAACGTATGACCGATACGGAGTATCTGATCGTGCAGCAAATGCAATTGCATCGGCCGTATTGGACGACTTGGGCATAATAAGTTCAAAAGACACGACTAAAGTAATTGACAAGAGTAAGAAGGAGAGAAAGACAGAAACAGAGGACCAGACTTCAGTGCAAGCCTAGTATTGAAGTGCACGGCCTGTAATTTGATGGCCGGAAGGACAAAACCTTGATTCTTGAACACGTGGTTTTAGTTCAACAACCTGAATCTAAGTATCTGCGTGTAACTTCTCGATCTAGTTCAGCAGCTAGTCAAGTACATTGTCATTTTTTGAGAAAAATTACATTACGATGGATAAACTTGTGGAAATTGGGAGCGATGGTACCAATGTTAACATCGGAATCATGGGCGGTGCCATACGACTACTGGAAGAGGAGCTTATGCGGCCACTGCAGTGGTTTGTATTCCAGCTTCACGCCAATAATCTGCCCTTACGACATTTAATTGAGCACCTCGATGGGCCAACTACGGGTCCAAAGAGTTTCTCAGACCCAGTTGGTGCAAGTCTGGGCGAAATGTGAGCTCCTCCCCGTTGTTATATATTAAAAAATAGAGGCCTTTGTACCACTTATTGACAAGAAGGATCTCAGTATAGATCAAATTTAAATGTACCTTTTGGATGTGTGTCAAGCTATCAGCACTGGACATTGTACCCCTGACTTATGTAAAAGGAGACCTGGTAAAGTATCACACGCCAGGTGGTTGACAACAGCCAATCGAATTCTCCGCCTTTACATTGGAACATTAGATCCATCCGAACACCTCAAAATGATAGTAACGTTCATTCTGAAGCTATATGCGCGCATGTGGTTTACTATGAAAACACATCCCTATTGCAACAACGGCGGCAAGCATGTTTGGGAACGATTAACCATTCAGGGTACCTGGACGAAAAATTGAAGAAAATAGTCGACCCGGTAATTCAGAGGAATGCTTATTTTGCACATCCCCAAAACCTGTTGCTGTCAATGTTGAGTGACGAACGGTCTCACATCCAGGAAATTGCCACAAGAGGGATTCCGAAAGCAAAAAAAATGAGGAACGGAAAAGACGTTCGACGGCTTAGGGTCCCGAAACTCAACTTCGATGCTAGTGAATATTATGAACTGATCCAGTGGCAAGACATCAACATTACAGGTACAGATCCATCTATTTTGAGGTACATAACAGACGAAGACCTGGAGGCACTTTTGCGGAAAAAAGCGCCTTTTCCATTAAATATCGAAAAATTCCCCTGGCACACACAGAGCGCGGTGAGAATGGTGAAAGTCGTAAGTGAAGCTGCTTCTGCCGTTTGCGGTGTAGAATCTAGGGACGGCTTCATCCGAGCACGACTTGAGTCAAGGGCAGTAATGCTACAATTCGAAAAAAAGTCGGAATGTAAATGTGTTTTGATTGGTAAGGTTAAACAAGGTGAATTTACAAGCTCTCGCTTGTAGCATTAAGTACGATGTTTTTTGTAGCGTAATAAAGAGGAAACAGTGACAAAAAAGGCTATAGTTGAAGGAAGTGGTGATTAGTGGTAGTCTGTGTAAAGCAAGTATTACAGACAAAACAACGATTTTGTAGTAAAAGAATTATAATAGTGGAATTTATGCAAATAATTTGCTATTTACCTGTATATGTATACAATAATACAATACGTAGATATCGTGGTGACCTTTGACCCGTATATTTGTATTTAAATTTATATAAAATTACCATTGTTAAATTTATTCGTATAATTGAAAGAAATATTAAATACTGAATTGAGGACGTGTAAAAAAACGGAAAATGAGGCAGATAAAGTAAACAGAAGAAGGGAAGAAATAAAAGGGAAAGGGAAGAGAAGGAAGTGGAACGGCAAAGAGTATTTGGAAAAGTGATAATACGATCGCCGGACGTTAACAAGGTAGAGGAGGAAAAAAGTGGTAACAGCGCAACAGTGGAAAGTGAAAGGAGGAAGGAAAAGAAAGAAATGGAGGAAATAAAGGGAGTTAATTCGTGAGATGAGGAAGCTGATGGAAGAAAATATGAAGGGACTAAGAACAACATCAAAGAAATGAAAGAACAAATGGAAGAAAGGGAAAAGGAATGGAAGGTGGAAAAACAAGAATTGATGGAGAGAATAGAAATATTAGAAAGAAAAGTAGACGATAAGGAGAGAAGGAAAAGGAAGAATAACATCGTAATAAAGGGGTGAAAGATGCAAGGAGCCACAGAAAGAGCTGCAAGGGATGATCGAAGAGAAACTAAATGTAAGAGCAAAAGTTAGAAAAGTGTTGGTGATAAACAATGAGAAGGAAAATGAGATGGTGGTGGTGTAAATAGAGATATGGGAGGATAAACAGAAGATTATGGCAGAGAAGGAAAAACTGAGGGGTACAGGAATTTACATAGACCACGATATAACAAGGGATGAAAGGAGTGTACAAAAAAATAAGGAACAGGGCGGCGGAAAGAAGAGCGAAGGGAAGAAAAGTATGGGTAGGATATAGTAAAATGGTGATAGATGGGGAAAGATACGCATGGAATGAGAGAGCGAAGGAGCTAAGCAGAGAAAGGGGAGATAGAATGGACATACAAAGACCAAAAAACTAAAAGAAGCGGGAGGAGAGGGAAAGGAGGATGACGAAGCGGCAGCCAAATGGACAAACGAGTAAAGGAAAGACAAAAAACAACAATGGGAACAAAGGAAAAGTAAGGAGAATTACAGGAAAGGGTGGATGAACTAAAGATACTGTTCCGGAGTGTGGCCGGAATAAAGAATGAAGATCAAGAGTTTTGAGAGTATATCAGGGAGCACGACATGGTGGCATTACAAGAGACATGGTTAGAAGAAAAATAACGGGCGTGGTGGGAAAGGGAAATGCCAAGTGAATTCTCATGGGTGGTTCAGTGCGCGGAAAGGAAGAGCAAAAGGGGGGATAGTAGTGGGAATAAAAATAAAATGGTTGGAAGAAGAGAGTGTAACAAAGAAACATACAGTGGGGCAAGAAAAATAAAAATAGTGATGGTATACAGTAGAAAGATGAAAGAGACTAGGGAAAATTTAGAAGAGATGATTGAAGAGAGGGTATGACAATAATAGGAAGAGTGTTAATACGGAAGGAAAAGAACTGTTAGAAATGTGCAATGAGAGGGGATGGGAAATAATCAATGGAAATAAAGAAGAAAGAGAGAGATGGGAATACACGTATATAGGAGCAAGGGGTGAATCAATAACAGATTATGTAATTACGAATGCTGACGCTGAGGAAAAGATGAAGATATTTAAGGTAGGGGAGAGGGTTGAATCGGGCCACCAACTCTGGAAATGATAATGGAAGGGACAAAAAGAGAAGAGTGCAGAGAAGAAGAGGAATACATAACTAAGAAGATCTGGACATAAGAGTGTATAAAGAGGTACAAAGAAAAAATGGGAAAAATAAGATGGGAAGGTAATAGAGTTCAAGGAAGTGTGGAAGAAATGAATGAGAGAATGGAGGAAGCAACGGAAAAAGCCAAGTTTAGAAGATGGAAGGGGGAGAAAATGGGGTGGAAAAGATGGTAGTATAGAGAATGTAAGGAGGCCAAAAGGCAAGAAGAACGCCAAGACGGTGGAGAACGGGGAAAGCGGAAAAAGAAGAATATAAAAAACTAGTAAAGATATACAGGAAAACATGCAAAAGTAAAAAGAAAGAAAGCAAAAAAAAACAGAAATTTTTAAAGAAATAAAAGCGGAGAAGGAAACAAACGGGAATATAAATAACAGAATGGATGAGGTATTTCACAGGTGCTCTAGAGGGAAGGGAGAGCAAATACAGGACGGAGAAGGAAAACCAAGTAACAAAAGACACGAGATAGAGGAAAAAGAAGAAGGGACAAAAGAAGAGGAAGTAAGAGAAGTAATAAAGAAAGCAAAAGGAAAGCGGCAGGAGAAGATGAGATAGAGGGTGAGGAGTGGATATACGGAGGAGAAAAGGTGACAAAAGGATGACGGAAATAATAAATAAAATATGGAGAGGAGAAGGATTCCCGGAGAGGTGGAGGGAAGGACATGTTTGCCAAGTGTACAAAAAAGGAGACAAGAATCGGATGACAAATTACAGGGGAATTACGGCCTACAAAATATGCGCGAACGTTCTGGAAGAAAGATTAAAGAAGGGGGTGGAGGAAAAGAAGCTGTTACCAGATGGACAGGCAGGATTCAGGAAAGGAAGCACACGGCAAACAAAGAATTAGGAAAGAAAAGAGGTAAAATGGTAGCGGTATTCGTAGACATAACAGCGGTATTCGATAGGGTTAAGAGGAAAAAGTTGTGGGAGGTCATGAGGATAATAGAAAGGATAGAAGAAACGAGGAACAGGGTGACAGTAAATGGGAACTGAGTAAAGGATTTGTAACGAGGAAGGGATTGAAACAAGGATGCCCACTGAGCACAAGTCTGTTCGTGGTATATACTGGAGACCTGGAGGAGACATTAAGGGGACAACAAGAGGGAGGCCTGGTGGTGGAGATCGTGAAAGTGTGGACGCTGGCATCGCGATGATATAGTGTTATTAGCGAGGGAGGAAAAAGAAATGAAGGGAATGTTAAACACGTTGGACAGATATTTGAAAAGGAAAGATCTGTAAGTCAATGGGAGTAAAACTAAGGTAATGGTCGTATGAGAAAATGAGGCGGAAAAGGGAAAATGAAGAATGAAATGGAGGGATGAGCAGATACAGCAGGTAAAGGAATTCACATACCTGGGATACACAATGAGATAAGACAATGAAGATGGGAACATATAAAAGAGTGAGTGAGAAAAGGAATAATCTAATAGGAAAGTGTGGAGTGTATGCGAAAGACTGTTTGGAATGGTTATAAGGAAAAGAAAATTATTATTTGAGAAACTAATTAAAAGTGTGGTACTGTACGGGGCGGAAGTGTGGGGGTGAAAATAGTACAAAGAGATAGAGGGGCTGCAAGAAAAATACTGGAGGTGGATACTGGGAGTGGAAAGAGAAACACCAGGATACATCACTAGAGAAAATAAGGGTGGAGGCGGGAAATAGAGCAGTAAAGTACGAGGAGGAAATGAGTAGAAGAATGGAGTGTAAAATTCTTCAAGAATACTGGAAAGAAATAAGAGAAGGAAGAATGGAATATGGGCAAGGAGCCAGGAAAGAATAATACGAAAGAAACGGATATGCCAAAGAAGAAGTAGAAAGACTAAGAAGGGAAGGAGTGAATGTGAGAGAGGACATAATTAGAAGAGATAGAGATGTGCAAAAGCAGGAAAGATGGTCGAAGGTAAAAGAAGGAAAATACAGTGTAAAGTGTAGGAACATTAAGGGAGAAGGGATATCAAGATATTTGATTGGGGAAGGGAGGAGGGAAATAAAGAAAATGATAGCGAGGTTTATAGGTGGAAACGAAAAGAGGGGAAACAGGTACTGGAGAAGGGACGAAGAGAGAAAATGTAGGCTGTGCGGTGAAGCGATAGTCAATTAAGCACATGTGCAAGAATGCAGGGAATTAAAGGAGGAGGAGAGGACGGTGGAAGAGATACTAGAAGAAGGAGGAAGGGGGGCGGAGTGCATGCAAGAAACATGGAACACAAGAAGACAGTTAATGTGAGAAGAGAAAAGACAGAAACTTTTATGTAAATTATATCACAGTATATAAAAGTTTTAAAGTTTAATAAAAGGAATTATAACAGATAAAATGTTTTTTTTATCTTTTTTTTCTAAAATTTCCAAAATTTTAGGATCGTTATGCGGAATATATATATATATATATATATATATATATATATATATATATATATATATATATATATATATATAGTATATAATAAAAAGCTGAATTTCTTTACACTTATTACTGATTTCTTTATTTCAATTTTTTCCCTCCGCCGCATTAAATACGGGTTGAAAATATGGACACAACATAATCATCCATTAAATAGTATAATCTTCAAACCTCAACATACAGACCTAATTAATGAAAACAACCGCAGTATCACAAAGCCTACTAGGGTAAAAATTAAACATGCTATATCGAATTATAAAACAAACTTATTAAATATCTATCAAAATCCAGATAAGGAAACTCCTCTGAGGCTCTTTAAGTTTCCGGAAATCCACTTAGAATGCAGCACCTATAGAAAAAGAACATTGACATCTGTAAAAATATATTATACGGTATATTAGATATTTACCAAAATGCAACCGTAATATATTCGGACGGTTCGAATACAAAGGAAGGTGCAGCTGCTGGCTTCTATTCAAATGGGAATTCGCACTACTGAACACTACCACGCACTTCAGGTGTCTTTACGGCAGACTTGTACGCGAATTGGATGTGTTTGAGGTATATAGAGTATATGGTCCTAATATGTACCTACTGATTCCACGAGTGCTTTACAATCTTCGAAATACCCAACGAAATAGCGGATTGCTTGAAACCAGGAATAAAACATGAAAAAAGGGTTATTGAATTCTTAAAACGGATAACAATAAATAATAAATTCTATTCCTGATTTTCGAAATACAATGGTGGTCATTTGAGCACCTTTTGTAAAATAACAATAAATAATACATTTTGTTCTTATTGTTGTTTAAACGTTCGTTGAACCATTGACAATAATGCACTCGAAGATTAGAGTAGGATGTATGTAATTGTTGTACAGAAGACATTTTGTAATGATGCATATGTAATTTCTTTTTTAAAGCTTTGTGGAAAGTAGCAATGGACAAACCTGTAAACAAATTATGTTCATATTTCTGGTTAACATAAACGCAGTAGATTTAATCGTACCTGTTTGAGCGAGTAGTTGTGGAATAGATTTTTTAGGACTTTGCATTCTTTGCTGAATGTCATTAACAACTTGTTCGGTTAAACAGTCGGCCTGCCTGTTGACTTGGCTTTGCAAATACAGTGCTTGTTTTTATACCGTGTAATAAGATGTGACTTATGTTTTTTAAATACATCATATTCGATATTAACATCGGGAAAAGTCTCTAAAAACTGATCATGCAGGACTGCAAGTTCCATCAGAGTTTCGGGTGGCACTGCTGAAATGTGCCATATAATCAAGCCATCTTGTTAAATTAAGATAAATAACAATTCACCTTAAAAATTGCTAACTTACATCACAGTAGCTTCGTAACGTTAAGAGCTCTGAAAAGAACATTTTTAAATGTTGATTAAATGTAGAGGAATTTCGAAAAGACAGCAAACAGAAGTAACGCAAACATGAGGTCACAAAACTAAATATTACGATTTAGTAATTTTTTTCTTCGACCTGCTAATAACTACCAACCTAGAGCAAACATATTAAAGCGAAATTTAAAATTGATCACGTGGGGGTCAATCATTTACGAAAACCCGGTATCTACATACATAATGACTAGCAAAGATCATTAAGCGTGGTTTAATTTTTCTCATAAATGTAAAAATTCAGTGAAAATAGCAAAAATAAATTTAATATGATAGTCCATTCAGCAATTAATACAATTTCTTAAAAAGTCGAATTGCATCCTTATTTGTAAAGATAAATATTTAGTATTAGGTATAAATGAAAAGCTCTAAAAAGGCGCATTTAATAACCCTAAAACGTTATTTTGGGTAAGAATTCTCACACTTGTATGAAACGAAACGCCAAAACGCCGACCCAGTTTTCATGTTAAAAATTCTCTTCTTTCCGTAGCACGTGCACAAATCTATCATCCTCAACGTAACATAAATCTTAAAATAGCCCTGCTATCCTTAACTAAAATCTTGGTTTCTAAATAACTCAAGAATCTAATGAGTTAGTAAATGTCTTCATATGTTATAAACGCAACACAAACACAAAAATCATGTTTACAAGATACCTTGACTATTGTTCAAAACAGATCAATTCTGTGAAATTAAAATTAACAATTCTTGCTTTTACTTAAACGGTGCAATAAATAGACGTAACAGCCCTAAGAATTAAACGTTTGGGCTGGTATCGCAGGTTACGACATTGATGGATTTTCTATCCCCGGCAATTTAAATGATATAAGCTATTCCAATTTATTAGAAAATAATATCGTGTGTTAATTTGTTGGTAAACAATCATCTGAGAAGCACTCACTGGGTGAGCTACTAAAAGAAAATCACCCTTTAACGTCCTGAAACCCACGTACACTTTTAAGCTTATGCAGTATCGTTTCCACGTCTCGTAAATGCAAGTAACCATTAAGTAGTGTTAGTCCACTCAAACTATTTTGAGTTATATCCAATTGTTAAATAAACTACCCCTAAATCATTGATAAACATTACTTACCCTAGTTTTGAAAACAAACAGTTTTTACTCCGTAACCTTATAGGTTATTCCGTTTCGATCAATTGACAGTCACACATATATCAGTCCCACAATTTTCCGCATCACAAGCAAAGAAGTACGTAAGCACGCAAACACGCAAGAGTGCAAGTACACAAGAGCTCAAACACTCAAGCAAGCAAACACGCAAGATCGAAAACAAGCAAGAATGTAACAAAGCAACCACAAAAACGCAAGCACAAAAACGCACCAACACACAACCGCACAAGTACGTGAGCAAGCGAGCACGCTAAACGCGAACGCGAACGCCCTCCCTTCCTCTCTTTTACACGAATGACAATTAAATGTTATTTAACACAAAATAATTATATGAACAAGCTAAAATGTATCTTCGGAAAATAAAACAAAATAATTAAATTTTGTTTAGTGTAACAAAAACACGCATACCGATAAGCAATATACTTATACTTACCTTTACAATAAATCTGCACGAACTGCAGATAGCAATTTTGCTTTAATTAATTGTTTGTTATTCCATATAATGAGCCAAGAAAGCGTACGGAATAAAATATATTTTATATATATATATATATATATATATATATATATATATATAATATATATATATTAATAGGACGCATGTTTGTCAGAATTATATTTTGTAGGAATATTCCTTTTCAGGCCCAAAAATGTTGTTGTCAAAAATGGAAGTGAGAGTGAGAGTGAGAGTGAGAGTGAGTGAGAGTGAGAGTGAGTGAGAGTGAGAGTGAGAGTGAGAGTGAGAGTGAGAGGAGTGAGAGTGAGAGTGAGAGTGAGAGTGAGTGAGGTGAGAGTGTGAGTGAGAGTGAGAGTGAGAGTGAGAGTGAGTGAGAGTGAGAGTGAGAGTGAGAGTGAGAGTGAGAGTGAGAGTGAGGTGAGAGTGAGAGTGAGAGTGAGAGTGAGAGTGAGAGTGAGAGTGAGAGTGAGAGTGAGAGTGAGAGTGAGAGTGAGAGTGAGAGTGAGAGTGAGAGTGAGAGTGAGTGAGTGAGGTGAGTGAGAGTGAGAGTGAGGTGAGAGTGAGGAGTGAGGGTGAGGGTGAGGTGAGGTGAGGGTGAGGGTGAGGTGAGTGAGGTGAGAGGAGAGAGTGAGAGTGAGAGAGAGAGCGAGAGAGAGCGAGGGAGGGCGAGAGAGAGGGTGAGGAAGAGGAAGAGGGTGAGAGAAACAGATAAATAGTATCTATTGAAACCATGTTTGGTATAATACAACTAACAAGACAAAAATTGCAAAAAGAAAAATAATAATAAGTTTAGGTAAATATAAAATCGCTACATTACATATCTAGAGCGGTTAAAATTTACGACAGATATAACTCAACATATTTCAAGTATCACATGAATAATCAGCAACATTTGTAAAAAAACTGTTCAGTTGAATACAACACCATAGAGTTCAACAGGTTATTCACTTTAATTTTGAAAGTCCTGTAGGTGGTTGCTGATTTTATATCTTCGGGTAAAATATTGTAAAATCTAAGTCCCATCTGTACGTATGAATCATTATGAGAATTATTTTTTAAAATCTGTGGAGGAAATTCAGGTTTTTTTGCGAGTGTTATAAAAATGATAATCCGAACAGTGATTTATTTTTGAAGACAAAATATAGACATTCTAGTGTATACATATATTGAATATATGGTTTTAATATTATGCTTAGAAAAATACCGCCTACAGGTGTCCTTTCTGTTCAATGCAAATACTGTACGAATAGCCTTCTTTTGAATCCTGAAAGGTTCTTTCACCAGACATACATTCGTATATCCCCAGAATATAATGCCATAACGTAATTTTGATGCGAACATTGCATAATATACTTGAAGCAGGGTTTTTACATCACAAAAGTGTTGATATCTGGAAAGTGCAAAGACTATTTAGTTTTGGTTTAAGATTTTGAATACGTTCGTACCAACTGAAATTATGGTCTAAGGTAGCTCCTAAGAAATTGTAGGTTTTACGCACATCTAGCTTGAGGTTCGTTAAATTTACCGGTGTTATTTTCGATGTTAAATTTTTTTAATAGATTAAAATATTTGTTTTTTTTAAGATTAACTAAAAGTTTATTTACATTGAACCAGTTTATTAAAATTTCAAGTGAAGTGTTAAGATGACAAGGTAAGTTAGAATTTTGACAGTTCATAGTAACATTCGTATCGATATTTTTTATTTTATTATCACCATTACTTAAATGCAATTATTATGCCTACTTCGTGATGATGTTTTAATAATTCAATAACTCAAAGCTTGTTTAGCACTTGCATTAAAGTGTGTCACATGTATTTATGGCATAATCTATATATCTATACCTCAGTGAAATTTGATGACGATCAGTGGAGGGAATTACGGAGTAATAATATCATGAAAATTACGCTAAATGTTCGGGTAAACTAGGATAAATGCGTAGAACGCTTCAGATGTTACGCAAATGTATAATTTATTAATTTGGAATACACATTAATTCTATTTACCAAATGGTATTAATAATGTAATTTTTTAGACTGCATCTTATAATATGCATAAATTAAGACAATTATGATCGTTCTTCAATACAAATCATGGAAGAGATTTAGCCAGTTGTCTTAGTAGCCGATTGGGCTAGGGTGAATGGTAATAATCCGTAGATTAAAATCTGAAAAAAGGTACACTTTCTTTGTAATTCAAAAGTAATGGAGTTATAATTTTAATCTAATAAATTTATGAAAATGTTTCGTTTTACTTTTCATTTATTTGTTTTTTATTGAATTGACGCAAATAATCGTAGGTGGGAAAGCTTTTTGAATCGGCTGACACAAATTTTTAATTGGTTAGTTGACTTACGAGAGTAAAATTGTAGAGTTGTCATGGTTTCCATAGATATAAATGCATAAACCCAACATACTTATTAATAAGTTTTTGTTATGAACGAATAAGTTCAAAGGTAAATATGTAATTAAAATTTAACCAACATACTTATGTTTCGCTCTCTAGAACGGTCACTAATCACTTACCCGTAATGTTTGCTTTCAACAGCCATCGCAAAAGATTATGAAGGGCAAAAGCAACCTACCGATTTAAACGTGCGCATTCTCAAATTGATAAATACCTCTGATCAGGGGAAATCATATTATTTCACTGGTTACGTAAATATTAGTAATAATGTTTATAAAAGTAAATAAATTAAAAAATTCCCTTAAAGGGCCACGTTTAGCCCTATAGCTTTATTACACTATAATTACGTTTACTAACACTACAGATATACGGTTTAATTTAGTTTTTTATTTTTTCTCACCAATGTTCACGATTAGTATCAGAATCTGCTGTAATTACTATAATGTAAATGAATGTAATCTCATTAGAATGTTAAAGGAGTGCTGGGTCAATGTAACAATTTACAAATTCTCGGAAATGCAATTTTCGCTAAAATACCTGTAATTTCATACTAAGTTTGCATGTTAAGGTAATCCAAATAAATAATGAAAGGGTTATTACTATTTAGTAACATGTGAGGATCGATATGAGGTATGTGAAATCCGTATAATCAGCTTTAGTTTAAAATGTTTAGTGACCCAATTATTTGATAATTTAAAACTGTATCAGCGTTAACGTCATTTAAATACTGAAAAAGCAATACCGGTCAATACTTGTTAAAATCACTCACACGTTGCTCCGGATATGGAACAATAGTAATAAATGAATATTTTTGATAAACACTACCATAACAATTTTCAAACAACGGTCTTTGTGAAATTGAAATAAAAGTAACAGCATTCTAGTAACAAGTTCTTACGATTTAGGCTTTTTAAATAGTGTACGTTAGTATGGGTTACAAAAATACAATCAGGAAATGGAAAATATACAGGGTCCGCCTTTGGGAGCTGATCCTATGACTATCTGCTAAACCAAACTTACTGTAATTTAGAAAATTTGGTGATAGGGTAATGATGTTAGGGCTAACTCATCTAAAATATTTCCACGTTCGTACCACTTCCGGTTATACCGGAAGTCGGTACTTAGTCGCTTATTATAAATGGAACACCCCGTATATTAATACCTTTTTGGATTCTATGTCGAATTTTAAGGTAAGTTTGTTAAATAAACTACATACGAAATTTCAGTCGTTTAAAAAAAAACATTTTTCTAAAAAATTGACAGATGCGGTCTTAGTAATAACTCGTTAATTGTTCTGTTCCTGTCAAACAATTTGAATAAAACTTTGAGGTGTTGTAGGCAAAGGTTTATTGCAACAGTCTGCAAAAATGACATTTGTATTTTTCATAAAAATAAAATTATAAATGTCTAAACTTGACTATCAAAAAAATCAAATGGAAACCCTTTTTTTATTACTCAGATCGATTTAACGTCAAAAATTAAGGTAAGTTTGTTTAAAACTTTATTTGCCTAAACGTAACAGTTTCATACTTATTATCAAAAAAGTCCCAATTTTAAAATTTGTGATAAAAGTGAGCTACATACTTAAATCTAGTATTCCTTGTTCGTGGTCACCATGGAAACCAAATAATTGAGAATTGAAATAAAGAAAAATATTTGAATAAGTTACTGCAAAAAATTATAAAAATTGATAATTTTGTGATTCAAAAGTCATTTTTGCCAAATTCGATATACAACATAAGTGTAAAAATTTAATACTTTTTGAGTAAATCGAAAAAAAACTACTTTTTACTGCGGACTTAATACATACTTATCAGCACATCATTACACGATAAAGATGCTTCTTTATTTTGTTTTTTTTTGTAGTCAATAATTTAATAAAATTGTTGACAGTTTTTGTTTTTTTTTGATGAAATGGCTCGACTTGAATATTCTAATACAGATTATTTGAATTTAATTTTAATTCACGGAGAATGCCATAGAGTTGTAAAACGAACAGTAAGAACATTTATCAAACGCTATCCTGAGCGCCCCCGACCATCAGCAGATACAATAAGACGTGTGGTTCAAAATTTGGAACAGTTTGGCACATTTAAACACTCTGCGCCTCGCAAAAAAACTGCTATTGATAACGAACAGAATGAAGTTATAACTTTAGGATATTTCCCTGCCTATCCTTGTAATTCCATAAACGACGCGAAAACAGATATTGGCGTAACACCAACTATTAGAAGAATTCTTAAGAAACATAAGTTTAGACGATACTATTTACAATTAGTTCAACATTTGAAGGAAGCGGATTTCTTGAAACGTATCGAATTTTGTGAAACAATTTTGCTCAAAATACAAGAAATTCCTAATTTTTTGATTAATATCATATGGACGGACGAATCTAAATTTACGAAAAATGGCATATTTAATCGCCGAAACTCGCATTACTGGAATAACGAAAATAGCAATCCAATTCGCGAATGCCATTTTCAGGAAATTTGGAATTTTAACGTATTTTGTGCTATTCGGAATAACGAAATCTTGACGTGTATTTTACAACGAAAATTTGAGAGGTTTAAAATAGTTGATAGTTGCGATTTATGATTACAAATTTAATTTTAGGAGAAAATTATCTTGAGATATTAAACACTGAATTCAACCGATTAAATCTAGAAAGGGAAATTATGGTACCAACAAGACGGTGCGCCCTCACAACACCAACGCTGTTTCCAGGATGAAAAAATGAAAAAGAATAAATTTATTGAATATTTCAAGTAATATAATAATATGAAACTTCTTAATGAAATTTTGAAGATTACGTTGGTTGTGCCATATAATGGTATCCTATTAATGAAACACTACACTCTGAATCTTAAGCTAATGGTATATTTTAATCTAAATTTGAAAAGGGTCGTTACATTCAATTATTGTTTATCTAATTACCAACTAACGTATAAAAGTTCATTGAATGTGCAAAATTCCTTAATTTCTTTCTCACAAGTAAATTAGATTGTCATGGTTCCGTAAAATGCATAAACCCGAACATACTGTTAAAATTGTTATGAACGATGTTCAACGGATATGACATAATTTAAAACATACTTAGTTGTTAGAACGGTCACTAATCACTTACCTAATGTTTGCATTTCACGATGCAAAAGATTATGAAGGGCAAAGCAACTTTACCGATTTAAAATGCATTCTCATAATTGATATATACCTCTGATCAGAAATCAGTATTATTTCACTTTACGTCATAAGTAATTAAATGTTTATACAAAGTATAATTAAAATTTAAAAAATGACTGTTTAGTTGTTATTACATATAATTACGTTTACTAACATATCAATATACGGTTATAATTTAGTTTATTTTCTCATGTCCGATTAGTACAGATCTACTGTAATACTATAATGTAAATGATGAATCTATTAGAATGTTAAAATCTTCAATGTAACAATTTACAAATATTGAATGAATTTTGACTAAAATACCTGTAATTTCATACTAGTTAGCTATGTTAAGGTAAACCAAATAATTAATGAAAGGTTTTACTATTTAAACATGGAGGATGATATATATGGAAATTATAATCAGCTTTAGTTTAAAATGTTTGTGACCCAATTATTTGATAATTTAACTGTATGCATTAACTCATTTAATCTAAAAGCAATTCGTCATACTTGTCAATATACTCACATTTTTGGAACAATAGTAATAAATATATTTTGATAAACACTACCAAAATTCTCAAACAATTTGTAAACTATTGAGTCATTCTAGTAACAAGTTCATGATTTACTTAAATGTGATTATTGGATTACAATACAAACAGAATGGAATATATATATATATATATATATATATATATATATATATATATATATATATATATATATATATATATATTATATATAGGAGGTCATCTGATATCAATAGTCACAACTTTTTCAGAGGATTTGTATTATTTTTAAGAAAAATCATATTCTACCATTTTATGAAAAAGGTATTCTTGTAGGAAGTCGCTGCGAGCAACTGTTTTCGAGATATTTGGATTTAAAGAAATAAATGCATCCAATCTTGTCATTAATTCGCGCACTCTTTGAAAGAAAAGTATCAAGTAAGCTAGAAAGTTTACGCTGCAATGCAGGCAGGAGGAGGACATTTCCAACATTTATTGTGATTTTGATTTAGTTTTTTTATCTTCCGTTCCGTTGTTTATTATTTATAAATTTGCGTTTAAAATGTTTTCATGTTGATTAAAAAAAAATTTAAAATTATTTAAGTAATTTTAAAACTATATATATATATATATATATATATATATATATATATATATAATGTATGTGTGTGTGTGTGTGTGTGTGTGTGTGTGTGTGTGTGTGTGTGTGTGTGTGTGTGTGTAGTGTGTGTGTGTGTGTGTGTGTGGTGTGTGGTGTGGGTGTGCGGTATGTGGATGTGGTGTGTGTGTGCGTGTGCGTGTGGTGTGTGTAATTCATTTTTTGGTGTCCTGTTGTGTGTGTTGATCTTTGGGTAGATTGTTGTAAAAATCTTTGTTTATTCGGCGACGTTTTCAAACTTTGATTTGTCATCTTTTCGAATCACTAATAATCTAATTCTGCTTCGTGTTATTCGAAATGAAATGATACCTGCTGTGCGTTTCTTGCTAATTATGCCTTCTCTGGTTTTAACTTTCTGTGCCTTAATTTCTTTTTTTCGTTGCACTGGTTTTCCGTCGATTTCATAAGAGATATATTCTGGGTTGCTGGTTAACGGCTATTGTTTAATGCCAACTTCCATGCTTAGGCAATCTGTGCACGTTGTCTGGGGTATTAAAGCTTTTAGGCGTTTTTCGATTTCTACAACTTCTCTTATTATTTCCTTGGTTAGATGTCTTGCTGATACTATCCTTCTGGTCGTATTAATGTTGATGTTATGTTAAAGAAGAGGTTGTGAAGTTCTTCCACTCTATCACTGACGCGCTTGTCTGTTCGACCTATGTACGTTTGGTCATAGTATCTACAGGGAATCTCGTATATCCCTTGATCGTCTAGCTTGATTTTGGTTTTTGGGTTAGAAATATGATTCCGATCTTTTGATGGGTCTTAAATATCGTGTAGAAATTGTTTTTTTTAGAAGCCTGCTAATCCGGTCTGTTGTTCCCTTTATGTACGGTAACATCACTTTGTTTGTTTGCTCCCCCTCTTTTCCTTCTTATTTTTTCTTTACTATCTTTTTCTGTAAATCCGTTTTATAATAAAGTTGACTTTGGTGTGTTAACTTCTTCCTTCATGTTTTGATGGTTTGCCAGTCTCTTGGATCTCGTAATTAGTGTTTAGACCACGATCTGTAGACGATGGTACTTAGGATTCAGGTACCGATTGGTGTGTGTAGTTTTTCTATAAACTGTGTGTCCTAGTTGTTCTCTTCTTGTGGATTAATACGTCAAAAACTGCTGTTTTCCATTGTCTTCTATTTCCATTGTAAACTTTATGTTTTCGTAAACATCATTTAGAAGTTGTAGACATCGATCCAATTCTTCTCGTCCTTGTCTCCAGATTATACAAGTGTCGTCCACATACCTTAACCACAACTTGGGTTTGTGAGTTGCTCGTTCTTCCAGATAGCTTATAAATAAACTAGCTAGAACTGGCAATAGTGGTGAACCCATCACAGGCCAGTGCTGACCCGGAGGGACTTGGGGGGACCTGTCCCCTACACCATTTGCTTTATTAGTTTTTGGCGCCCCGATCCCGAAATCGAGAAAAAAACACTAATAAAAAACTATTAGTAATTTATTAAGGGTAGTGAACTAATCATAAAAAAATAAATATAAAACATATTTATATGCAAAATGATTAATAGAACTAAACACTAAACTGTAGCAGAAGGAAAGCAAACAATATTGTTTGTAACTAAGAATATAAATATGTAGATGAAGAGGAATGGTGAAGGAATACGGTAGCGGGCAGTCTCGGCTTGAGTTGAGTACACTTTCACGCTTTCAGTGGCTGGAATGGAGGTCCGTGCGGGCGACCTGACATAAGATGAGTGACAGCAGGATCAGTTCAGACGAACAGTAGACAGTCAGTAGATAGCCGAACGTGCAGTGCAGTGCTATTAGTCATGTCAAGTCACCATCAGTGTTGGTTTTAGATGCAGCTGTCGCTCATGCTTTATGCTGTTGAGTCAACTTTGATACTTTCAAGTAAGTAATATGTTACCCGATATCAGATATCATACCAAACCGTATTCATACGCCCATGTTCTGAATCTTGTACTATCTGATACTTCTCAGGTCCTCCCTATCACAATTTTATTTTTCGGACTGCTCCAAGAGATACAAGTATGCTTGAAAGAAGCATTGAAGAGGCAACAAAAGTACACAGATGAAGATCTAGTTTATAATCTACTCGTTGTATGCTTGTACAAAGGTTTTTGGTAGGATTAATGCCTGGACGTCACAAGAATACCTGTCTCAACCAGTTAAGTACGTATTTTTTAGGTAACTTTGTCATTGATAAAATAGCATCATGTGCAGACCTTAATGGGAAAGTAAGAAACGATGCAACAGCCCTTCTTCAGAAATTCGTAAGTTTTGAAACTATAGTGATGGAAATGATTTTCCTTCAGACTACGCCCATGCTTGGAGATTGATTGAGTCAGCTCTTAGAAGCAAAATTGAAGACATCGGGCATGCAACAAAGTCTTTCGTGTCAAAGTTTACAGACTAAATCGAACAATCTTCAGGCAGAGATACATTCAACGAAGTACATATTGACACTGAGTTTCAAAGAAAACTGCAAAGAAAAATCAAAAACTTGGCTGGAGAAGTATGTGCCGACGAAATCGTTGAAGGTTCTCCAGAAGATGTGTTCAGAGTTGAAGTATATTATTGCATCATCGACCAAATTATGAAAACTATTGAAAGCCGATTTATCAAACACAAAGAAGGTTTACGAACTTATTCCTACAGTAAACGAAGACAGACTTAAAGGAGAGCTCATTTCCTTTACTAGTGCGTGGCCAAAGATTTGGTTGGAGACTACAACATCGACGTAGGGGAAGAACTCGAAAATGTAAACGTAGACGAAGGCGTTGATGTTGTTGAAGAGGACGAATTTGTGTCATATACTTCAAAAAATCAGTGCAATTCTTGCATCAAGTGTGCATTCAAAGTTATAGTGGAGTTTAACATGTACAGCTTACAGTACACAAATCTTTATAAGGTGTACAAGTATTTATTAACCATCCCAATGACGCAGATCAGCTGAGAGAGAGTGTTTTCTAAGTTGAAGTTAATAAAAAGTAGGCTGAGGCCTTCAATGACAAATTAAACACTACAAGCATTCATCTTAATGCACAATGAAAGGGATATCCTCAATACAATCGAAACAAACTTTGTAGCAACTAAACTGTATGAATCCAGATCAGAAAGGAGGCGTTGGTTGCAGTTTTAGTCTTTTGTCTATAGAAACCAAAAACCAAAGTTTTCAAAGGTACAAATTAAGAATTTAGTAAAAGAACTTAATACAAAAAAACCTGAGGTTTTATTTAACAAAAGGCCTGCCAATTTTTGATTAGTTTTGCAGAGCCAGAATAGTAAAAAAATGATTTCCAGCGGTTTAATTTTCACCCCTCCCCCTAGTTGGCGCCCCCTTGTTCTTCCTGGTCCCCGCCCTATTTAGGTACCCAGCATGGGCCTGACCCATCATCGGTGCTCCTTCAATTTATTTATATCTCTAGCGTCCATAGATGAAGTAAGTGTCTTTACGCAGTGTTCTGTTGTGTTAAAGACGTCTTCTTGTGGATGGTACTTTTATTTCCTTGACCCGCACGTTAGTGAATAGTAACACGACATCGAAACTTACTAATCGATTTTTTATTTAGGTCTATGAAGTGGCTCGAATGTTTTACGTATGATTCTGATCGGCGTATGGTTGAAGCTGTTTCGCGACGCATCTTGCAAGTTCTTGTAACGGTGATCGGTTTAAACTCTGTAGTGACCTCAGTGGTGCCCCAGAATTGTAAATCTTTTGGTAATCCATAGAATTTCCGGAAAATATGTTATAGGATCCAACGCGATCTTTTGTTATGCTGGGTCATCCATAACGGTTATGGGGTTTTCTTTGTCTGCGGGTAATAACTTACGATGTCTGTATTTGATGCGTTGACTTCTTCTCCAATCAAGTTCCCCTTTTGTAGTT
Source organism: Vesta saturnalis (assembly GCA_036346205.1). Classification (NCBI taxonomy): domain Eukaryota; kingdom Metazoa; phylum Arthropoda; class Insecta; order Coleoptera; family Lampyridae; genus Vesta; species Vesta saturnalis. The sequence goes on from JARFJB010001883.1 coordinate 6,506,323, forward strand.
GGACATTGGTCAGTACTCTTGTCACCTCTTGACGTATCGTTTTCGCTGTGCCATCTTCTATGTTTGTAATCGATGATTCAATACTGCAGATAACAGCTTCCTTTAGGAGTCGTCCTGGTGCTAGCGCATAATTGAATCCTTTGAATTTGATTTTTGTTTTTTGTGCAGCGTCTCGAATCCTCTTTTTTCTTTTTCGTTATTAACCTTGTGTCTGTTTCCGCGCAAAAGTTGGTAATTTGTTCCAGCGTGTTTTGACAGTCTATGGATTACCAGAAATTCACAATTATGGGGCACCACTGATACCAATAGTGAGTTCAATCGGGTCACCTTTACAAGAACTTGCAAGATACTTCGTCAAACATCTGCAACCATACGACGAAAATTTAGAACTTACGTAAAAAAAATTGAGCTACTTTATACACCTGATTAAAAAGGAAACACTCAACCATGGCCGAGAAGAGTTGGATCGATTTCCACAACATCAAGATGGAATCCATGAAAAGATAAAGTTTACAATGGAAATGGAAGATAATGGAACACTGCCGTTTTTAGCCGTATTAATCTACAGGAAACGAAAAGAACTAGGACACACAGTTTATAGAAAAACCACACATACCAATCGGTACCTGAATGTTCATAGGCACTACAGGCCGTGGTCACTAATTAAGAGATTCAAGAGACTGGTAGACCATCAAAATAAGAAGAAAGAAATCAACACACTAAAGTCAGCTTTATTATAAAACGGATTCACTAAAAAAATCAAAAAGCGGACCAATCGAAGAAGAAAAAGCAAGAGGAAAAGGAGAACAAACAAACAAACAAATTAACGATTAATGATATTGAAGACCCATGAAAAGATTGGAATCATATTGCCTAACCCAAAAACGAAAATCAAGTTAGAAGATCGAGACATATACGAGATTCCATGCGGATACTGTGTCCGAACGTACATAGGTCAAACAAACAGACGAATCAGAGCTAGACTAGAAGAACATCGGTTAGCAGTAAGGAAAACACCACAACACAAGATGTTCAATAGACATCACACAATGTCAACTTTAATAAGACCCGAAAGATAGTACCAGCAAAACGTCTAACCAAAGGAATAATAAGATAAGCTGTAGAAATCAGAAAACGACTAAACAGCCTTTATACCCGAGACGACGTGCACAGACTGTCTAATACATGCAAGTTGCCAAAGAGTCACCGTTCTTACAAGAATCTTATCAACACACGAGATCATGGCTATTATTTACTTTCTACGACTCTGGAGTGCTCAAAATACTTCAGAGAAGCACATAGGCCATAACTCGGGCAAATATTTGTATAGAATTACGTAGGACATATGCGGGGAAACCAAAACCGTGGCGACGTTGGTGGCAAATGGAATATGGTACGTCGTCCGGGGTACGACTTGGCTGGTAACTAGTTACTTACAGCTAGTATAACTGCTTCGGACCTGTTAACCTACGAGGGGGCATCTGAATTGAAACAGACAAAACCAGTTATTGACGGCCGCATGAACATGAAATGGCGAGTTGGTGTCTGGAATGTTGGACGTGTGTATCGGAAAGAGTATGAAATTATCAACGTAATGGGTGAAAGGCAGCTTGATATTCTGTGTGTATTAGCTAAAAAGTGCAAAGAAAAAGATATTGTGGAGATGGATGACGATAATCCGCGCGCTATGGCTAAAGGTTGAAACGAAATGAATAGGGTAAAAGGAGTTAATGCAAGAGAGTAAGAAAAAGAGCGGAAGGTGTGTAAAACAGTATGAATAGGCCCCCCAGGTAATGTGGATAAGAATGCAAGTTGAATTTTGAAAGATCTTTTTTAGAGCATGTTACGCGCCGGTAAATGGATACAACGACCAAGATTGTGAGAATGTTTAAAACAATGTGGAAAACGTGTTGAATTTATGTAAGGCAAGTGAAGGAATTACTTTATTGTAGGATTTAAATTGATGGATAGGTGTACAGAGAACACAAACGATACGCGTTCTAGGAAAGTTTGAAGATTCAAGAGTATAGAGAATGGTGAATGTCTGGTGAATACTTGTGTAGGAAGAAATTTGTTTGTATCTAAAACATGGCCTAAACATAAAAGTCTTCATAGGTACACGTGGCAGAGAGGTGAATCTAAAAGCATGATTAACTTGATTGTTGAACATAGTGCGATGGCCCAAAATTAAGGTAAAAAATCTGGTAATTGTCGATCCGAGAACGATAAATGCAGAAGCATTGAAAAGTGGTTTGAATGTGAATCAAACGGTATAAAACAAAAAGTGAAGATCGGTGACATTAAAAAACACTTGCGTTGCACAAATATGTTAAAAAGTGACTATGGATGAGCTGAAAAAGAAGTGAGGATGAGTAAAGCGGAACTGAAGGTGACTGAAGGTGGGTAAATGCAGAACGATTTTAAGCAAGAAATTTTTATGGAGATGGGCAAGAAATGCAAAACGTAGGTTAAAGCAGGACGCAATAGTATGAATTACCTGTTATGGGATGAATACGGATTGAGAAATTACTGCCACGAATATTTTGGAAAAGTTGTGCGCAAGTGAACGTAGTCTGACGGAAGAGATAAACAATGAAAATGTAGACTAGATACGAAATGAAACTGAGTACAATACTGAGTTGAATGAGGCTTCAATAAAAGTTTAAGAGTGATAAAGCTGCAGATGTGATTGGAATCACTGGTTAAACGCTGAAATAAGTATGTGCACAGCTTGGGGAAAGATTCTTGATTATTTAATACATCTATTAAGCATGCGAAGATATCGATTCATTAAAGAAGTGCGATTATCGTTCCGTTGTATAAAAGTAACGGGAGTAGGAGTGACTGCAAAAAATACAGAGGGATAAGTTTGTTGAGTGTACTGTATGGTATTTGAAAGATTTTAGATTCATAGAGAACGTGCAATAAGCTGTAGTAGTAAGTAGTAAGATTTGAGATATTCAAGGTGGTTTCATGCCAGGAAGGGGATACCTGGACAAGTTGGTTGCTCTCTATCAGGTGAATGAAAAATATTTGAACGTGGACATGGAGAAAGCGTATGACCAAGTGAATTGACAGACGCTCTGAGACGTTTTTAAGTGAGCAGGGAATGGCTAAATGCCTAATAAATGGAACGTATATGACAGTGGTCAGACGTGTCGGAGTGAAATGGGGCTTTAAAATAGACTAAGGAGTTAAATATGGTTACGTGGTGTCACCGTGGCAATAAAATGTATTTATGTGGAAATATGTTAGGCAATCATATACTGATGCAAATAGTTTAATGTTTAGTGACGTGCATACACGAGTTCTGGTGTGTGCTGATTACACACTCTTACTAAGCAAAGATGCGGGAAAAACGAAGGTGGCAATGTTTAATCGTGAATATGAAAAAGAAGCTAACGTGGTTATTCTGCTTGCTAAGATTGTGAAACAACTTGAGTTTGAGTGGCTGAGTAGATTTGATGGTGAGTTTGAACGACGTGTCAATACAGAAAGGAAAATATGGCACAGTATATGCACCATAATGAAAAATAATATGAGCATAGTTGTCAAACGAACAATATATACTAGCATGTTCGTTCTGCATTGAAGTAAAACTTAAGTAGGCCGAAAAGACAAAAAGTAAAATAAATGCTGGGAGCACGAGATTTTTACGGAGCGTGTGCGGACAGAGTAAGGAATGAGTAATGTGAAATGACGTGAGTCGATCTGCATGGAAGAAGGCCACTTCGTTGGTTTGGTCATATTGAACGAATGGACGTGGGCGAAGCAGATATATGTAGTTAAAATTAGACTAGACGTGATATACCTTGAAAGTGGTGGTTCAATTCAGTAGTAAACGCGAATAAGAAAAGAAAGTAAAAAGGTTTAGAAATAAGAGGACGTGTACTTTTACGGAAATGTAAGAAGCATGCATAAATAGAGCAATAAATTTAATGAATATCTGGAGATTTCGAAAGATGTTCATTAGTTAATTATTATACAGAACTTTTCTATTTGAGATTAGAATCGTCTTAATATTGACCTTGTACTTTTTTAAATTTCAGTTCGTTACGTCCCATGCGTTGATTGTAAGCAAGAAAGACTACTTCAGTTTGTCCCAATATGTGTTTCTGTAGTTCACTGCCTAAATGACCATGTCCGCGTATCTAAGGCAAGTTCACTAATCACTATTTTTTAGCCACCTTCTTTCCAAAGTGACATTTTCCGATGCTTGACAAGTGAATTTTTCACATCGAAAATAGATATTTATCGCTCACAAGATAGCATATTTTACCTCCCGTTGCTATTACAAACGGGAAGCAAAAAATAATCAACACGTCTTAAGAACCCTTATTTATTAATGATATTTATAGTAAAATTTGTCAAATTATTGAACGTTAAATTAACTGAAGAACTAAAAGAACAACTAACTGAAATATTATATAAAGATCTAGAAATCCTTATAAAAATCCCTAAATTAATTATTAATTTATCCCTTTATTTTGCATTCAAAATGCTCCGGTGGATTTCAATAATTCCCCTCCTTCCGTAGTTAAGAAATCGTTTTAGATTTCGACGCCCACCTCCATTATCTCGTCCAATCACGTTAGATCGCGTACTATATAAGCTGAAGCTCGAGCCGATATTAACCTCCTCGCAGGCGGTGTCGTCATATTCAGGCGACACTTCCGTTGTGAAGCCTCCCTTATCCCACAACCTCTCCCCAAGTATTTCTCTACCTGCACTGAAAACTTCCTACAAGTCCTCAACCACACTGTCCTCAGTATGTTACTAGACCGGCGAAATGGGGCCATTCGTGTCCTAGACTCGCTAGCCCGAACCTACTTCCAACGGAGTACCGGTGTCTGCGTATCCGGCACGCGGACGGCGGTCTACGTAATCGGAGTACCCAACCCTTAAATTTCTCTAAAATGGATATCCTAGCAGGGACCGTTAATGCCAGGGGCATTCGTCAGAAACGCTCCCTACTTAAAAACTCTTACACGAACACATGCATACAATTTCTTTCCATCACGGAAACGAAGCTCACAAGCAGATGCACACTTCACTTTAACGCATATCACACCTTCCTTAACAACAGCCACCACGGAACCGCCCTCGTAATTAAAAATTTACTCCCAACCACTTTAATTCAACTTTCTGCGCACCTACAGCATCTCGAATGCGTTGCTGTGGCGGTGCATTGTCCCACACCGATCGTTTTCTTCTCATACTACAATCCGCCCGGCCACAAAACCCTATGCTATGACCTTTTAATTTACGCCTCCAACCTCCCCAATGCAGTCATCTTAGGTGATTTCAATGCACGCCACACCGAATTCGGTGACGGTATCAGGCTATCATCAACTTTGTTGCAGTTGCCGCTTTTTCGAGTCACTGACACATGACCAACATATTTCGCACATCTAGGTGCCTCAATAATAGACCATATCATTGTGGCAGAACCCATGGCACACTATTTTGATCGTGAGTGCTTTTTGGGCATTACGATCACTTCAGATCGCCTACTACTACTGGTCAAAACTTCATTTTGTCCAGGTCCCCCAGCACCTGCTCAACATACAGTCATTAAAGACTTCGAAAGCAGACTGGAATCTGTTCTCCGAACACGTCTCCAACAACTTTCCAACACCCAATCTTCTAACGACCCAAGATCTTGAGAGAGCTATTAGAGACCTAACTTACGTAATTACGGAAGCGGTCGATATCTCATTCCTTTTGAAAGACATCGACATTTAGCGCAAACCTCTCCCACGACACATAGAGACAAGACGAATTTATCGTCAATTCCTGCTATCCAGGGACCCGCCAAAACCGAATACAATCGCCTTAATGCCTTAATCAGGCGAGAAGCAATCAAATACGCCGAAGACTCCTGGACCAAACCTACCTCCCAGGTATTCTATAAAAACGGGAAGCTCTTCTGGCAACAGTTCGATAGACTGACCAGAAGGAAAGTAAACCCTAAATCCCACCTAACCGACCCAAAGAGCAACCTAATCTCCTCCGACCAAGTAAAGGCAGACTTGTTTGGTTTCCACCTACAATCCATTTTCCGATACCCAGAAGGTCTCCAATTCGACAACCAGTTCAAGGCACTCCTTGAGAACCCCCTTAAAGAATTCCGTACCCTTAATCCCGAAATTCAACTCAATAACGAGAATCCCTTCTATGCCTCCATCGCTCCCGCGCAGGTCAACTCGTACTTTAAAAAACGAAGAAATTTTGCCCCAGGTCATGACGGCCTAAATTCTCCGGCACCTACTGAGCCAGCCCTCCGATTACTCTCCGCCATTTACAACAAATGTCTAATCCTATCCCACTTCCCTACGGACTGGAAATCGATCTCCACTGTCATGATACCCAAACCCCACTCCGACCTAACCACACCTTCCTCCTACAGACCCATCTCCCTCCGGAGATGCCTCGGAAAATGCTTCGATCAGGCGACTCAAGGATCACGTTGAATTCAACGAACTCCTTCCCAACGGTAAATTCGGCTTTCGTCCCAACCGAACGTGTCACGATCCCTTGTTGAAGCTGATACGGAAACCACTAGAGCATTCAATCACAAGCAATGTAACCTGTCTGTGTTTCTGGATATTAAGTAAGCATTTGACAGGGTCTGGCACATCGGTCTCCTACACAACCCGAGCCCTCCTCTAAACTCCTACTCTCGTACCTGACTAATCGGTCAGTTCGAGTCAAAGTAGGAAACACTTCCGATCCTTTTCAACCTACAGCAGACGTACCGCAACGTTCTTCCTTAGCCCCGATCCTTTACACTATCTTCGCATCCGACATTCCCGAAGTTACACAACCCGCAATAGTTATTGCGAAGTTTGCGAATGGCACCGCCTTTTGGGCGGATAATCGGAACAGCAAAACGGCCTCCCGCTTCATATCCAAAACCCTCTGGATCTTCTCCAACTGGGAGAACCGGTGGAGAGTTTCCGTAAATCCCACCAAAGCCCAAACAATCCTCTTGCGGCATCCTAATTACACCGAAGATACTCCTCCGAAGCTAACCAAGACCAATTTTTCCCTCACCCTGAATCAAGAAAGACTCCCTCTCCAACAAGTCATCTACTTAGGAATCCTCTTCACTAGAAACCTCAATTGGCTCCCCGATGTACCAAGAACACTAAACAGGATAATAAACCGAGCAAACCTACTGGGCGCCTTCCGGGGTAAACCCAGACGTTGCCACCACAAAACACTTCAACATACCTATAAAACATACATACGCCCTGTTATGAATTTCCGAGCACCCATACACACGAACATAAACCCTAATCACCTCTCCTCTATCGCTTCCTCTGAACGCCGAATACTCAGACGCATACACAGGTTACCTTGGAGGTACCCTAACGACCTCACAATACAACACGCCACACCGATCACACACAGAATACAGACATTGAGCAAAAGAATTTTCGGCGACACCATCCCAACCAGAGCGATGCTTACTACTCCCTACAACTACCGATTTCCTCAATTCCCACGGAAAAATCCAAACTAAAATTCTTCTTCTTCTGTCCTGAAGTAACTTATCCGCCGAAGTCCTCCTGCCTTCGTTACTAATTTCTATTTCGACCTAGTTTGAATCAGAAACTGTTATTTCTACCTGCCGACCCATTCTGGTGTAAGTAATAAATTTTCTATCATAATTCACCTGCCAGTTTCCGGTAGATGATCTCTTTACTGCTTAAGCAGATTATTAATCGACCCCGTCTGCAAAAACACCCCCATATCTGTACACTAAACACTCACTTGGGCGTATATCCAGCGTAAAACAAACAGATAATAATACACAAAATCCTACTCTTTGCTTTTAAGTTGTCAACTGAACAGTACCGAGAATTCCTAGGGGATATCCGCTAGGTGCTTGTTTGTGTAGATATTTCCCTACCTTTGCTTGTCTGAAAGGTGTACGTCTGTTCAGCCTAGCATCCTTCTAATTAATCAAAAGGGGTATGCCCGTTTGATTATTTAATCCTTTCCTAAACACAAAAGCACCTAACACATGCACGGCCGAGATGGGGACTCAGTGAAACATACAGTTAATTGCATAATAATCTCCATAAATTTCCGTTTTCGTCGGATTATCCTGTTAAAACCGTTATCAATCCTGTCTACCAGTCATTAATACAAACATTTTGTGTTCGTACCCAGAACACTTAATAAAGTAATACAACCAACTTCCTGAAAGAATAAATAAATTCCTTAAATTTAAACCAATTTGTATACACAATAACCTCATGGGTTTGTACTTCAGCAGCGTTGGTTTTCAAAACAGGCTAAAGTTGTTCTACAAGTACCTCTGTGGATACATCACCTGAAATAATTTGATGAGCTATTATACGTAGTAACCATAGGCTTGCCTACTAAAACAATAAACATAAATCTAGTAGTACAGTGTCACTCGTTCAGCTGTCATAATTTAATTAATGTCAAAATATGTTTAATTTTTTAAGAAAGTCTACTAATTATTAAAGAGGACAGTAACAAAAAAATCATATGGATCATATGGATCATTATTGCTGCCCCCGGGAGATGATATTACACTTTCCTCCCTAGTAATACAAATAGCTATGGCAGCATATAACTTAATATAATTTAACACCTGACCAACAGATCTATGTCTGCTCTGAGAAAATGAGTAATAATAAGCATTACTCATTTCATATTTGAGTATTTTTTCGATTTTGAAGAAGCAGTTAAAACTGCAACTAGTTTAATAATTTTGACTACAACTGGAAAAGCCGCCCACATATGTAAAATATCATAAATGCAGGTTAATGATTTCCATTTGAGCTTTGTTGAAATTTTTAGTTCCTTCCTTGCCCTTGATAACCGCTGACGGAGGTTCTAATTGAGATTTTTGCATGCCGAAGTACAAATATTCTCGTTAACCCTATTAGAAACCGCAGAACACTGCGTGCTACTCATTTTGTTGTTGTGAGCTTTTGTTGTTATACAGAGATTAATTAAGAATTAAGTTTTAGAAAAAAGGCTAGGTGGCGTCCAAATTTTAATTTAGTTTAGGTTTTCTGAATTACATTCCTTTGTCATAATACCTTAGCAACATTATATGAACATCTTTTACTAAACTTCACGACAATATTTACTTATTCAATCTAAGCGTATGTACTTAAACGAGGGCAAGGTGAAATATTCTCGTACTGGCAGTCAAAAATAATGTAAATAATTTCAAAATGTGTTTACTTTTCTACATACATTTTGCCAAACATTTCTTCAATGGATAGATTCCATCGCTCATGTGTGATTCTGGAAGATTTGTAAAACATCAATTTACGGCAAACGATTTCCAGCGACAGATTTCTTATAGATAGGTAGGAATCAGAGATTAGTTAAGTTGATCGGCCTATTTCCACAGTTTACCTTGTCACCAATTAGCACACTAGGTATCATTACACCCTTATCGGGAAAAACCGAGTCTATGGTCAAGAATACGCAGCACTTCGTGGAAACCATCAGAAACTTCAAAACAAACCACGAAGAAATACTGGTAAGCTTCGACATTTGTAATAAAAAATGAATAGGGTGTAGCAGTTGTTATTAGTAATTTCACCCCTAATATTACTTATAGTCCTAATAATAAATAGAAGATTTTGTGCCTTCAGCTCAGACAGTGATTAAATGGGCCATGTTCTTGAATTTCGATTTGCTTTAATTAGAAAATGTGTGTGTGGTTAGATATGTTCGATTTACAAAAAAGATGGAACTTCAACCTGTAAATAAATGTTAAAATACCTCAGACGCCAGCTTATTTTATGGAAAACAAGGAAACCGTAAATGTAATAAATGTAAAATTGAAAACAATAACAAGGTTTATTATAAAATCTTTAAGACAAGTTATAAATTAGAAAATCTTAATACTAATGTTAGTAACTTAAAAATACCTTATACTAATAATTAGAAATGAAATACCTGTTTTACTTTACAATTTTGGTTGTCACTGGTATACTGTTACTGATAAAATGTGCTGACGAAGCCACGCTTTCAATTTTGGTTGTGAAATCAATCTTGAAATGGATATATAACAGTTTTGATTTTCGTTGATGCCAAATGAATCAATTCTTTTACAAAAAGCCAAACTTGGTTGGTTTAAATGGGTTAATGTACCATTTATTTATAATTTTCAGCATAGCAACAACTTCTATTGCGTCATCCTCGTCAAATTGAAACGTAATAATACAATGAAACTTCGTAATAGGAAAGTGTAACGTAATAAAAGTAAAATAAAGGTGCCTAGAAAGGATAAATATAATAGACAAAGAAAAATAGGTTTAGTTAGCTCTTACCGTAAAATTTAAGACACTTTTTAATAAAAATAATCAAGAGCAAAAATGGACGCTTTTTGTTTGCATTATCGTAACAACAACGCCTTCAAAATAGATGCATGCGCATGAACTCAATGTGCGAGACGAAATGCGCGTACTACCACACTTTAAAATATCTAAACGAATACTTTTCAGCCACTAAGGTATGCAATTCACATGACACAAAAATGAACGAAGTTGCCTAAATTATTGTATATTTTAGTACAACTCAAAAAGGTTTGTTACACATTGTGAGTCTATTCACAAGCGTGCCTACTGATAAGGCACTAATTATCATAAGGGATAAACTGGAAAGGGATGAAACGTTAGACGAACGCACGCAACTCTCGGTAAACACAATAATGGAACTTCTGACAATATGCATTAGAACTACATATTTCCAGGTAGAAGACAAATTGTACCAACAAGAGTTTGGGATGGCGATGGGTTCCCCACTATGACCCATAATGAGCAATATACATATGGAAGACTTTGAAGACCAAGCGATATCCGAATTCACAGAGAAACCAAGGATGTGGTTTAGATACGTTGACGATACCTTCGTAGTTTGGCAACACGGCAAGCATAAGCTAAATGAATTCCTATATCATCGCCCTCCATAAAATTCACAATGGAATTGGGGTCGGAACAAAAACTTGCCATTGCTGGATGTACTTGTACACAGGAATGACAACACTTTTACGGCAAGTGTATAGAGGAAACTACCCACACGGGGAGTTACCTACACTATACCTACATTCACCACAAAAACGTGAAGTTAGGCGTGGCAAAATGCTTGTACGATAGAGCAAAAACAATATGCTCAAAACTAGAGGACCTGAACAAAGAAAAAGAAAATATCGCTAGAACACTCAAAGAAAATGGCTACTCCGATCTAACACCTAACCTAAACAGGGGAAGGGTAACCGAAAATGAAGAACCTAAATATACAGCGATAATACCATATATACAAGGTACCTCAGACAAAATACGAAGAATAGGCAGCAAATACAAGGTACGCACTGCCTTCAAATCGACCAGAACGCTCAGGGGAATACTAACCAAAACCAAACCACACAATGAAGATCAGAATTCCAAGAATTGTGTATACAACCTACCATGCGAATGCGGCAGAGCATACATAGGAGAGAGCAGTAGACCACTCAAAGTGAGAACGCAGGAACATAATGACAACGTCCGCAAGGGCGAAACAGAAAGATCAAGAATCGCCGAACATGTCTGGAAAGAAGACCGCCGCATCCAATGGGGTAACATACAGATAGTGGTAAAGAACGAGAACACAACTCGTCGGAAATTCAAAGAAGCCACATACATCGCACTAGCAGAAAATCCAATAAGCCAAGCTAGTGTAGAAATGAAGCACATGTGGATTCCAGTAATTCGCTAAGAGCTTAAGCACAATACACCTGCGCAAGAAGTTACGGCGGAGCATACGCAATAAACTTCTACGCTAGACATGAAAAAATCACCACCACAGCCGCATTTGCAAATCGATGCACTAAATCAACATTTAACAGACGCGGCATTAACCTTGCTTAATGATGTAAACATATTCTTATGATACGTCTATGGTCTCAATTATCTCATACCGTTAATCGCCATTGGTCCAACGTTAAATTGTAATCTTTTTCGTTTTCATCTATGGTGGTAGTTTTTGGTTCATCCTACACGTAGATCAATGTTCAAGACACGCTCGCCCACGTTTCAGTTCAATTCTTTATTGTTGAAAATCTTATTGCTAGCAACACCATCCCTGTACAGGGCCGAGAACTGTTCACCTTGCCCTCGGGCCTCGTATTTAAGGAAAAGTTATGATCAGAAGAACAGAACAGAGATGGATTTTGCATTATGATTGCATTAATAATTAACGCTCCTTATGTACTAGGATGAGCTGGATAACCTAATTTTAATTGTTATATTGAAGCTTTACTATTAACGATTTCTGAATAATTACATGGTTCTATTTTACTCCTTAAAACTAATTTATTTTACAAAAACTTTACATTCTAGACTGATGACCTGGAAATCTACATTATCTGCCCTACCGACCCACTTTTATACAGTCGCATAGCAAGATATTCACCCGCTATAATTAATGACCACAAAATTAAAGGTCTCGCAATAAACTTTTCAGGCAACACGACATGCGAAAACAATTATAAAAGCCTATGTAAAATTTATGAGAGTCCGTATGTGAAAGACAATTATTTAGTCTTAGAATTATCTAGAATTACCGGAAGCTTCATTTGATTATAATCCATATAATCTGTTTGCGTGCTGTATTACCGCTAAAATTCGTTATTTTTTATACATTTCATAGAAGTATTGATTTGTTAAACACCTGTTTCTAACTATGAAATAATTATAGTATTTATATGACTGTAATAGGATAGTGGGAGGCACTAACAAATCATCTAATTGTAATCACTTGGGTGCATTGAAAATGTATGAAGTAAGTACCGATTCTAGAAATAAACATTTTATTTACATAATTTATGTATTAATCAATGTGTAGCCTGTCATAATTTACGATACCAATTGAATTAACAAAACAGCGTCAAATACACTGCATGCTGTAAAGTGTGCAACTTTGCTTATAGTATTTTACTCTGCATTCCTCGATTCATTCTGAAGTAAAAATTTTGCCTTAGGTAAAATTAAACGTTATGCTTTACCAAGACCTCATCCTTATATATGTTTATTTACTTGTTTCTACATTAAAAGTTGCTTAATTATTGTTATTTAGTCAAATTCTATCTTAGACGGTAAAAAACAACCATATTAATTCCATCGAGCGGCACAGGTAATTTTTGGTTTTGGTAACAACGAATTCTGCTGAACACATGTTTTTCTATCAATTCTTTACCTAAATTGTTTGATTAATTAAACGTAATTAATTCGGTTCGAGATATGTAAATCTAAGGCACAATAATCCGACGACAGGTTTATTTTTTTCCTAGTTAAATTTTGGAGAAAGAATTATTGCAAAATTAGTTCTTTCTCGTACACATGCAGTGAATATTTTATGCAAGCACTATACTACGTTTGTCATCTATTTTCTCTGATACTTGCGATATGCTCTTATCCAAATAAATTATATGTTTCATTCAAATCCATTATGTTCTAAGAGCACTTACAATTACTTGTGCATCCTTTATCTACCAACTTCACATACATATATTGCTAATATACATCTGGCCTCGGATTCTCCTAAATTAATGTTGCGTGTGGAGAATATCAGTTATACAAGTCTTTTTGTGATAAGTACGCTTAACATGTATATAATCACTAGATTAAAGACGGATATCTGTCCAGGGATGATAACAAAACAGTGCAAAGATGCTAAAAAAGAGATGTGAAATAAGCTGGAGAGGATGATTATGAGCTGATTATCAATCAGGTGTTTTCATCATTGGGTAAACGTTGATTTTCCTGTTCTGCTAACAGCATTAGCTCCATGTGAACATATCGTTCTACGCAAACCTGGAAGAGCCAAACTGCTGGCAGGTAGTACTTTGGAAATTATTTAAAAATTAAATAAACACCGAAAACAACTTATTTCCGATGCGTTTAAGGGGTACAACAGGACACCAGCGACTTTCAGGTAAGTAGAAAAATTTTGTTCTCACACCAAACTTGAAGATATGGCAGGTATAAGTGCAAACTCCCTTATTACTTTATATGGAGGCTACCCAGATAATGAACCTATAGAAGAAGTCCACTACAAATGGTTGATACAATTAACGACGCAAAGTAAAGTTAACCTTGCTTCCTTGGCATTCACATGGGTTGTATCGGCAAGTCCAAAAATGGTGTGCAATAGAAAAAAATCTAGAAATCTAGAAATTTCACACCAATGACCAATAATAATGACAAAGTAACCAGCAGTTAGCAAATTATTAAATCTAATTAATTTTCTGCAGATCTAAAAAAGGGTTTAATAAAGCATGTAGCTATAGGAAAGGCTGTATTTAGGTGCTCTTTTATATACTACATTGCAATGGTGAATACTCAAAACGCCCTGATCGATAACGAAAACGAAGATGATTTTCAAGTTTTGAATTTACCAGGACCCTCATTGAGAATAAGAAGCTAATAATATATGTTAATGCAATTTGCTAATTTAATTTAGAAATTTTGACATGTTCCATGTATTCTTTCTTCTCATAATACAATAAAACAATTTTCAAAATAGTATCTTCTTAGTTCACCCCCGTATTACTTTTCTAGTTAAAATTACGTTGCTAGCAATTATATTGGTAAACGCAATTATTAAACAATAATAATATTATAGTACACAACATATTTGATTTTGTGTACTTGCAAAATCTACTAACTATTAAATGCTCTAGAACGAAATTTCGTTACTTTCCATTTTTCCTCGAGCCCTGTTATACTAACGAAAATACTATACATTCAATATATCTCGCGTAGAACAACACGGCCTTCCAACCTACAAGCGGAAATTAAAAGAAATTAAATAACTGTAAAAATAACTTTTTTAGGATAATCATCCCAACTTCTTTTTAATACGTTAATAACGAAAATAGGCAACACTGTAAAAACAAAGATAATAATCTATGTTAGACGGACATTTAAAACTTCTGTCAGTTAAAGGTTAATAGACATACAGATGTTAACTCAACAAAAAATTTCAATGCCGTCTGCCTCAATAAAAAATCGATAATACAGTACCAAGCATTTACAATCTTATTTAACTAATTGTTGGATTTAATGGCTGTGTACTAAGAAACTTTATAAAGAAACGTTACGTAAAATTATGTTTTCCTTAAAAAATATATTTACACCCATTCCTATAAAGTTGATCGTTATTTAGATATTGAACAAATTTGAACTAACATTTAGACTCTACATAAGGAATTTTTTCCAATATATTATACGTCGTATCAAAGAAACGCCCAAAACATAATTAATCGATATGATTAAGGCTTATAGGTTGGAATTATATATAAGTGAACTATACAGCTGTTTCCGAGGATATGATAAAAACAAAAAACCGCTCCACATAAACTCTCCTCACCGCCGCTGAATTTTTCCTAAAATATAATCTCTCACGCACACGCGCACACGCACACGCACATACTCACACAAGCACACATGCACACACGCACACACACACGCACACACACACACGCACACACCACACAGCACACACGCACACCACAGCACACATGCACAGCAACACACACACGCACACAGACACACACACGCACACACACACACACGCACACACACACACACATCACACACACACACGACACACAGCACACACACACACACACATACACACACAACACACACAGCATACGCACACACACACACAACACACACAAACATACAACACACGCACACACACACACACACACACACACACAACACACAAACGAACACACAAGCACACGCACACACACACACACACACACACAACACACACACGCACACACACACACACACGCACACACACACACCCACACACACATACACACACACGCACACACACACACACACACACACACACACACACACACACACACAAACACACACACAAACACACACAGCACACAGCACAACAGCACACACAACACACACGCACACACGCACAACACACACACACACGCACAAACACACACACGCACACACGCACACACGCACCACCAGGCACATGCAACACGCACGAGCAACACACGTACAACACCACAGTAACATAGCACACACAATCACACACTAACAACGATGCAGCCTACACGCATACAACGTCACTAAATCATGGTCGACATTGGCGAAACTTTGCCAAATGTAAATAGGTTAAAAACTCGGTTACATAACACTGGTCATTACATCACTACATATGTAATATCTAGTTTGAACGGTAAACAATAATTCGCAAGAGCTAAAGTCAGATGTGTGACCTACGCTCGATCAATCTGTACTAATAACATTACACTTGTTTATATACTATTATCGAATAATATAAAAATATTAAAGGTTAAAACATTAGTAGCAGAGCATAAGAATTTTGCTCCTTTTTATCATTCAACCTACATATACAATAAGATAAGGGTATGCATTAGAATATTCGCCTTACGCTAAACCTAGCTTATTATGTCATTTAACAACGTTTGACTAAAGCTTTCGGCAAGATCGGTGATAGGAAAAAACTGTTTTATTGCTGCTTTGTGCGTGAGTTTGCTAATATTGTCTGCGTACTACGTGCAAGGCTAAT
Source organism: Vesta saturnalis (assembly GCA_036346205.1). Taxonomy (NCBI): domain Eukaryota; kingdom Metazoa; phylum Arthropoda; class Insecta; order Coleoptera; family Lampyridae; genus Vesta; species Vesta saturnalis. Next base: position 6,522,940 of record JARFJB010001883.1, read on the forward strand.
CGTACGTGTGACGAATATGGCAGTATGACTACGCATCGATCATTGCAAATTTGACACTACGACATTTAGACTCACATAAGGAATTTTTCCACATATTATACGTCGTATCAAAGAAACGCGCAAAACATCATATAAATATGGTAATGGCTTAATTGTATATTATAAGTGAATAACAGCTGTTTCCGAGGATATGATAAAACAAAAACCGCTCCAATAAACTCTCACCGCCGCTGAATTTTTCCTAAAATATAATCTCTCACGCACACAAGCACACGCACACGCACACACGCACATACGCACACAAGCACAACGCACACACGCACACACGCACACACGCACACACGCACACACGCACACACGCACACACGCACACACGCACACACTCACACACGCACACACAAGCACATGCACGCACTAACGAACTAACGCGCCTACGCACGCACACACAGTCACTCATAAATCATGGTCGACATTGGCGAAACTTTGCCAAATGTAAAATGAGGTAAAAAAACTCGGTTACATAACCTGGTATACCTACATATGTATATCTAGGTTGGAAGGTAAAAAAATTAAACTAAATAGATGTGTGACCTACGCTCGATACAATCTGTACAATAACATTACACTTGTTTATATACTATTATCGAATAATATAAAAATATTAAAAGGTTAAAAAAAAGTAGCAGAGCATAAAATTTTGCTCCTTTTTTATCATTCAACCTACATATACATATGTAAATAAGGGTATGCATTAAATTTGTTCCCACTTACGCTAAACCTACTTATTATGTCATTTAACAACGTTTGACTAAAGTTTCGCCAAGATCGGCTGGTGAGTGTGCGTGTGTTTGTGTGTGGCTGCTTGTGTGCGTGAGTGCATGTGTGAATGTGTGCGTGTATGCGTGCGTGCGGTTTTGCGTACGTGCGAGTGTGCGTAGGTGCGTGTGTTTGTGCGTGTGAGAGTATATGGGTGTAGTGTGAGTGCGTGCGGGCGTGTGTGCGAGGATGTGTGTGCGTGGGTGTGTGTGTGCGTGGGTGTGTGTGCGTGCGCGAAAGAGGCCGTGCGTACGTGTGCATGTGCGCGTAATTGTGCATGTGCTTGTGTATGAGTGTATGAGTGTATGAGTCTATGAGTGTGAGTGTGTGTGTGTGTGTGTGTGTGTTTTTTTTTTGTGTGTGTGTGTGTGTCTGAGTGAGTGTGTGAGTGTGTGTATGTGTGCGTGCGTGTGTGGCTGCGTGTGAATGTGTGCGTGTTCGTTCGAGAGTGTTTGTGTGTATGTGTGTACGTATGCGTGCACGCGGCGTTCGTGCATGGTGCGTGTGTGTGTGCGCGCACGTGAGCGTGAGTGCGTGTGTGTGTGTGTGTGTGTGTGTGTGGTGGTGTCTGCGTTTGCTGTGCGCGTACGTGTGTGTTTGTGTGTGTATGTGCGTGCGTACCGAGGCGTGCGTGCGGATGCGTGAGTGTGTCTCGGTGTGACGTTGTGTGTGTAGCTGTCAAGCAAGGACGTGTGGGTGAGTGTGCGTGTGTGGTGTGTGTGTGTGTGTGTGTGGTGTGTGCGTGTGTGTGTGTGTGTGTTTGTGTGTTTGTGTGTTTGTGTGTTGTGTGTGTGTGTGTGTGTGTGTGTGTGTGTGTGTGTGTGTGTGTGTGTGTGGTGTGTGTGTGTGTAGTGTGTGTCTGTGTGTACGTTCGGATACGTGCGTGGATGCATGTGAGCGGGTGCGCGCGTACGTGCGTATTTGTGTGTGTGTATGTGCGTGTGTGCGTGTGTGTGGGTTCGTGCGTGCTTGTGTGTGTGGGTGCATGCGTGCGTGCATATGTGTGTGTATGGTTGTGGGTGTGGGTGCGTTCGTGCTTGTGTGTGTGGATGCATATGTGCGTGCATGTGTGTGTATGGTTGTGGGTGCGTTTGTGCGCTCGCGTGTTTGCGTGTGTGTGTGTGTGTGTGGGTGGGTGCGTGCGATAGTGTTCAGGGTGTTCAAATTGAAGTGATGAAGTTTGGCGTGACCGTTAACGCTAAATCGTGAATTTGTATTAACTTTTGGGATATGTGGGACTTCCATAGGTTTAGCGTACATAGTTTTTTAAATGAACTTGTCGTTTAAATAGAGCTATTAAATTGAATCTTCTTACTCGCATGAAAGACTCTGAAAAACTATTAAATACGAAATTTCAAGCTTATCGAAACGTCAGATATTGACATTGAGATATTGAAGAATCATTAAAAGTCGTGAAAAACCCATATACGTAATTTCAGATTATTAACCAACTAAATATGCATGAAATGATAAAAATTAAAAATCTGTAACAATTTAATAATATGCTAACAGTATATGAGCCTCGTCCCATATTAATTCACACACGTTACTTAATATCATTAATCAGCCATCTTTACATGTAAATGTAAAACAAATAGGATTTATTTTATAAAAATGACAATACGTGAACTTAAACCCAACAATCTATTCGAATGTTTACAATGTTTACTTTACTTTCTAAAAATCAATATGAACACGTAAAAATTGTGACAATTACCCTAACAATGTTATATTAATGATACCATTGCGTAGCGTCTCCTTTTGTTTGAATAACGGCTTCTTTTCGTTTGGTCATTGTGTCTATGTGAGTTTGACATGGATTCTGCGGTGAGACTATTCGTTAATACCCTGCCCTCGGGAATATAATTTTGTTATCGTCCTTGCTGGATGCTTGTTTCTTCATTGTATGCTTCGTTTCTATTGGTTATAGATCTGGGTTGCTAGATGTCCATTTTAGAAGCGGAATTTCAATGCCTGACAGCCACGTTATGACTGTTTTCGCTGTGTGGTACGTAGCACCATCCTGTTGGAAGATACCTTTTACGTCGGCGTTTTTGGAGTTTTCTCTTATAGATTTCAGTTACGTTTGTAAGGTATCCATATTCTTAGAAGCATTCATAGTTCCTTCCATAAAATTCAAGTTTCCCACTTCGCCTTGCCGACATTGATCCACAAACCATAAGCGAAGCCGGAAACTTAACTTTTATTTTTATAAACACTCATCCTTGTAAGGCCTTTGCTGATTATGACCTACTGTGGCTGTCACCCAGAGTAACCGATTTCGCTTTTTAGTTTACATAAGTTTTTCTTTGGCCTACAAGTTTTATGTTAATTGTTAGGTGTAACAAACATGCTAATACAATTATCTTATATACTTAAATCCCATCTTACTAGCTGTTCTGAGGCATGTGAATCTAGACATGCTTTTAACTGTCGCATTTGTCCACAGAACACTTAATTCACCGTATTTAGAACGGCGGTTGTTCTTTGTAATTTTTCCTAATCCTCTAACAAGTATTTCTAAAATTCTAGACTTTTCCCTGATTTTTATGATCACAACGGTACCTGTTCTACTATATAATTGAATGATGCTTGCTACAGTATATCTTGATACAATGACCAGATTGTCAATTTCCGAATAGTACTTTCCGGAATACTTACTATTGGTTTAGGCACTTCCTCCGAAATCGGTCTCCCTCGAACTATTTTAAACACTTAGAATATTAGCAAATAATTAAATAACTGTTATACAATGTAGAAGTGTCAAAACGTTAACTGATAAACGTATGTTGTTTTTTTTTTTGTTGAGGTCTTAATATTGATAAGTTTTTATTGTCGTAAATTTAATTTTGATAATTATTTGAGCAAGTAATATTTTAAAACTTAAGTAATACAGTTTGTTTATTAAGGAAGTTAAATTTGTAAAAGTTGTTGGCTGAGCTATATATTATATTTTTTGTTGTAATAACGCAAAATTCTCCATATTTTATAATGTGATTTTATTTACTTCGCTGTTTTTTTACACGTGGCTAGTTAAACCTGCTTTTTGAAAATTTCGATTATTAGTATTTCTTTGTGTGGGTTTATTTAATTGATGCTTAGCGATACCTTTTGAAGGTCTTTACAGGAATTTGAGCATCTTAGAATTTATTATGTATGTGATTACTAGGGCTAGGATTTTGATGACCTAAGAATTGGCAAAAAATGCAATTATGACCTAAAATTATCCTAAAAATGACCTAAAATTTGAAAAAAATGCTCTAAAAATTCTTTCCAAAAATTTAAATTTAGGATACGTGGACTATTTTTTTTTGTCAATGAAATTTTTCTGTAATTGAAATTTTTCAAAAAATAATTTATTTTATAAAATTAATTTAACACATTAGAATTACAATATACAATCAACACTTTTCTTAAATTTTCAAATGTAAATGATTGCCTATTGTGCGTTAATAACGATTTGTACATTGAGAAGCTTCTTTCGACATCAACCGATACAACATGAGCATACTGAAAATAAACGAAGTCACTTGATTTTAGTTCATGTTCGCAGTCATTTTCACTAAGCGTGAAACTGTTTCCCTGTAAAATTTCACTAATCGACAACATTGTAGAGTAGCCTTTGTCTTTGCCCAAAACATTTTGTATTTTATACACAGCGTTTCCCACTTTACCACCAGCGTTGTGTAAATCGGATGTCACTTTCTGCATTAATTGTAGCTACTCTGCCAGTGGCACGTCAGACTTCTCCAAACTTGTTATGGTAGCAGGAAGAAACCCAAAATTTGCCTTAATATATGCAATTTTACCTGCAATTTCACGATGTGCCATAGCTTCCTGTCCTGCTTTGATAGATGCGGCTTCTATGCAGTCAAACGAATCTACAATTTTCTTTACAATTTCGAAGTTCTCGCAGTAATAATTGCAGGCATTAATCCAGGTTCCCCATCTTGTTAGAATAGGAGATGCAGGAAGTGCAACTTCTGGAGCTTCTAACTTGAATGTTGTAACTCGATATGGAGCCTTCAAGAATACCTTTTTTACACATCCAATTAACTGGTCAACTTGTGGAAATTGACTTCGTACTTCTTCCGCGACTCTATGCAGTGCATGGGCCAAACATGTTAAGTGTGCCATTTTGGAATACAGAGCTCGAAGAGATTGTGCAGCTTTGACCATACAGGGAGCTGCGTCCGTTACTAACAGCAAAACGTTGTCATGCTTAATACCATCGGGCCATAGCAGTGCCAAAGATTTATCAAAAACCTTTCTGATTGTTGAATAGTTCACTTTTTCTAAATGTTCACAGTTGATTGATACCCATATGTTTTTTTCTGCAACTCGCTTCCTTATTTCTGCCAAAGTTTTGTCATAGCATGGATCGACATATTTTTTTTTAAAGTAGAAGCATCTGGTATGGATTTCCCAGTGTGCAATTCTAAGAAATTGCGCAACTTTGCATTGTTTAATTTATTTAAAGGAATATTTGCACAAAGGAATGCCTCACACAAATCTTCAAAAAATGGTGACGGAGATGGGCGAACGTTTGTAAGAAGCTGTTGTTGTAATGTTACTTTTTTGTAAGTCGCTGAAGACCACCCCTTGATAAATGCTAATCTGTGGTAATTTTTTTTTCGGCGGCCACTTTTACATCACATACTTTACAGTACAACATACTTCCGTCAGTAGAAAATACCTTTTCTCCATATTGTGAAACAAATCGATTTAATTTTATTGAAACACTTTGCTTTGCTTTAGGCATTTTGCAATTTTTTTCAAGTGCTACACTTTTAACTCTTTAAGCTTGCAAATACACTTAACAAATGACTTAATAATGGTCTCAAACTAGTAGGGAGGAAATAGTTAAGGTGGGTATGCAATAGAAACAATTAATAGTAGCTTCAATTACAATTATTTACACAGTTATTGGCTGTTCAAATATCAATTAAGGGGTAGCCCTCAGGCTGAAGATTACTATCTCACTGAGTTTATTGTTTGTCACACAGGTATATATGGATTTGAAAGTTTTCTTAGAAAAACAATATTTATGTAATTCAGTACTATGGATTTACAAAAGAATGCAGTTAATGGATATGGCTTAAGTGATTAAGGGGAAATTACTGACAGACAATTAATGTTTTACAATAAAATATGTTTAAGTATTTATAAACTTTCCGAGAATCATAGAAAATTTACTAGAAAATACAATTTACTCTTAAAATGTAAATTACAAAAGTATGTTTATTCCCATAATTCCGAAATCCATTATGATTTTCATAGAATTTTAGTTATTTTTGCAAAAAAAAACATTTCTTAAAGAGAAATTAAATTTCAATAATTTCATTAACTGGAAACAATTATACATGTGTTTTTGATTTAAGGTGTAGTGTAAACCTAAAAATTTTGTTCCGTAGAAAAATTTGACTGTGGTTAGCTTTTAGCTTTAATCGAATAAGTTAATCAAAAAAATCACACGCTATAGGAAATACAAAAAATTACAATATAGTTTTTTTTTAAATTTATCGAAAACGGCAAAAAATGCTAAAAAATGACCTAATATTTGCCAAAAATGACCTAACCCAAAAAAATGGCAAAAAATGCCCCAACAAACGACCCTTATTTTTTCATAAAACATGTACAATGCAAGTGAGCAACGCCTTGGAAGTATCAAAAAAATAATGCAAAGTCATCAAAATCCTAGCCCTAGTGATTACGCTTATACACTATTTAAATAGCCAAAGAAAAAAAGGCAGGGTAATTAACGCTCAATTTAAAGTAACTTTTTTATTTTTTTTTAGCTCATTGATTTTTTTTTTCTTTAGTGTAATTTCGTTTAATACAAAATTTACGCTTGCATTAATAAATAAGATTTTGGCCTTGTGTAAAGTAGATTACTAAAACCAGAAATTGTTGATCTTCTCTTGTGAATCGTTTCCATTTTACAGTCAATAACATTTCATTGCTAAGTAACTGAATTCATTTAAATATTAAATTACGTTAATACGATATCATCGTACGTTATTTGTAAATTTGCGCTTTAATTAAAAATTGTTCTTAACTTCAAATATTGTACATAGACTGTGTACTATTGTAAGACTGTGTATTACAAAAGGTTTTTTTTTTTAATTTCACAATTTCAAGTTGATAAAAGGTTGTAATAGGGGTCACATATTTATCTTAATTTTTTTCAATTTTTTTAAAAAATGTTTAGGTCTCCCGGAATGAGCCTAAAGTTAACATTTTTCTCAAAAAAAAGTGGAATTTTGTTTATTTTTTTACTTTATTTTGTAAACGTAAATATAAGTTATAAAGTCAAGTAAAGTAAAGTTAATGAAAGTAAAAGACAGTAAAAAAAAAATTACACATCTATTTTAATATTTAGGTCTCCCGGAATTAGGCTAACAAAACGTACATTTGTCCTTTTTTCACATTTGTTTGGAAAAAGTAACGTTTTAATTTTATTACATTATTTTGTAAACTGAAATTTAAAGTATAAAGTGAAAAAAACTAACGTTAATAAATGCAAAATGCAGTAAAAAAAAGTTACACTTGTATTTTAATATTTAGGTCTCCCGGAATCAAGCTAAATAACACATATAATTTTCCTTTTTCCATATTTTTACATTTCAAATCTTCACTAGGTTTATTGGAATTGAGCTGAGCACATTCGTCTTTAATAACCGGAATATGTTTGTCAATATAGCTTGCAACTTTGTTAGTTTCGTAGGCCTAGTACGGGTTCGCTAATCGCTAGTGTTTCAAGGTTACTCCACCGACAAGTCGTGACAGGCACTGCGGTGCGCCGTGCAAGTTACGTCATTCCCTCCCCTCGCCTACTCGGTTAGTGTGCATATTGCGTCGGACGTGAAAGGTTATAAAATAGTGCGTCTTGTAGTTGACGAGTTACAGTATTAGTTTGTGAATAATTAGAGTTCAGTGCGGTTTGTTGTCATGAGTCAGAAAATACTTCATTCTACAAGGAAAACTACCGATCTCCCCATAGTTGACCGCCCTAAAGATATAAGTGCATTTAACATTTTACCAACTAAAGTTGATGTGTTCCAATATTTTTAGTTTGTTAGAAATCAGCTAAGGTCAGAAGGATGCCATCAACCTCCAAAAAAGGTAATTCGCGTGGCTCAAGTGCTAGAACAAATTTGGAAAAAAGCCTCCGTTCCTGTTTCATCAAAAAACAGCATTGTTTTTATGGTTTTAAAACTGCATGAGGAATGTGAAAAGATTAAAAAATAATCTAATGCAAAAAATGCAAATAATTTCAAAGCTATGGTGGAAAAATTCAAATCTAACATTGTAGGTAACCTGTTTGACATTTGCTCATGCAAGTGCAAAGATTTAAAAAATTGTTTATGTCCAGCTCCAAAGAAAGTCCCAGTATTGGAGCATGAGTTTTTGGATGACCAAAGAAGCTTACGTGTAATGAGTATTGGTGCTTGTGATGCAGTAGAAACTCTAAAGTTAAAGAAACGTGCTAAGAGGTTGGAAACGGCATGTCAAGCCGAAGTAAACAAAAGTCTCAAACAAAAAAAAAACCATACAACTAAAAATCAAAAGAGATGTAAATAAAAGTGATTCAATGTCAAACGGTTCGAGTGATGACAGCGAATATGAAACTACATGTACTTTGCCAGACTCAAAAAAGGGAAACAGTGTTTCAGTAAAACAAGTATTGCCCGAAAATCTGCCAAGCTTTTCTAGAGCATGTGATCGAATGGCGATTTCCTGCAGAGCAGGAGCTCAACTAGCCAATGCTCTTTTGCTAGATTTAAATATTGTAACTTCAGAAAATCAGGCAGCAGTCATAGATAAATCAAAGATTTTCCGTGAGAGAAAAAAACTCCATCAAAGTGTCATTTCGACTCACACCTCTAAAATGATTGCTCTCTTTTTTGATGATCGAAAAGATGAAACAATAATTAAAGAAAGGGTTGGAAATTCAAGTGTTCGTAAATCTATACAAGAAGAGCACATATCTCTGGTAGAAGAACCAGGATCAACCTATTTTGGTCATGTTACACCTAAAAGTGGTACCGGGAAGGACATAGCAGATTCAATACTAAATTTCATTAAAGAAAAGTGCATTGATGAAAAAAGTATTATTGCTCAGGGATGTGATGGTACGGCAACTAATACTGGAGCAACTAATGGCTCAATTGCATTATTGGAAAGTGCTTTAAAACACCCGGTACAAGTTGTAGTATGTTTGCTACATTTAAATGAATTGCCTTTGAGGAAAGTTATGATTGCTCTAGATGGTCCGACTACTGGACCAAATACTTTCAGCGGTCCGATAGGCAAATGTTTAATAAACTGTCAAGATTTACCAATTGTCGAGTTCAACAGAATAGACACAGACAGTGTATTTCCAGATGTTGATAGCAAAGATTTGAGTACCGATCAAAAGTACTTATGGGATATATGCCAGGCAGTACGAACAGGAGAATTTTCCCCCGATTTGACAAACAGAAATCCAGGCAATATCTCACACGCAAGGTGGCTAACAATGGCAAACAGAGTACTACGTTTGTACATCGCAACTAAAGAGCCAACCCCTCAACTGATAAAACTATCTCTGTTTATTATGACAGTGTATGCCCCCCCCCCCCCCATGGTTCTCTGTAAAATGCCATCCCAGAGTTATTTATACACCACAACACTTTTTTAGAATGGTACAAAGCATCAAGTACTTAGAGGATGATCTCAAAGCAGTTGTTCAAGCAACTCTTCAGAGAAATGCCTTTATGACACACCCGGAACATCTTCTATTGGGAATGTTATTTGATACTCGAAAACACATTAGGGTTTTGGCAGGCAAAAGGATTGAAAAAGCACGGCAAACAAAACTAAATTCAATAAGGGTGTACAAACCACCAAAAGTTAATTTTGAAGCAGAAGACTACATCGATCTCATTGACTGGCAATCTACATTAGTAACAGAACCTCCTATCCTAAAAAACTTAAACAAAGAAGAGATTGAATTTATTGTTGAAACAGGAGCAAGCAATAAGAATGAGTTTAAAGTACCTTCACACACTCCGGCAGTTGAAAGAATTGTAAAGGAGGTAACAGAAGCTTCTAAGCATGTTTGTGGATTCAATGAGCGAGATGGATTCATAATATCAAGATTGCTAGACAGAAAATACCTTCCTTTGTTTGAAACCAAACGCCACTTTACAACAGCTACAACATCAGTCCAGGAATAAGCAACAAACATCAGGTAAGACTTTTTCGCAATTTTAAATTTCATAATTATGCTTGTCACATGTGTTAATATAACTGTGTTTTATATAATATTTATACTGTAAAATTAATGTTTACGCTTGTTAAATGAAACACATCTATTTTATATTGTAACCAATCTAAACCATACACTTTGGTTACAGGTTAAAAATGAGAACCGTGGTCTGGTGAAGTCAAACAAGCCAATTCCTAACATGAAAAATTTGGATGAATTGATATTTCATTTCAAGATATATTCATTATTCAATGGAACACAACACACCTGATTATCATAACGTCGCATTTCTAAAAGTTATTTTCGATTACTAAATTTGTACAAAGTTTCACTTAATAAATTTTTTTTTCTTATATGCTGTGTTTTATTCTAACTACAACCATAAGATTAAATTTTGTATACAAAAAATTACTTTTCAAGGAAATACTAATTTTTGACTTTTTAGGAAGTAATATATTTTGGAATAAACTATAGCAGATATATTTTTTTCTGTTAATGAATATGGTTAAGACTTAATGTTCTTCTAAAAAGAATAAATATTGTATTTAAAAGAATGATAGTTATAAGAAGTACAAGTATGAAAATATCAAAAAATGCAACTTTTTGGTAAAAATTGCGCTATTTTAGCCTAATTCCGGGAGACCTAAATATTAAAATAGAGGTGTAATTTTTTTTTACTGTCTTTTACTTTCATTAACTTTACTTTACTTCACTTTATAACTTATATTTACGTTTAGAAAATAAAGTAAAAAAATAAATAAAATTCTACTTTTTTTGAGAAAAATGTTAACTTTAGGCTCATTCCGGGAAACCTAAACATTTTTTTTAAAAAATTGAAAAAAATTATGATAAATATGTGACCCCTATTACAACTTTTTATCAACTTGAAATTTTGAAATTCAAAAAAAAAATTTTTGTAATACACCCTACTGTGTATTGTTGTCTGTTTTGTTGGTCTTTGACCTTTATCCCTCTAAATAAAAGTTGTTTTGTATAGTGGAAATTCGAGAGTAATTATCTTAACATCTTCTGAAGCTACTACCAGTGTGGACTATATCGCGGAAGTATAATTTTAAAGTAGTATGTTACTTCATAAGGGATATAGTACGTGAAATATAAATGGGCTAATAGCCCTAGGGTCAAGTGATAGGACTGGTAATGCAAGAAATAAAGTTCTAACCCACGACGAGGAAATTACTTGTTTTTGTTAAAATCACTTTTAAATTTTATTTTAAGGATGAACACAGTACACCCGTTCCACAGCACTATAAAATGGTTGACTTTGTTACACGAAATCTAGATTTTAGTTGAAGATGAAGGAGGGATCGAACATTCCCTTGAAAGGTGAATGCTTTAATAAGGCAGCAACGCCGACTTTTTTATACATTTTTAGAAATAATGTTTTTTTAAGAAGAAACATGAAAGACTAGCAGAGTGCCTCATCTTGAAAAATAGTAAAGAAAACGAATTTTCCTCGCGTTATTGCCTAGGTATTAACGTCATATTTTTGGGAATTATCCTAAACGCTAGATCAGTTAACATGGAAAAACGACTCAAATTTTGACACCGCGCCGTGATAATTTTGTGTTAATGGTAGGCAACACATCTAACAAACTTCAGTTTATTATTGTGGCGGCCGGTTATAAATGATCATTAGCCTGTAACGATTTTATAGCAAGTAACAATAGAAATTTTTTATTGTTATACTTTTTTAAACATTTATTGTAGTAAATACAACTTATTATACTTCGTTCCGAAATAAACTTTATGTACTGTCTAGCCTTAATATGCGTTTACACTTTAAAATGGCTTATTAAAAATATTGTACAGGCGTTGTAGAAGCTACTGATAAAAGTATTTTGACATTTTGTTTTAAATACAAGGCATTGGACATTACCTACAGGGTGACGCATTAGTGTGACAAAGTCCCATATCTCCTTTATTTAAAGAGATACAAAAAAAAATTAAATACAAAAGTTGTAAGATATGTTCTGGTGCATATTCCTAAAATATTTTTAATTATACAGGGTAGATCATAAAAGCTTAGAAGTAATTTAAAATTTTTTTTTAATACAAAAGCCTATATATTCTACATACAATTTTAGACACATTTTATGTATAATGTCCTATAACTAAGTCTAACCGTTTTTGACAAATTTCAAATTTTTGTCAAAATGACGTTTGCAGCCAAAACATAGGTGGAAATCTTTTCTAAACGAAGCCTTTATCAATTAGTTATGGTTGGTTTCCTTGGAAATGGGGACCTACTCTAATGGGCTGTATTGATATTTTGTAATACATTCATACAGGGTGATCAAAATGGACAATAAAAAGTAGATTCAAAAAACCTATAAAGTCATTTTTTAATGGAAACCCCTATTTTTTAATTCTATCTATTTAGCATTAAAAATAAGGGTGACTTTTGTATAAGAGTGTATATTCTAAAAAATTGTAGTTTTTGAAATAATGACAATTTAACATTTTTTTATTGTAAAAAGGCTATACGGCTTTCAAGTTTTGTTGTTAGTTGGCCGTGACGGCGAGGCGTGGCATATAAAAATAATAGAGATCATCAGAAACGTCATTATTTATTGTCAGTTGATAATTTGTGTGATGCATTAGTGTATTTTATAGCAAATTGATTTAAAACTTGAATTAAAATTGTAAATAATGAATTTTTCGCAAGCCGAGATGGTTGATATGATTTTTGTTTTGGGAGCTAGTGATAAGAATACGCTCTTAGCAAGAAGACTGTATCAACAACGGTTTCCAGAGAGACGGCAACCTGAAAGAAGGGCATTTGAAAAGCTTTTGGAGCGTTTTGAAAGAACTGGCAATGTGTTATATGAAAAAATACTAGGGAAAAACATGCACATACTGAGGAAAATCAATTAAATGTACTATTAACAGTTACCGAAAATCCATATATTGGACAACCACCCATTTCTCAGCAGGTTGGTGTTGAACGACGTACGGTATCACATTCAACTACTTCAAGAGTTGGTTCCTGAAGATTATCAAAGACGACTGGAATTTTGTCAATGGGCTCAAAACAAAATAAACCAACAAAGAAATTTTGTTCATTTGATTTTATTTACAGATGAGGCCACATTTCACAGAAACGGAAATGTAAACAGAGACAATTTTCATTACTATTCTACCGAAAATCCACATTTTGTAAGATATACTTCTCAAACTAGATGGTCTTTAAATGTTTGGGGAGGTGTTGTCGGTAATCATGTAATTGGACCATATTTTTTTGATCAACGAGTAACAGGGGAAGTATACTTAGACTTTCTGCAAAACCATCTACCTAATTTGTTGCGTCAAGTGCCACAGGATACGCAACAAGAAATGTGGTTTCTTCATGATGGGGCCCTAGTACATCATACAGGTCCGATAATAACTTTTTTAAATGCTAGATATCCAGAATGTTGGATTAGGAGAGGAGGGCCTGTTGCTTGGCCTGTTAGATCCCCAGATCTTACTAAAATGGACTTTAGCATATGGGGGTACGTCAAATAGCAGGTTTATAAAATACCGCCTACAACAAAGGAAGACATGAAGATTAGGATTAGAAACTATTTTCAAAACATTAGTGTTGAAATGTGTAGAAATTTAAGCAGCGAATTTGAGAGACGCATTGCATTATGTATTCAAGAAAGAGGCGGACATTTCGAACAACTTATTAGGTAGTACGTATTTGACGTGTTTCTAGTACTTTTATCTGTATAATTAGTTACAGGTTTAGTTACAATAGAGGTGTTAAGTTTATGATTAGGATTAGGACATAATTTGTTGAATCAAAAAAATATTGTCTTTACTTTAAGTTCGTTTAATAAAATAATTATTTATATGGGGTTCAATAAATTGTAATATTTCGATCTGAAGTGCTCGATTTTTTTGAAAGCCGTATAGCCTTTTTACAATAAAAAAATGTTAAATTGTCATTATTTCAAAAACTACAATTTTTGGAATATACACTCTTATACAAAGTCACCCTTATTTTTAATGCTAAATAAGATAGAATTAAAAAATAGGGGTTTCCATTTAAAAAAATGACTTTATAGGTTTTTTGAATCTACTTTTTATTGTCCATTTATGATCACCCTGTATAAATGTACTACAAAAATATCAATACAGCCCATTAGAGTAGGTCCCCATTTCCAAGGAAACCAACCATAACTAATTGATAAAGGCTTCGTTTAGAAAAGATTTCCACCTATGTTTTGGTCTGCAAACGTCATTTTGACAAAAAATTTGAAATTTGTCAAAAACGGTTATACTTAGGTATAGGACATTATAAATAAAATGTGTCTAAAATTGTATGTAGAATCTAAATATGTAATAATATATAGGGTTTTCTATTAAAAAAAATTAAAATTACTTCTAAGCTTTTATGATCTACCCAGTATAATCAAAAATATTTTTGGAATATGCACCAGAACATATCTTACAACTTTTGTATTTAATTTTTTTTTGTATCTCTTTAAATAAAGAAGATATGGAACTTTGCCACACTAATGCGCCACCCTGTATATTAATATTTGAAAGTGCATCTTAAAACACTATTAAAATATGTGAAAAACCTTAAGAAACTTGTAATTTTTGTTTTAGAGTAGAATTAAAGTGTTGACATGGAAAACATGAAATAAAAAAATTAAATTTCATTTTTGCATTGTACATAGTGCTTTATTACGTAATTATATAAATGCACTAGTATTTTTATAGTATACATGTATTTATACGAAAATGTTGAGTGGAGACACCCCAGATTTTTACTACTGAAAATTTATAGAACAACCTACATAAAAGTCAAATAATTTTAAATTTTCGAAGGTTTCATTTTCATTTTTTCTTAAAAGCAAATTTTAATAAAATTCTGTCACTAAATAATTACCATAAAAGTTGTGTAAATTGCTAACGAATAAAATAAGATCAACAGTGGTAATGGTGCTGTACGCTTTAAATGCAATAAATGTGGTAATTTTTTTCATTTAGATTTATGAAATAACATAAAATTTGAATTATGTATTGGCATTCTCGGTTCTATAATTAGTATACAAAATGAGGAACTGGTTTACATTCTACATTAATTTACGATTTAGGTTGCATTAAGGTTTGCTGCTTAATTACAATGAAAATGATTTATTTCGTGCTCATACTGTACAATAATAGCGTAAGATCCTAAGAATATTAATTATAATTTCAAAATTAAGTAGAAGCCAGCAATAAAAAATGAACAAAATGTAAGAGTTACGTAATTAGTTGTCAAAAACGTAATGTTTCTCTTTTTCGTTAAAATTCAAGGGACTTATATATACGAGACAGAAATGTCAAAGGTAAAAGTTTAATAAAAGTTATTTAAAAAAGTATCTATGTTATATTTAAGTTTTCCTTTTATACTTTTGTACTTATAACTTTTAGAAGTTATATCTTGATGTGGTTTTCTCGAGAGATTTGTTTTATGTCCTTTAGAATGATTGAATTTGTTGTGACTTTCATGTTTGAAGTCATCAACCTTTTTAACTTAAATTTGTATTATGTACAATAATAATTTATTATATAAAATAATAAAGGGGCATCTTAACGTCGCGTCGAGTGAAAAACATTAATTCACGTGTGGCATTTCCCACCAGTGAATTACATTTCACGAGATGTTAATTTCCGTTGTCTTCGTGCGTAATATTTTATTCCATGCTAGTAAATAAATAATTAACAATTTAGAATAGTGAAGTTTTTCGAAAAGGTCAAACACTAACGTTAAAGTGTTGATGAAATAATTAGAATTCATTTTATCTCACTGTGGTTAATATTTAACGTTGTACTTTAAACGCAAAACAAAATCAAATTTTCGTCAGATATTAGGGTGGCCTATACAAAATGTCGTTTTTTTAGAGTTCCTTATTGAGCCCTTCGGCTCCTATCTAGAAAACATTTTATGTGTTAATGCTCTGCAGTATTCAAAGCTAACCAAGCAGGTGAATGTCCCCGCCTAATTTTCTTCTGATATTCTTTTGTTTCTAACTAGCAATAAACGCCAAAATGGCTGACGAAAAAGACGAAATTTTGAAACTGTTGCGTCATTACTGGAAACAAAACGTTTCTGCAACCGCCGCAGTTAAAAAAATATGCGAAATGGAAGGGGAAGGAATAGTGAACATTCGTACGACGTAGCGCTGGTTTCGAAAATTTACTGGCGGAGATACAAGTCTCAAGAGGAAACAAGGTTCTGGTCCAAGTCCTTAGGTAACGCTGAACTTCGAGATGTTGTTGAAGCAAATCCATCGACAAGTACCCGTAAGTTGTCAGCAGAACTTGGGTATTCCAAATAAACCGTAAGGCGATCTGGTACAACTCGGCACCACCGATTCGGCGCTCCCAATCTGGCGCCGCCGGTTCGGCGCCGGTCATTTCGGCGTCAGCACAACTCGGCGCCAGGACATCTCGGCGCCAGCCAATTCGACGCCGACCACCTTGGCACCAATGTAATGCGCATTCGCCTTAACACTAGCACCGCCGGCTATTGTGAATACCTAAAACTGCCGTGGCCGGTCATTTTAACCTCAGGACAAGAAAGGTAATTTTGAGATGTATTCTTTATTACTTTACACTTAATTGAATAAAAATCAAATTGATTCTAATACATTTAGAATTCTGTACAGTTTTACATGATGTATTACGCTCTACAGTTCAAACAAATAACGGTCTTTGTTACACTTCCACATTTTCCACAAACATATTTGATACACATTGACATACGTTAGCAGTTTATTATTGTCACATTTTTAATTTGGCACTGATGAAGTTTTTAGGTTTCGTTGTATCAGATGTGCACCATAATCTTGTTTCGAATCGAAATACTCTATTCTTAGTTCCTCAGCTAGAGTGAAAATAAAGTCTCTTCTTTTTATTTTACTGCCTACAACTTACTTATAACTTATCCAGGCGTTGATTGTGGTAAGATCTAAAACATTGTCAGACACATGAACTGGCCATCTACGTGAACCAGCTTTCGTAGAATAGCGAAGATTACTCATAATTACGGACACGACTAAACAAGTTCTGACTTGCAGTAAACTCCTAAAAATTACCACAATAATAGTAAAATACATTGTTTTATCTCAACGTTGTAATTATTTTTGTTATACAACCTCGGAACTGATTATGAATATATGAACGGTCAAAATAACGGTTCTGACAGTTATACAAATACTACAAAAAAAACTTTAAACGGCTTAATTTTCTTAATATATTTTTTTATATTCTAAAAGTACATAAAAATCTAGAAAAAGTCATAATACCTCAACAACGTAACTCCAAGCACAAAGGAGAAACAAAATTTTAAAGAAGACACGCGGTCAAATTGACCGCTGCGGCAGTTCTAGTGTTAAATATTAAATGACGTTATGATAAAGGAAAAAATGGAAACTAACGTTTAACCTTGAGGGGCTGTTATCCAATCATTTTTGCAATATTCATTTACTGTTTGTTAGTTTAATTGCATATTTAAAAAAATTATGACTATTGGTGTAGATTATGTCATTGCTGCGAATTTTTAAGCAAAGCTTAAGCAATGTGTTTATATAAATAATAATGCAATTTCGGTATGTATACAATCTTTAAAGCATCCAACCCTTTGAAATCAATTAATTAACAAACAGCTTTAAAAAGCTCAACCAATTTCATGCATGGAAAGGTCTAGGCGAACGGCTTTTCGCCACTTTTTATTTGTGTTATAAGTGCTTATTTAATGTTTATTGTGTCTTTTTGTGCATATTTATTATTTTTTTAATATACTATAGGTACCTATTTAAACAATGGAAAATTTTGCATTAAAAATACAATGTGACAAAGGGAAAGTTTGATGGTATTTCCTGTTTTGAAGAATTGATTTTTTCGTTGTTATCTTATATTGTTTAACCCTTCAGAGGGCGCGCCTAGCCAACTCTCACGAATGGGCGCGTTGCGGCTTTTGCACCGCATTCGGTAACTGATACCCAATTTCTTTAATAACTTATACAACATACTCGTTTTAATATTTTATTAATTTTATTTTTAACTTAAAATTAATTTATGCATATTAATTCAGAAAAGAACAAACTAACGATTAAATAAAACCATTTAGTAAACTGTAGAAACAAAGCTAAATAAGGTAGGTTAATTCACGTCCATTTTGTCGTCATCACTGCCACACTCGTCGCATGTCACACTTATGTTGCTGTGTTTCTTACAAACATTTCTTTTGCACACTATACAGGCAGATTTGGTCGATTGTTTTTATGCTTTACACAAAGATAACAAATTCCAGGTTTATCCGTAGTTGGTATAGCTTTATCGCTTGTTTTGTACTTTGCCAAGTAAACAGAAATACCTTTAGGAAGTGTTTTAATTGAACGCCTTTCTTGCAAGTGTTCCACCATTAGGTCAAAGGCCAGATCTTTTAAAAGCACTCTTCTTCGATCGTTATTTTCAGGATTGTTGAATTTAAAAATAACTCGAGCGTTTATACCAGCAATATCAAGATGTCGATAAAACGAAGAAAGAGGCCATCGTCTTGTGACTCTTGGTGTACTATAAGATGCGCACATCTGGTACTACAGTATTTACGCCTCCCTTTGTGGCGTTGTAATCTAAGTTTGCCAGAGGTTTTTTTGTATCTTCATCTACGTCACTTCCACTATGCATTGTTGAAAGAATTATAACTGCTTTGCTTTGCTTTGGGACAGTTGACACCAAACAACAATCATACTGAAATCTGAAAATGCTTGGCTTAATTTTTCTCCCCTTGTTTGGCAAAAATTCATAAGGTATTTCTTTTTTATGTTTTTTTCATTGTATCAAGAAAAGTAATACCGTTTTTTACCAGAAATTGCGCTAGTGGAAAGCTACTGTAATAATTATCACTGGTAAGATTTCTTTTTGAATTTTCAATTGGAATTATTAATCTTTTAACAATGTCATCCGGTTTATTTGACCGCAAATAGGCCCCAGGTACTTGCTTTCCGCAGTAAACTTCAAAATTTAATGTATCAAATGTTTTGGCATTACAGAGTGCATATATTTTGAGGCCATATCGGGCAGGCTTGTTAGGGATGTATTGTACAAAACCACATCGAGCTCTAAATGGATGTAGCATCTCGTCAATCGTCACAAACTCGCTAACGTTGAAATTAGGAACGCAGTTGCTCACAAAGGTTTTGTGAACATCGTGGATAGCGGCAGTTTATCGCTTGATTTCCTCTGCTCCCTAGAATTTATGTCATCAAACCTAACAGCTCGAAGCAAAAACTTAAACCTCTTGTAGCCAAACAGTGCACTTAAATAATATGTCCATCATCTGAATCCCATTTCTCTAAACAGTTTGTGTGTCTTCCTTTTTTTCTACCAATAAAATATAGAGCACCAAATAATACCTTCATTTCAATTTGTGTAGTATCTCGACAATCTCTTTCTCTAGAGTGTCCAATATCAGACCTTTTTTTCTGAATATATATGTTAGTGTTTAAAGGCATCTATTTCTTTAGATGTACTTCTAGCGACTGTTTTTATACCGGGTAATATTTTTATGATATTTTTAGACGCAGTTTTAGCAGAAGGAAATAGTGTACTTTTCCAAAGCGTCTCGTGATCTTTTCCTATAAAAAACTGGTGGTCACCTGTCTGTTGGAATTCATTTTCAAAGTCCATGTCACTATTGCACTCAGATTGTTCCAAATCACTGCTATACAGATCTTTTGTTACTGTCTCATCTGTCTCTGATTACGACTCACTTAGCTCCTTTTCTTCCCCACTTTCATCTTAGTGTTTTTTCTCTTTGCTATTGTATTTTTAATGTAAAATTTTCCATTGTTTAAATACCTATACCCTGTACAAAAAATCATTCCGGAAGGGAGGTATAAATGGTCTTGAAATTATTAAATAACAATCAGTTCTCTATTTTACTTTTAACAGTGAATTACTTTAAAAGTTCGTGTTGGTGCCGTAACAAGGAAAGATGGAGAACAAAGTCCCAGCGGGGTAAAAACAAATTTACTGCCGATACATATTTGACAAGATGAGCAAAGATGACGTTACAAAATTTTGGCGTTGTGAGCAAAAAGGTCGTTGTAAAGCAAGGCTCCACACTAGGGACGAAGAAGTTATTAAAAAAGTTAATAACCATTCGCACGATACTTCGGTAGCAAAAATTGAGAAAGACACGGTTATTACAGCCATAAAACGTCGTACAGAAGAAGCTATGGAAAATACCATTCAAGTAGTAAATGATGTAGCAATTGTTTATCACAAGCTGCCCAAGGAATACTCCCAAATTATGAGGTACTTAGAAAAGTAGTTAGAAGAAAACGAAATGAGGTAAGCACACTTTATAGAATTATATAGGATTTCTAGAAAATAGATACATACCTATACGAACAGTGTAGGGAATAATAGTATCCTTCATACCTATCTGCTATTAAAGTATTATTTGTTTAACAGGTTAATGCTGCATCTCCTGCACCAGCAAATTTGGAAGATCTTATCATACCGGAACTGCACACTGTATACGAACCTCAACCCGGCCGGCAAGAAAATCTTCTATTAGATGACAGCGGCCCCGGGCAGAATAGAATAGTAATTTTTGGAAGAAGACGTTGTCTTGATATTTTGCAAGAGTATGGGCAATGGTATGCTGATGGAACATTTACATTAGCGCCTCCGTTGTTTTTATAAATTTTAGTAATAATAGCCGGGAAACTTGGGGGTGTCCATCCAGTTTTGTATGCGCTGTTGCCAAATAAGCAGGTTGCCATAAGTAATAACCATGCTAGTTTGAGATGATCAAAGAACTCTAATTTAAACTCGTACAGCTATTGCTTGCGATTACGAAGCTGCAGCTTTCAAGTATAATGATAGATTCGTTTATACAGGAGTGCCAGATATAAACTGTGATGACTTTTCAAAGTATTAGGCCAAAAACAATGATAAGCCATTATAGGGCAATATATAGTTAAGCAACTTGTACATATAACAATCCGTGTATATTCTCGTTACAGGCCAGAACTGTATAACTGCACTAGCCTTTGTTCCAAGTTACGGCATCTCGATCACAGCAAATTTGATGATCTGTGCGGAAGCATTACCTAACAGAACTTCAGCCAAATCTTTTAGAATGGTTGGAAGATAGATTTATTTGGGAAGAAGACTGAACAGACGTATGGGAATGGATAGTACGCCTTTATTTCCAGTCGACATCGTGAATTTCACCAAAGATAGCACTAAATGGTGTCCACGGATCGTACAAATAACCACGCGTGCAGTAGTCACTGGAAATCAAACAGAATTATGCAGTACCACACACTTTAATTATGGAAACTATTGAGGGCCCGTAAAAAGGAGTTCAAAAAACAGAAGACGCGATATAGTTTATAGTAGCGACTTGTGCACAACATCCGTCGTTAAGCAGAATGAAAGAAATACAGAGATGCCGATGAAAGGATTTTGAGACTAGTGAGGGATTACCAAAATCGAGACATTGAACTATCAAATGCGACAATAATTAATGCATTATTTAATTGATTTGAAATTTACAATTTACTTAAATAATGTATATATTACAATACTTGTGAGATCGTACAATATTGCATAAACTTAAAAGTTCAGGTTTGTGATCAACTGCTTTCAATATGGAAACTTTCTTTAAACGGATCGTTACTTGCGATGAAAAGTGGATTTACTTCAATAATCTTATCACAGAAAATCACTGAATTACTGTTAGATAATCTGCATTGCCGGTTCCTAAACGAGAAAGGTTTACCACTAGAAAAGGCGACAGATTGACGGCTATAATTTAAATTCACAAAAGCTGTACCATATAACATAATAATTTTATACTCAATTTAATTTTATAAAACGTAATTTCCCTTTCAATAAACAAAAATTTGTAACACCTACAATAAGGAAAAAAACTATTATTTACGAAGAAACCAATTAATTCCCAACCACACTAGTAAAAGGATTTCACTAATAATTGTTACCAATACGTAATTCATATTTTCATTTTAAACTTTCACCTTACTTTGATAAACAACAAAACTTACATTTCGTTTTTAGAAAAAAAAAATTCTAAATGCGATTACCATGTGTAAAAGTTTCGAATTCTTTTCAAATACATAAAAGACAATAAAAGAAAGTTATAATCTAAAAGCTTTCCAAACATTTATGCGTTATTAATTGCATGAATGTATACTACATTTCAGATGTACTAATAAGTAATCTATTTCCAACTAAACGGCAAATATGTGATAAACTCACACCCACGTGACAATTGAAGTATTTGAATGACTGTAAAATGTTCAAACTTTGCCACCATTCCATTTCCACTATTTGTCTAATTCTTTAACGAAAAAGCGAAGTGTGAGAACTTCTATTATAATTTTAAACGAAATTATATATGTATTTCATTATCAAAGGAACTAGATACTGTAGGTTACCTTTACAATTGACTCAAGAGTGCATTATCTTATGCACATGCTGCAACTGTAAGCTAAGGAGGGGAAGGGGTCTAAACTGTGGTTTAAATATTATACTATGTACAGAATGGTTCAGGAATGCCGTTGTTTCTTCTTTTACCTTTCAATTTCTTTTTGAGAATTAATTAGTCATTTGACACGTTTTCTTCCTCAGTTTGCACTTTTGATGTTTTTCTTATCAATATTATTCCTGAATAATCACACACCCAGGTTAGACGTATCTTAAACAAATGCCACAACTGGAAACAAACCACTACTTAACAAAGTTACAAGAGAATGGCTTCAATTCCGATGCTTGAAGGATGTTTAAACCGTGAAGATAACTTTACATCGTTAAAAGATAATGGACCCTTACGTTCCCACACTTCAAGAGGACTGTAGTGACTAATGATGTACATAATACAATGCATAATAATACAAATGCATTCTTAATGATGAAACTATACATAAAATTAAAGGCAGATCAAAACGAAACATTGTACAACACGCAAAACACATTTTAATTGGACTTAGGATATAAAGCCAACATAACAATACAGATGTTCTGAAGATACGCATGCTTACCTTTCACCGGGGAAATGTAGGTTGTCACCCAGCACAAAGTAGCCATTTCAGTATAAGTAAAGGAAAACTGAAACTCACCTTCTTATCGGGTAGGTAGTAAAACCCTACGTCTTTTCTCGTTGTGTTGTTCGACATGTTAAATTAAATATCCCTTGATGATAGTGGAACTCCCTCATGTGCGGAGAAAATTTTAATAAAGATAGTGCTGATAACCAATGCAGTTGATAAGAAAAAAATGATTGAAAATCCTCTATTCTTGTATCTTGGTGTACAATTTAACCCAAATTGACGGTATTGTATCACTACAAAAACCAATTATACTGATAACTGCAACTAAATATGCCTATTATTATGTTACCTTCAGATATTGCAATAACATTTATATACATGGTGAACTATAATAAAGTACAAAAATGAGTTATTTCCAAATCAAATTTATCAATAAAGACAATAAACATAATTTTAACGGCTATTTTGGCCTCAAGTTTTGTTAGGTTTTTACTTTTGTAACTCTGAGCTATTATTAACGTTAGTATTACATTGTAATGCTTTTAATTTATTCTTATCTTTCATTGCAATTTCTTATTCCTTTTTGAATTTTGCAGACTGTCGTTCTGGTTCTTGTTTCATCTCCTACTACCTTTTCCAACATATTGTTCTCAAGAAAGTTTTGCATTCCGGCTTTCAAATCCATTTATCATCTTTAATCAGGATAATCTGAATTTGATATTTTCCTAACCTACTTTCTCTAATATTCTCCATTTCCTATTTTATCTCTTCATTTTCTTCTTTAATATATTATTTTTCGTTTTAGATACCTTCAGTTCCTGTCAATACACTTGATTCATCTCTTTTACTTCTTTCAATTTAATCATTTTTGTTAGAGTACCTGACTTCCTTTCGCTATTTCCTGCCTTTTTATGTAATCCTTGCCAAAGTTTTACCATAATACAGGATTTATTTTATTTCTACCTTCTTCAATTTTCTCATTGAATTTTTTAGGATACTTGCGTCATTTTTCATTTCAAGTGATTGGTCATTGCACTTTATACAAATATATTTAAAAAACCTTTTTGGGAGAGTGCAGATAGTGGCTGCCAGATAGCCTTGTGGAAAATCAACCGGGATTAAGGTAACTCCTGTTGGAAACCGAAATCTCGGACACCAACCAAAAATATTGAACAAAGCAGTAGCAAACGTTTCTGTATCGGTCGTTGGGCGTTGACAAAGGACGTGCATTTCTGGGTGAGCTTCTGTGGAGATCAATATCGCGAGTTTGGTGGCAGCGTTCAGAGATGATTAGTGCGGAGGGAAAAGTATGTGTTGTTCTGTTAACTCTAGCAATTTTATATATTATATATATTATAAAGAGACAATTTTCAAAATTCTTTAAATTGCTTACTTTCCATAACTAGTTGCGAAAAGTTCATTCCACAATTAATTCCAAAACATAAGTAGATATTTCTAGAGAGGAATTAAACATTTATTTACATTTTTATTATTTTGTAATGTAAAGCATTTTCTTCCACATGCTCTACATGACTTAGTAACTTGAGGCTCAAGTTTTTGTATATTTTAATTCAAAGGTAACCAAACGCGAGTTAAGCTTGAAAAATTTACGAAAGATGCCATAAGATGAACATGCTTGATTTAAAAAAAATAGAGTAGAGTAGAAAAGTGGAAAATTTTTTGCACGAAACATGTAAGGAAATTTGATTTTGAAGTCGCAGCTTTTTGTGGAATCTCGCTACGCACGTGATACGGAAATCGTACATTACATAAAATGAAGCTTTGCCTTTTTTAATCACTATTTGGGATACGTGAGTGTGCGTGTGCGTGTGCATGTGTGTGTGTGTGTGTGTGTGTGTGTGTGTGTGTGTGTGTGTGTGTGTGTGTGTGTGTCGTTCGCGCGTGTATGTATGATTCATCTTCCTATTGAATCTCAAAAACTTTAGAAGCAGTTAGTTAAATTTCTCATGAGCATTAGTGACCTAAATGTCTACGTCCTAGTACTTTTTAGCCTCAATGGCGAAAAATATTTAATAAGCAATTACTTTCAAACCGGACATAAGTGTTCAGGGCCTGAAGGACTAGACTCCACCACTTTTCGGTGGAATTGTTGGTGGTGGTGATGTTGAGGGCTAAGTAGTAGGAGCGGTGAATTTGTTTTTTGGTTCGAAGTAGCTAAAACATTGATTAAATTCAAATATGATTTATTTTTAAGACCTAAATGTTCAGAGCCTAGTAAGATTTGGTGAAGAACGGTGTAATGGTTACGGAGTAATACAAATAACATCAGGAAGATTACGTTAAGTTTTGTGAGAATGCAGGTATAATAGTAGAAGAGGGACACCTCGCCTTTCACTTTTGTGACGTCATTTGACCTTGGGATTTCCCACGGTCGCCCACATAGGAGACCCTACTTTCCACCCTTATGGTTTCTTTTCGGAGGCCTTTTTCAACCCCTAATTTTTTTGTTTTTACGCCCCACGTGTGAGACCGTGTTTTCCACCCCTATGGTTTCTTTTCGGAGGCCTTTTTCAACCCCTTTTCATCCCTAATTATTTTTGTTTTTCTTATTCGCCCACGTGTAGGACGTGTTTTTCACCCTTATTTTATGGCCGCCCACGTGTGAGCTCGTATTTTCTACCCCTATGGTTTCTTTTCGGAGGTCTTTTTTAACCCTTGATCGAATTTTTACCCTAATTATCGTCTTGGACCTGGGCTTGGTCTTTGGGTTGGTCTTGGACATGGAGTTGGTCTTAGGGCTAGGGTAGGATGACAGCTATTTCTGGCAATTATAGGTCATTTTGACCTGATGAGGGTTAGCATTCTGATAGCTTAGTTAAATTTGAAACAAGGAAAACCCTAACCTTATAAGACAAGTGTAGAGCTTGGCCCCCTATCGTGACCCCTTGGTGCAATTGTATGTGGGTTCTAACCTAATCTTATAAGACAAGTGTAGGCCTTCGCCCCTTGTCGTTACCCCTGGTTGGAAATGGTATTTGTTTTTGTAGGTTATGACTGATAATTTGAAGTTGTATTCTAATGAGGAGGTTCTTGTAAGATACGTGTTTGAACTTGTGTTAAGGATTGATCTTGCGTGTGGGAATTAGAATGACAGTAAAATTTAATTATAGAACACTTATTTTTATTGTAAATGCCATAATTAAAAATTACTGACATTCAGGTTATTCTCTAATGAAACAAATTTTTTTTATTAAGTTAATTAATTACATAACACTTATTACAATATTGTTTGCTAAACAAATATTAAAAACTGGTTGCTTTACCTGTTGGTCCTAATGTATTGAAATATGTTTTATACCCATCCGACCATTAAAATGTTTGTATATTGTACGCCTTAATATTTTTTTAAAGAAACTTGTTACGTATAAATTAGATGCGTTTTATAACTGTAATTAAAAAACTGTACAAGTAAATAAAGTAAACAAAAGGTTAAAAGCACACTTACCAGCTCTGTACTTAAAGAACGTTTTGGAGAATTGGTTTACGAGTGATGGTCACTGCTTTGTGTTACTCGTCTAACCAAACTAGATCACTTTCTATGTTTTTTGCTTATGCATAGTTGATATGTAACTGGTTCTCTATCAGTAAAAGTAATTTTTTCAAAGCGATTTGAAAAATATTCATATTGTACATACGGACACACAAATTGTTTATTGAAATGCACTCATTAACAGTTATAAAAAAACCGTGTATTTTCCCATATTATTTTTATTAGAGTTTTTAAATTTTTATTACGATGATTGTTATTAAAATTATCACATTTCTATTAATGATCATTTTGATATAAAAAGGGGTGCCTATAATTTACCATCGCATTTTCAATTTTGGTAAAACATAATTTTGTTTTGAGGAAACGACTTTCAAAACAATCAATCAATCAAACCAGATACATAAGAATGTTTTAATTATATCCATTTAAATAGCGAAATAAATATATTCAAGATGTATCTGAAAATGACTTCTATCAAAAAAAGGTTGTCTCTTTAAAAAACCTTAGATTTTTATAAAACAAGACCGAACGTCCTAGTCGTTACTGAAAATGCTCAACCACCTATGTACAGTATACAGTGCAATAACAAATATAATTCAACATATTACTTTAAAAATAAATGTGTAATTAAGAGCTGGTTGGTATACATCAGAATGTTATTTGTTAACATGCAATTTAAACACGCGTTGAATAAGCGGTCTTTCTTACTTATATGTTTTATTTACACAAACCTTTTGAGAATTTTATGTCAAGGGTCCGCAACAAGGGGCGAAGACCCGAACGCAAGTTCCTAGGAACTGTATGTAGTTTTGAAAATATACAGCTACGTGGAGCCATGATCAATCTCTATTACAGAAAAACGTTTGTTAACTGATACACCACTAGAAACGCGGGGATGGGAGAGACGAAAGCCACGTTTAATTTCCAACGCTTTTGTTTTTTGTATTAAATCCAATAAGATTGATAGAAACTGGCTTCTTAAATATACAAATTATAAACAAACCCGAAAGTCCATTCCGAAAACAAGATTATTAATAAAAAATTGAAAGAAAACTTAGCGTTTAAAAAATATATTAAAAACAAGGAAAGGCGCGCGAAAGAGAGAGAGAGAGAGAGAGAGAGGGCGAGAGAAACAAGAAGAACACGAGAGAGAAAAGACGGGACGTTTAAACTAATGGAATTACCACATTTAATAGAATTCTTTTGCTAAGATAGATGTTGTGGGGCATGTGAAAGCTTTAGAAAATACGAAAAATGTAAATTTCCTTCAACAAGGCATGGATAAAATTAACGAAGCTTCTATGTAAAAATTAAACGTATTATAAAGTCTAGCGACTGTAGGAAATTGGAGCGATTATCCGAGGGGACCGAATTAGTTATAATAGGTATTAAACCGATAACCACAAGAAATAAATTACGTAACGTATTACATTTCGACGATCTGGGTACGTTATGTATATCTAATTATTGGTTAGAAAGAGAATTGGAAGAACAAAGTGTAGATTTACATTATAAAATTAAAATTAAATTGGTTGTATGCATACGCCTATTAGGTATAAAGAGAGAATTGTAATTTGTGTGTAAAAATGTTACCTATTTTTTTTTTAAGTGTTGTAAAGCTTGTTTATTTGATTTTATTTAAATTATATTGGAGGAATGGGTGTAAGTAGTCAACAATGTTCGGATAGGATCGGTTATCTTCGGGTGTCGAGGAGTGGGGTCGCACTAACTATAGCACGGTTAATGCGATTCGTACCTATATGAAAACATCGCATCGCAAAGTTTTACCTGTGTATATAGTCTTCAGCGAGTAAGCATTATTATTATAATGTATTCTCCTGTTTATGAACCAACATCAGAGGACATTAGAGATTTTAGGGATTTGTTAGTAAACTACTACAATATAACTGTTCAAGCTGATGATGATGATTTACAGAAGAAGACCGATGAGTTAGAGGGAAAGGACGAATCTCAAGACCATGATGATAGTGACGAATTACAGTCGAAAAAAGAAGAAGACTGATCACAATGTAATTAAATTAAATAAATAAATGATGTATTGTTTTTAATATATTTTTTAAACGCTAAGTTTTCTTTTTATTAATAATCTTGTTTTCAGAATGGACTTTCGGGTTTGTTTATAATTTGTATATTTAAGAAGCCAGTTTCTATCAATCTTATTGGATTTAATACAAAAAACAAAAGCGTTGGAAATTAAACGTGGTGTATGAGCTAACAAACGTTTTTTTGTAATAGAGATTGATCACGGCTCCACGTAGCTGTATATTTTCAAAACTACATACAGTTCCTAGGAACTTAGGCTCGGGTCTTCGCCCCTTGTCACGGACCCTTTACATAAATTTCTCAAAAGGTCTGTGTAAATAAAACATGTAAGCAAGCAAGACCACTTATTTAACGCGTGTTTAAATTGCATGTTAACAAATAACATTCTGATGTATACCAACCAGCTCTTAATTACACATTTATTTTTAAAGTAATGGGTTGAATTATATTTGTTATTGCACTCTGAATTTATTTTAAATGTATATAATTAAAACATTCTTATGTATCTGGTTTGATTGATTGATTGTTTTGAAGGTCGTTTCCTCAAAACGAAATTATATTTTATCAAAATTGAAAATGCGATGGTAAATTTTAGGCACCTCTTTTTATATCAAAATGATCATTAATAGAAATGTGATAATTTTAATAACAATCATGGTAATAAAAATTTAAAAATGCTCATAAAAATAATATGGGAAAATACGCGGTCAATTTAAACCGTATGTTGCACACGTAATTATTACATTCCAAACTTTTAATGAGGTTTTTTTTATAACTGTTAATGAGTGCGTTTCAATAAACAATTTGTGTGTCCGTATGTACAATATGAATATTTTTCAAATCGCTTTGAAAAAATTACTTTTACTGATAGAGAACCAGTTACATATTAACTATGCATAAGGAAAAAACATAGAAAGTGATTTAGTTTGATTAGACGAGTAACACAAAGCAGTGACCATCACTCGTAAACCAATTCTCCAAAACGTTCTTTAAGTACAGAGCTGGTAAGTGTGCTTTTAACCCTTTATTTATTTTATTTACTTGTACAGATTTTTAATTACAGTTATAAAACGCATCTAATTTATACGTAACAACAAGTTTCTTTAAAAAAATATTAAGGCGTGCAATATACAAACATTTTAATGGTCGGATGAGTATAAAACATATTTCAATACATCAGGACCAACAGGTAAAGCAACCAGTTTTTAATATTTGTTTAGCAAACAATATTGTAATAACTGTTATGTAATTAATTAACTTAATAAAAAATTTTTGTTTCATTAGAGAATAACCTGAATGTCAGTAATTTTTTTGTATAACTCGGTTTTTTAATTCTGATATTTACAATAAAAACAAGTGTTCTATAATTAAATGTTACTGTCATTCTAATTCCCGCACACAAGATTAATCCTTAACACAAGTTCATACACGTGTCTTACAAGAACCTCCTTATTAGAATACAACTTCAAATTATCAGTCATAACCTACAAAAACAAATACCATTTCCAACCAGGGGTAACGACAAGGGGCGAAGGTCTACACTTGTCTTATAAGATTAGGTTAGAACCCACATACAATTGCACCAAGGGGTCACGATAGGGGGCCAAGCTCTACACTTGTCTTATAAGGTTAGGGTTTTCCTTGTTTCAAATTTCAACCCTATCAGAATGCTAACCCTCATCAGGTCAAAATGACCTATAATTGCCAGAAATAGTTGTCACCCTATCCTAGCCCTAAAACCAACTCCAGGTCTAAGACCAACCCAAAGACCAAGACCAGCTCCAAACCAATCCCAAGGTCTACATCTGCCCCTCACGTGAGCAAGTGCAAACTTGCTTTCAAAAAGACGGTAATTAGGGTAAAAATTCCATTAAGGGTTGAAAAAGACCTCCGAAAAGAAACCATAGGGGTAGAAAATACGAGCTCACACGTGTTCGGCCATAACATAAGCGTGACAAAACACATCCTACACGTGGGAGAGTAAGAAAAACAAAAACAATTAGGGATGAAACGGGGTTGAAAAAGGCCTCCGAAAAGAAACCATAGGGGTGGAAAATACGGTCTCACACGTGGGGCGTAAAAACAAAAAAAATTAGGGGTTGAAAAAGGCCTCCGAAAACAAACCATAAGGGTTTTTTTGTCGTTTATTTGCTTATAGATATACTTTTTCTTATGTTCTACTTTTTTTCCTTGGGACAGCTTAGGGGTCTTCTCCCTCTTCAGCCCTGGTCTGATTCCTTCA
Organism: Vesta saturnalis; assembly: GCA_036346205.1. Classification (NCBI taxonomy): domain Eukaryota; kingdom Metazoa; phylum Arthropoda; class Insecta; order Coleoptera; family Lampyridae; genus Vesta; species Vesta saturnalis. The sequence continues at coordinate 6,553,911 of JARFJB010001883.1, forward strand.
TGTTCTTCATAAGTGTTGAATTGGTTGGTTCCAATATTGTGCTATGTTTTGTGTTTAAAAAAAGAAAAAAAATATATGCTTTATTAGGATTTATATAAGTGTTGGTTTAGTGGTGTGTGTGTGTAGTGTTGTGGTTTGCGCGTTGGCCTTTTCCGTTTGCTGAGGTCATCATCGGTGTTGAGGGTCGGACTTCTCCATTTCCATGTGCCATTGGTCGTCATCGTTGTTGGGGTCAGATTTCGCCATTTCCATATGCCATTAGTCGTCCTTATCGTTGTTGGTGTCGGACTTCGCCATTTCCATGTGCCATTTCCCATTTTCGCAGCTGTGGTCGTCATCATTTACAAACAAGGGGGGTGTGTCATCTAGGATCATGTCAAAGTCTTCTGGTAGGTCGTTTAGTAATTGTGTTAGTAGTGCTGGTAAGTGTTCAAATTTCTTCCTGGGTTTCCTCGGGTTGTATAGCCTTTTGCTTGTGTAGTATGTAGTTTTAAGTATGTTTTTAGTTGCATTTGTATTGCCGTGCACTCTGTGGTTTGTAAATTCTGTTTGTTGTGTCTTGATTCTGTCGACGATAGGTTGTATGTCTGCTGTTTGTATAGTCAGGTCGTTGGGGAGTCTGTAGTCTAGTCCATTGATGGTTCTTAGTATATTACGTACAGGCAGCGATGGATTGTACGTTATTGGGTTTGAGGGAGGCGTACAATGGCGCACGGTAGTCGATTAGGGGCCTCATGTATGTTTTGTATGTAAGGTTTTGGGGTGGCGACCCCTGTCGCGTCCTCGTAGTGCTTTTAGTAAGTTTGCGCGGTTCCGTTCAGGTTATTTTGTAAGTCTTGGTTCCAGTTGAGGGTATTCGTGAAGGTAATCCCTAAGTATATTATTTTGTCTTGTGGATGTAGTTGTATGTCCCTTAATTGTAGGTTGATGTTGTCTGATGTTTGTCGAGGTTGTCTTGTTAAGTTGGGGTGTCGGAATAGTATCGTTTGGGTTTTGTTGGGGTTAATGGTAATTCTCCATTTGTTCGCCCAGTTGGAGAATTCTTGTAATTGTTGGGACAATAGTCTGTTCGCTGTTTCACTTTTCCGGTTAGTCGCCCACATCGCAGTGTCGTCTGCGAATTGGGTCATTGTAATGTTTAGGTTTGCTGGTTGTGGAATGTCGTGTGCATAAATTAAGTATAGGAGTGGTGCTAAGGCCGAACCTTGCGGTACGCCCGCTGTTGGTGTGAACGGCTGGGATGTAGTAGTGCCTATCCTGACCTTCACAGTCCCGTCAGACAGGTATGAAAGAAGGAGTCGGACGAAGTGTATTGGAAAATTGAGCGTTTGGATTTTCTGGATTAGTCCGGCGTGCCAGACTTTATGGAAGGCCTGTTTGATATCAAGGAAGACTGCCAGGCAACAGGATTGTTGGTTGAGTGATCTGGAGACTTCAGTGTGGAGTTTGACTAATGGATCATGGCATGAACGGTTAGGTCTAAAGCCGAATTGGCTATCCGTGATGAGGTTGTTAGCTTCGAGGTAGTCTCTTAGCCTTCTGGATAGAATGGTTTCTAGGCCTTTGCCCATGCAGTTCAGTAGGGAGATGGGTCTGTAAGAAGAGGGTTGTGTAGGGTCCGAACGTGGTTTGGTCGTCATAATTGTGTTTGAAATTTTCAGTTGGAAAATACGAGAGGGATAAGCATTTATTGTAAATTTGCGAGAGTAGTGTGATGGCGTTCGGCGGTAGTTTACGCAGTATTAGTCGATTGAGGCCGTCTTGTCCGGGAGCTGTGTTTTTGCCTTTTTTGAATATGTCTGTTATTGTGTCTGGGGATATCGGCATTAAGAAGGGATCGTCTTGTGTTAGTACAAGTGGGGCTTCATTTCTCTGTCTCAGTCTCTCAAGGTTTTGTTCTAGTTGGGTTTTAAGTTCGTCATCAAATAATGGGTCGTCAGGGGTTGTAAATGTGCCTTTGAGATGGAGACTGAAAAGGGCCGCCTTCTCCTGGTCTGTGGTGATCATGTTGCCTTGGAGGCCGAGTAAGTGTGATCGTGGTCTCGTTTTTTGTTTTGTAAGGACCTTAAACTTGTGCCAAAAGTTTGGGCCATTTCTGTAATCTAGGTCCGCTGTTATACGTATCCAGTTTTCCTTAGTGTAGCGGTTTGTTTCTAGTCGTATTTTTGCATTGAGTCTGTTATACTCTGTTTTGAGAACGGGATCTCTGTGCCTTATGTATTGTCTGTATATGCGTCTTTTTTGTTTGATCATTGTTAGGATATATGGGGGGAGAGGTTTTCTGTTCATATCTATGGTTTTGGTCGGGATCGCTGTGTTTGTTGTGTCGGTTATTAAGTGCGTCAGTTCACGTACGGTATCGTCAATGTTCTAAGCTGTGTCTAGAATGGCTGCTGGTAAGTTGTTGGCTATGTGTTGGGCAAATAAGTCCCAGTTTGCATTTTTAAAGTCCCGTCTTGTAATCATCGTTGGTGTATGTGGAGGTGCTGGTCCTAATGTGGTATTAATGAGTAGTGGGAGGTGATCCGATGTTATAGTGGTTCCCAAGTGGCATTGGTTGCTGAAATGTTGTATGAGTGGTTCGGAGCATATGATGTGGTCTATAATGGAGGTTCCCTGGAATCTGAAAAAAGTGGGCAATGTGTTCTCCGCTCGCCAGAGGGGCAGGCGGAGCAAGTTGTTGGTTAGTATTATTCCGTTATGGTTGGTAGCCGTGTCACCGAATTGTGTGTCTTGCGTTCAGGTCCCCTAAGAGTACAGCATTAGGAAGGTCGGCGATGAACTCCAAAAGTTCTTCAGATAGGGTGTTTATCCCCGGTGGATTGTAATAGGAGATGGCTATAATTGGTGTGGCTGGGAGGTGTATCGTGGCCGCTACACACTCCAGGTGTTGTAGTTGCCGCGGCAGAGTATAGATGGTTGCTGGATATCTGGTGTGTATTAGGAGTGCTGTACCTCGGGTTCCCCCGATTTGGTTGTTGTTGAGGAAAGTGTTGTATTGTGTAATATTAAGTGTGCCTCGTGTGTGAAGTTTAGTTTCTGTAATGGCGAGAATTTGTATTTTGTCATTTGTCAGTAGGTTTTTGAGCAAGGGACGTTTCCGTCAAATGCCCCTTGCGTTAACAGTTCCTATTGTTAAAGCCATTGTACGTATGGGTTAGAATCAGGATAGGTTGTTGAGATGGATGTGCTTAGGAATGGACAATAGGAGTCGAGAACGCGACCCGAGTACCCAGCCGGGTGGAATACACGTGCCGGTCCAGGTACGCCATCGCTGCCCGGTCCATCATTTTCAAGACAAGCTCGCGCTTGTCAGGAAAGACGGACACGAGAGTGAAGGCGAACGCTCTCAGGAATTGGTCTATCCGCAGGAAGTGTTCGACCGTGGGGTCGTCTGCTTCGGTAGTGGAGTTGGTTGCGGAGGCGGTTTCCAAAGCGGAGATGCTAGCCGCTTGTGAGGGAGAAGAAGGATTCTCTCGACGCTTCTCACAGTCAAAACTGTAAGTTGCGTGGGAGCCGCCGCAGTTGTTACACCTTGGCGTAGACAATGATGGGCAGGATTGGCTTTTGTGGTTTCCACCACAGGAAGGACATTTAAAGGTTCTTGGAGTTGGACAGTCTACCGATTGGTATCCCAAATGCGTGCAGATGGAGCAGTATTTTGGTATTGGTTTTGGGATTTGGGATGGCTCACATACGTAGTGCCTGGAGAACATCCAGACCCCACGTGCAAGCAGGCAATCGTGGGTGGATTTGGAATCGGTAATGATTCGGATTAGGGATGTGGGACGGTCGGTGATTTTGGAGATGATGCGGATTGCGCGGGTAACATGTGGAAGGTCAATGGAATCTGTGATTTCGGTCATGGAGATGTCCTGGTCAACTCCGCGGATGACACAGGAAAAGGAATTTGGTCTAGGCTTATCAGAGGTAAGGGAAGGTCTAGGGCCGGTGAGTTGCTGAAAGGAGATGGAGGGGGTACCAAAAAGGTGTTGTATTTTTGTTTGGGTTTCGCGGACTGGTATAGGAGCATTGGTGATAAGGAGCGCGGTGTGGTTGTGGTTGAGTTTAAGCTCAGTCCACGGTAGGTTTAGGGTTAGAAGGGTTTGGTAGAGCTGTTTTTGGGATTTGATATTGGTAGGGATGTTGCTGATGCAGTATTTTGATTTGGTTAGGTCGGTTGAGGAAGAGGAAGTTGAGGAGGTGCTTGTGGAGGAAGTAGCGGAGGTAGAGGATGTATTAGATGCGGTTGGAGATGAGGTAGTGGTCATAGTCTACGTCATTGTCGGTGTCATTGGTCTAGCAGTTATAGTTGCGTAAGTGCGTGGTGGTGTGGGAAGTAAGTTAGGTTGTGGTCGTGTAGTTGGTGTTGTCTGTGTCGTAGTATGTGTCGTAGCAGTTACGTTAGCGTAGGTCCTTGGTGGTATAGTCGGTGGTAATGTCGGCAAGGTCGGTAAGACGTACGGGTGAGGTCTTAGTTCTTGTATTGTCAATTCGTCGGGGGCACGTGAAGGAGGGAGAGGTTTGCCATGTTTCACCATGGCAATTGTTAGTTGGTATTTGACTTTTGGGAAAGAAGATTTTTTATCAAAGTATATTTCGGAAGATTAAGCGAAGTGCAGCCTCACACCCCGCCGGGTAAAGGCTTGGAAGTTGAGAGTTCTGTTCGATTGGAGGGCAGTTGTTAATTAGTTCAATAAATGTACACAAATTTCTAATTTTTATTACTTAATTATAATTAATTTACCTAATATTACCTTAATTGTCCTTTCTACCAGTCCTTTTGTTGAATTTATCTAACTAAGCTCGTATTCTTCAACCCTAGTGAGCGACACCGGATGGAACAAGATGGCCGCCGATGTCTTCTTCTGCTTCTTCTTGCGCTGTCGGTCCCCGGCTTCTTATATAAACCGTCCCTAAATATCTGCTGTTTGCTATAGCTGTGACAACTGCTTATTCAGAAGACGGCGAAGTTTCGTGACCTGCAGACGACGGTTAAAACGATATGCGGTAGGAGCGTACGAATGTATCGACAGACGTTCGAATCGTGTTCGAAAGATCGCCCGAGAACCATAAGGGTGCAAAGTACGGTCTTCTATCTGGGCGACCGTGGGGAATCCCAAGGTCAAATGACGTCACAAAAGTGAAAGGCGAGGTGCCCCTCTTCTACTTATAATGTGTAAAACGCATCAGTCCTTACGGAAGTATGCAATTTGTGAAGTTGGAACACAAAATAGCTCGGTTTACAAATTACATTAATATTTTAATCATTTTTTAAACTATATCTCATAATGCGCATAAAATCTAAATTTGATTATCGCTCTACGTTGGCTTTAAAACCAGTGATAAAACAAATTTAACAGCAGGTCCCAAAGTCTCAGTTGGTTTATAGGATTTTAACATATTTTAGGTGAACATACAAACTTTTCTATTCCGTAAGCATAAATATATAAGAAAACTACCGTCTCAAAATTATAATTCAAATTTAATAAATCTATTTTTCTTTTCATTTACTCGTTTTTTATTGAATCGGTTCAAATAATTGAAGGTGGGAGAGTTTATCGAGTCGATTGACTACATTTTTTTTTGCATTCGGTACCCTAGACAATTTTTCTTTGGTGGTACCATTTTATGGTGTGTGCAGAATGAAGTTTTGAACAAACACTGCAATTGTATCACTTTTTTAAGAGAATACCACTATTTCCTGAACTATAGAGATTTGTTTGTTTGCAAATAATTTAGTTTTAGGAAGTAACACTCAGAAATAGTAGAAAAATGCTAGATTGTAAGGCAAATCGTATTAATTGCTTCTTAAAAATACTGATGACGGTATGAAATAATTTGCATAAATGTGTTTAAATGGCAATATACAAATTTTTAACAGTTTATCTTTATTTTATAAAGAAAATAATTTTAGAATGTTAAAATATTTTGTGTTTGTAATAGTATGAATGGTTTTAACGCTTATATTCCAAAATTTTTCTAAGCTACATTTTTTTCCTTTTAAACTTGGGATACAGCTATACATGTCTTCGTCCAACACGTATAGCATTACGAAGTGATTGACTTTATTCTATTTTAAAAAAGTTGCATTAGTTTTCTTACGATTATAATATACTTAGTATACTCTAATCGTTAGTTTGCTCTAAAGCGCGCTCAAGAACCGTGTACCTACCTTGCGTGATGTTATAAGCTTTCGCACATAAACCACAAACTTTCTAAAAATAGATTGTAAAAATATTTCTTTGAAATGTCAACTTAATTTTGCATTTCCAGTTTTACAATTTAGAAAATTGAATAACATACACATTATATGCATGTTATAGCATATTTCTGAACTTCTTTGTAAAATAACGTCATGCCAATCCTTTTGTGTTATGAAATGTACATACCTATTTATAGATATACCATAATTATAGGTTATAATCCACTGCTTCCAAAACTAACACGAATAATGTACACTGTACTGACATTACAGAATCAAGATATTTTAATTAAAATGACATTCTAGAAAGTTGTAATATGTTTAAACACTCCATGCAGTTTAATTCTAATTACTAATTTGTCGAATTAGTAGCGATGAAATCTTTTAATAATTTCAAAAATGAACAAACTAATTTCAAAAAATATTTCTTTGGGGGCACTTTTTAAAACTTACAGATATATTTAATTATTAGCGCAATGGTATGTTCATTGCATACCGTTAGGTACAGTTACTTCACAGACAAAAAAAAGAATTTTTATTTCATTTTATGTTTTTAACCTTGCTTCATGGTATTCCATAATTAATAGCATCAATGTTCCAAATAAAATTCTACAATATTTTGTGTAAATATCTATATCTCATCGCGTTTCACTGTAACGTGTATCATTATCAAGATGAAATATATAAGTAGAATATAAGCTTGATGCAACTATATTTAAAACATCTGTTAATAGGAGTCTGTAAGATCAACCTGTTCGTTTATTAAGGTTAATTTCTGTTTATAAACTTCGAACGCTTCCAAACTATCTAATTTTTCTTTTTGTTGCAAGCATGTAAAAATGTAATGTTGTTTTGTGAAGGTATAAGGTGATTACTTACTATTAAATGTTTGGCATAATTTGATCTGTGTGTTTATACTTGTAACATCTAACGTCTTCTTTGTGTTTATTACGAAAGTGAAGTTATAGAGTATCATATATATTTATAAATAACTTTGGAATGTGCACATTGAGACGCTTAACAATTGTGCTTTTATAATTTTTTCGTATTTATTATAATAACGCTATAAAAGTACTTTTTCGTGTATTATAACTGTGATTTCCTATTAGTGGAGTTGATCGATCGGCCTATTTCCACAGTTTTTGCTTTTTGAGCGCGACGTTTCGGAAGCGGACTCTGTTTCTGTCATCAAGCTCAAGCTGAGAAGGACTGTTTTCACACTTGAGTCGAATTCAAATGTTATATATATATATATATATATATATATATATATATATTTTTTCCCAAGCACTTTACTACTTTCAGATTCGAACTTGGTACCTTCCACTTACTAGTCTGACACCTTTACCGCTGAGCCACTCAGTAATCCAATACATATTTTTTTTTCTTTGTTTAGGTCCTCTTGTTTTGAGCATATTGTTTTGCTCTATCGTACAAGCATTTTGCCACGCCTAACTTCTTTTTGTGGTGATTGGAGTTGTAGTGTAGGTACCTCCCAGTGTGGGCAGGTTTCCTGTATTCCGACTCCAATTCCATTATGAATTTTATGGAGGGTGGACTATTTAGATGATATAGGAATTCATCTAGCTTATGCTTGTCGTGTTGCCAAACTACGAAAGTATCGTCCACGTATGTAAGCCACATCCTTGGTTTCTCTGTGAATTCGGATATCGCTTGGTCTTCAAAGTCTTCCATATATATATATATATATATATATATATATATATATATATATATATATATATATATATGCATATTGCCAGAAGTTCCATTATTGTGTTTACCGAGAGTTGGGTGCGTTTATCTAACGTTTAATCATTTTCCAGCGTGCCCCTTATGACAGTTAGTGCTTTATCGGTAGGCACATTTGTGAATAGACTCCCAATGTCAAAGCTTACCAGTATTTTTTCGTGGTTTGTTTTGAAGTTTCTATTGGTTTCCAAGAAGAGCTGCGTATTCTTGACCATAGACTCGGTTTTTCCCGATAAGGTGTGATGATACTTAGCAGAAAGTGTGATAATGGGTGACATGGTGAATTTCTCGAGCTCACAATTGGTCTCAGAGGAATTCCTTGCTTATGAATCTTCGGTAGCCGTACGGATGCGGAGGTTTGCTGTAGTGTGGGGTAAGTCTAGTTCTCTGGTAATATGCTCAAAACAAGAGGACCTGAATAAAGGAAATATCCCTAGAGCACTCAAAGGAAATGGCTACCCCGATCTAACACCCAACCTAAACAGGGAAAGGGTAACCGAAAAAGAAGAACCTAAATATACAGCGATAATACCATATATACAAGGTACCTCAAACAAAATACGAAGGATAGGCAGCAAATAAAAGATACGCACTGCCTTCAAATCGACCAGAACGCTCAGGGGAATACTAACCAAAACCAAACCATACAATGAAGATCAGAATTCCAAGAATTGTGTATACAACCTACCATGCAAATGCAGCAGAGCATACATCGGAGAGAGCAGTAGACCACTGAAATTGAGAACACAGGAACAGAAGAACAACGTCCGCAAGGGCGAAACAGAAAGATCAAGAATCGCCGAATATGTCTGGAACGAAGACCACCGCACCCAATGGGATAACATACAGAAAGTGGCAAAGGACGAGAACACAACTCGTCCAAAATTTAAAGAAGCCACATACACCGCAATAGCAGAAAATCCAATAAGCCAAGCTAGTGTAGAAATTAAACCCATATGGATTCCAATAATGCGCGAAGAGCTTAAGCGCAATAAACTTCTGCGCAATCACAAAAAGTTTATACATATATATATATATATATATATATATATATATATATATATATATATATATATATATATATATATATATATATATACCGAGCGTCCCAATAAAATGTATACAATCTTTAAATGACTATAACACTAACATGCACAGTTGATAACGCTGATTGATTGAATCCAAAACGTTCCTAATCATTTCAATTGGCCACACCACACTGTAACCCCTGGTAAGTTCACATGGTGTTCCACTGTGACATGAGGATTGTCAGCTGCCCAGTAGGTGCAATTGTGACGATTTATTGAACCATTTAACTTGAACATAGCCTCATCACTCCAAACAAACTTGTATGGGAATTGATTGTCCTCTGCACATTTTCCTTGGTACCACTCACAAAATTGGATTCTGCGGTCATAATCATCTTCATTGAGAGCGTGCACTAATCTAGGAATAAAACTTCTCCATTTGGCACGCTTCAAAATGCGATGGACGCTCGATTTTGAAACTCCTGTCTCACGAGCCGCTTGCCGGACAGATTTTCTAGGTGATTGCTGAAATCTCTGAATGACTTCTCCTTCTCTTGTGGGGCTGGTGGATGATCGTGGTCTTCCGGAATGGTTCTTAGGGACATCCTTAACAGTTCCTTCTTCCTCAAACTTGTCTCGCAAACGAGTAATTGTGAGTCTCGTTGGTGCATCTCGTTGAAACTCCATCCTAAACCGTCTTTGCACTTCACTTACGTTCTCAGTCTTCCAGTAGCACTTTAGAATGAATTTTCTTTCCTCAAAGTTTAGTCTGACTCCAGCCATTATTTTAAGCAGTCACAACTGAAAAAAAAAGTGTGGTTGTTATGTAAAATATATATATATATATATATATATATATATATATATATATATATGTTCTAAAAAATATATATTGGATTACTCAGTGGCTCACTGGTAAGGGTGACTAGAACTGAAAGGTACCAAGTTCAAATCTGAGAGTAGTCAAGTGCTTAAGAAAAAATTATATATAACATATGAATTCGATTGCGAAAACAGTCCTTCTCAGGACTAAACCTAATGACGGAAGCAGAGTCCGCTTCCGAAACGTCGCGCTCAAAAAGCAAAAACTGTGGAAATAGGCCGATCAACTCCACTAAAAGAACTTTACCGCACAATTGGGACACCCTGTACACACACAGCCAACTGATGTATTTTGTAATGAAATGAAACGTTTGAAGTTGTAACATCTGCAGTGGAAGGTTTTTTGAAAATTGAGTTCTCTGTGTATTAATTTAGAAAATGAATGGTTCTGTTTTTGTTTCTACGTTTTTAAACCTTATGTCAGAATGTAAATTGTTAATACTGATAAAGAACCCATCAATAAAATTTGATGAACTATATAAAACAGGCTAAAATATCATCAACATAATGAAACCAAAATACAAACTTATCAGAAACTCTTATTCAACAATTTGTTCTTCCAACATATGCATAGAGATATTAACTAATATTGGCGAAATTAGACTGCCTACAGGTAAACCATTTTTTTGTAGATAAACCTTGCTATTTCACGATTCCCACACATTATTAATATACTTATCTTTTGGGTAATTAAATCATGTATGTCCTTTTATCTTTCATAAAAATTTAAACGTTTCGGTAACAATAACAGTTATCGTTCTCATATTTTATGAATTTGTTTTAACCTCTCGAGCAACAATTACCCTATTAACACAGGACCAACAGAAAGTAAATAGACATCAATTTCATTTCTTAAAAAATCATATTGCAAAGGTACAAGAAGTACAAACTAGCTTTCAAAACTAGTAGCAACGTTCTTAAATGATTATGTAATGGCAAAGTTTCAACTAACAACATTTTGAAGCCGGGTATTTATAAATTGAGATGTACGTCCAGTAATTCTGTTTGTATTGGACAAACACTTACGGACTGTGATATTAGATACAAAGAACACATTAGATGTTACCAATATAAACACAGACAAATTATGTCAAACATTTACTAGTAAATAATCACCTTATGACTTCATAAAGCAATATTACATTTTTACATTTTTGTGATAAAGAATACAAGTTAGATGTTTTGGAAGTATTCGAAATTTATAAACATAAACAGAAAGTACCTTTAGTAAACAAACAGATTGATCTTATTCACCCTTAACAGACATTTTAAATATAGAATTATAATTTACATCAAGTTTGCTGTTTTAATACGACTGGACTGATTTTAATAGAAAGAGCAGAATTACCTTTTGAGGTTGAGTGATTTTTTTCTCTTTATATAGGGACAACCCATATAAGTTTTTTGAGTCGGTATTTAAAGATTAACAGCTGTTGGGGCGAAACGAGCAATGTAGTAGGACAACTTGCATACAGTTACTCTGTATATGGTGGTATGCACAACGATAATCAAGACATAATTCAGATCAGGCGGAAAGAAAATCTTTAGTAGAAGCGATAGAATAAAGAGAGATCGCTTGAGACGAATGGATTTCCTTGGGATACTGTGGATAACAGTAAATGCAGTACTAAGGACGTAGCACGAGATGTAAGAGTAGTGCTATACGTTGGATCTGATTTGTGAGGTATAAAACGAACAGTGGTTAAATATACCAATGCGGAAAATTACTTGTCTACGAAAGCTTGTTCGAATACACCAAATCCGTTCCTTTGAACCTGAAAACAAATTGAATTTTTAATATTACCGGGTTTATATTTTCCTAATCGGTTACATTATTAGACGAGAGTTGTACATGTTGTGCTAAAATGATCTAATAGGGACATGGAGAGAAGCCTGCAGTCACCTGTGTAGCTGTGAATGGTTGAAAGAAAGAAGCACACAGTTATTGCAAGGTAGGAATGTGGAGGATGTCAATATCTATGTTATGGTTTCTTCATTGATGCTGAAGACATGGATAATTGGAATAATAATCCACAAGTTACATATAGCTCATCTAAAGGAATTCGACATTTTCAATGGAACTCGTTAGATCTATTCCAGGGGAGTTCCTGTGAGCCGTTTTTACCTATAACGCAATAAATTTATATTAGTATTATTATATAGAGAGTTACAAAACTATATGAAGCCGTTTTCTAACATAAGGAATAATGAAAAAGGTAAAGATGTTAATACTGTAAATGTTCAGAATGTCCTTTAAAAAATCCTTTTGCGCTCTGTCAAAGATCTTCAGTATTCCCGGTAGAGTACCTCAAAAGTAAAAATCGACAATAGTGGGATACCAATGCCAAGGACTTTATTGTAATGTGTCACGTGTGGATGAAATTTGGTGTAGAATTTTTTTTAAGTATCAGTATAGTTGAATACTATATGTAGAATTTTAAATTAAAATGTTGTTACCGTAAATTTTTATGTTAAAGTTTGTTATCACAGTTTCGATAAAAGAAATTGAATTTCATTATGGATGAAGAGTTTTTTAAGAAATTACAGATTGAGTTATTATTGGGGAAGCTATAGAAAATTTATTTGTGTAATAGGGTTTCTTATTGGAAAAGAACGTTTGTAAGTAAATTAATGTGTGTGTGTGTGTGTGTGTAGATAAAGTCAGGTGAAGAAGTTATTAAATCATTTGGTACTGGCTCAAATATTTTCGCCATTAAATTCGTGTATATAACTCAAAATAGTCGGTTAGTTGAAATTGGCGACAAAAAAGTTGACATCCTGCAGGGCTGTGTCTGTGGAAGAAGATTGAAGAGTTATTGGTATATGTCGATCAATTAGCGAAGGTCCATTATACGAGAATTACCAATTACCGCTGTGAGATGCAAAGAAAGAAATTAGACTAAGAAAATTTTGTGCGAATCAAGGTAATCACTTTTCTGTGTTTATTTTGGTGATTTTAACGAAGTTAAATCCTATAAAAACTAAACCAATGTGTTCTGTCAAGATTACTATAAAAACTGACTCGATTTGGATAATTTTATGTTGAAAATCAATCAATGATCAATGACTTAAATCATTAAATAACTTAAAATTTGTGTTATCTGCTACTAAACTTAATTTGGTCAAACCCCTAATACAACCACATTTGGATTATTGTAGTGGAGGCTATTATAAAACTTTAAGTTATTATTATTATTATTTATTTATTTATTTCTTTTTTTTTGGCACGACTACTTTGGTCATTTGCCATTTAACTCTCCTGTTAATATATAATTGCTTTGATTTTTACAGTAGTTTGGGTACTTCTGCATCTTTTAGAAAGGTAATTAATTTAGTTATGCGTTCCTGGTTATCTTTAAATATTACTTCAATACTATGATTCATGTCTAGTTTTTGTCGTATTTCGTTATACTTTGGGCATTGCAATAACATGTGATTGATTGTTAGTTCCGTATTACAAATCTCACAATTATTACGTCTTCTCCTGCCCAGAAGGTGTGAGTGAGTTAGGTTAGTATGTCCAATACGGGTTCTTGTTAGTATTACCTCTTCTCTTTTTGTTAGGTTTGGTTCTGTTTTCCAAGGTTTTATTGTTTTCTTAATTTTTTGCAGATGCGTTTGTGTTGTATTCCATTCTTGTAACCAGATGTCGTTCATTTCTGTTTTTATTGCTTTCTTGTGTTGTTTTATGGTTTCCTTGTAATTATGCGTCGGTACTGTTTGAAATATTTCGTTAAGTCTATATTTTTCTATTGTTTCTAATGCTCTGACTATGGCTGGTCTCGGAATAGTTGGTCTTTCCTTGTATTTCTGTAAAGTTTCGTCATCTAGAAGTCTGTGGTTTATATGTTCATTTAATGTCAGTATCTTACTGTAATAGTTTAATACCATCTGCTACCTTCGTATTTTTAATGGAGGAATTCCGGTGTCTGCAAATATGGATGCATGGGGGCTAGTGCGAAAGGCGCCTATACACAACCTGGTACCATAAGCGTGCAGGTTATCTAGGGGTTTTATTGTTGATGGTCTTGCGGACGAATATACTATTGATCCATAATCCATTATTGGCATTACGAATGGCTTATACAATGTTATCATTGTTTTACGATCTGATCCCCAGTTGATGTTTGAAAGGCACCGTATTAAATTTAGTATTTTCTTACAGTTTGCGATTAATGTGTTTATATGTTCTTTATACGATAACTTATCATCCAGAGTTACACCCAAAAGTTTTACACTTTTTACAAACGGTATTTGTCTATCGTATATGTGTAGTTTTGGGTCAGTTTGTCGTAATCGTAGACGACTAAAGTTAATGCCTTTAGTTTTTTCTTTTGAAAAGTTAAATCCAGTTTTATTTGAGTACTCCGTTATGTTATTTATTGCTTCTTGCAGTTGGTCGTTTATCTCTTCAATTGTTTTCCCACGCTTTATTATTATTAAGTCGTCGGCATAAATACATTTTCCGATGGAGTCTGCGATGACTGACAAAAGATGATTTATTCCTATTAGAAATAGGGTGACACTTAAAACCGAACCCTGTGGAATGCCGTTTTCTAGCACATGCAGCTTGGAGTGTGTCACCTACCCTTACTCTAAAGGTCCTATTCGATAGGAAGCTCTGGATAAATTTAGGTAGCTCTCCTCTTATGTTCCAGACGTGTAGTTGATTCATGATATGAAATTTCCAAATGGTATCGTAAGCTTTTTCTAAGTCAAAAGACACTGCTACGCTCTGTTCTCGTTCTCTAAAACCTTCCATTACGAAGTTTTCGATGTATATTAGCTGGTCTGTGGTAGAGTAAAATTTTCTAAATCCAGTTTGGTGTGGAGATATTAATCCATGCGTTTCTAAATACTTCGTCAGTCTCTTATTAACCATTGACTCCATTATTTTACTGTTGTTGTTAGTAAGTGATATTGGTCTATAGTTATTTGCGCTGGTGGCGTCTTTTTGTGCCTTAGCTATCGGTATTACAACGGATTCCCTCCACTGATTAGGGTAGGTGCTTGTACTATATATTTTATTATATAGTTGTAATAACTTGTTCTTTGCAGACGTAGGAAGATATTGTAACATGGAGTGTTATGTTGTCTGGTCCTGGAGCCTTATCTTTTTTATGTTTTAAGGCTTCCTCCAGTTCTTCCAGTACAAAGGGTGAGTTATATTGAAACTTTTCTACGGTGTTAAAATCTAAATATTCTTCCTGTTGTTTTATTCTTAAGAAATCCTGGCTATAGCATTAGGACCTGCTTACGTTTTCAAAACGAGTAGCAAATATTTCTGCTTTTTCATTTATATTTGCACCGTCTACTATTAGGATTTCAGATAGATTTGTGGGCCCTCTATTTAAGCTTTTTGCTTTTCTCCAGACTTCTGTTGAGTGTGTTCTTATATTTATGGTGTTTATGTACGTTTTCCAGGAAAGTTGTTTGCTATTTAAGATGACTTTTCTCATTATTGCCCTAGCTTGTTTGTATGCTGCTAAATTAGAGGTGGTTGGTGCATTCTTAAAAACAATGAATGCTTTTCTTTTACTTTTAACAGCATCGCTGACTTTTGTGTCCACTATGGTACGCTTGTGTGTCTAATTTTTCCGGACGAAAGTGGGATGTTCTCTTTTGCAGCTTTAATTATACTTTCTGACAGATCCTGCACTTGTTTGTCTATATTTTCTGTAGAGACAAGTTGCAGGTTACTCATTTTAGTTGCGTACCCTTCCCAGTTGGCTTCTTTTATTTTCCACCTCCTGGGAATAGAGTAAGTTGTTCTTTTTGTGTCCGTAGATATAATGATTGGACAATGATCACTATTATAATAGTCACTTAGCGTCTTCCATCCAAGCTTTAGTGATAATGTTGGGTGGGCAAATGTCAAATCAACGACCGTAAAATTGTTAGATTTGGCATTAAAGTGGGTCGGATCTCCTGTATTTAGAATATTGATGTTGTTACTTTCCATAAATTCTTCAATAATTCTTCCGCGTCGATCTTTATATATGGAACCCCAAAGTTCAGAGTGGGCGTTGAAATCCCCTACTATCAAATAAGGAGGTGGAAGTTGTCGAATAATCTCCTCTAAATCGTTCAAGTTCCAATTGAATTTTGGAAGATATATGTTACATATCGATGTTTTTATTGGATATGTTAGTTGCGTAGTAATCACTTGGTGCTTTGATTGTATGGGTAGTTGTTTTGTAGGTATTCCATTTCGAGTGTATATTGCGACACCTCCACTTGCCCTCACGTTACCGGTATAATTTCTATTTATGCATGTATAACCCTTTATAGGGAAGCTATCGTTTTCCTTTAGATGTGTTTCCTGGATACATACCACGACGGGCATGTATTGCTTTATTACCATTTGCAGTTCACCATAGTGCTTTTAGAGTCCATTACAGTTCCATTGCAGAATGGTTTCGGTGTAGAGTGTTACAGCCATATTAATGTGTTTAAAAGAAGACAACTTCTTATACTATAGATGAATAAATAAATAAATAAACAGATAAAAAAAAGCACAATGGATTTATAGACTAACAAACATAAATTATCACAGTCTATTATCACTATGTTTGAAACTTGATTAAATAATCAAAAGGTATCACAGTATATATCACTGACTAGTACTTCGGGGACCTCTTGGTCTCCCTTTTTTCCATCCTCTTGATCTCTTTTATAGGGTGGATCTCGCTTCATGGAGTGTTGTTTCATCAACGGAAGCAATACTAGACTCCGTTGATGTTGATATCGTATTTCCCGTTTTTCTATTTGTTCCACGGGACTCTTCGTCCATTTCCTCGATGGGAACGGAAGATAAAGGTACTGGTGCAGAAATACTGTTGCTTGCATTCTGATTTTCGTCTTGTTTACTTGTTTTTTTATTTATCTGTTATGTCGGTAATTTTTGCAGCTGTGGCTGTTACATTAGCATACGAAGGTCCTTTAGGTTGTAGGTCTAGGACTTCTTTTCGTGCTTCATTATGTCAGGCTGTTTTTAGTTTTTACTTCTTGTATTTTTGCTTCTTCTGCATATCTAGGGCAGTCTTTAGATCTTGCCGGATGATCACCTTTACAATTCACGCATTGTATTGGTTTATCACAAGGTCTTCCGGTGTGTATTTGCTTTCCGCATACACATATTTGTGCGTTTTTACAATGTAATGCCGAATGTCCAAATAATTGACATCTGTAACACCTTAAAGGTGGAGGTATAAACAACCGGACATTTAGTTTGTAAAATGCCACTTTTACAAATGTTGGCAGATTCTGGTTACAGAATGTAAGTATTAAACTTGCCGTATTCACAATTTGACTATCCTTCTTAATTGTAATGCGTCTGACGTCGATTACTTTTTGATCTCTTAAGTTTTCAAGAATTTCTTCTGTTGTGCAGTTTAACAGATCTCTACACGTTATTACCCCCTTAACAATGTTCAAGGTAGGATGCGGTACAACAGCGACGGGTATGTTTCCGAAACTATCCAGTTGTAGTAAACTTTTAGCTTGTTTTGGTGTTTTCGTGTCAATCAGTAATCCTATTTTGGTTTTCTTACAATACTTTACGTCACCTATCAATCCATATAGCGTTTTCGCTATGAAAAATGGGTTTTCTTTCTCAAATGAGCTTGAATCAATTTTTTGAATGAGTAAGAACGGTGGGATGGAGATTCCCGACGTCACTTGCTCCATTAAACATTAAACGTTGTCCCTCAACACCGCCCATTTCGGAGGATGGGTCCTCTGAAAGTTTATTTGAGTCTGTCATATAGTACCCACGAGAGGGGCTGAAATATATGTCCACCGTGGCAGTGCACGCTTACCACAGTAAGCCTAATTACAACCGGAGGGCGGCAGGTATCCGGAGGACACCGTTCAGGACCAAGTCTCGTATGGCCATTCATATCTCGGCACGGTTCGCATTACACCTTACATTCGCCTTTGATGATGAGGTAAGGTCCCCAAAACACAAAACAAATGACAGATACCATGACAACCAATATAACTAAGACACGCGAAGCTTAGGATACTTAGCTTCACCACTGCTGGCAACAGTGGCTACTAAGCCCCACGACAAGGTGTACCCTTTGGAGGGGTATTATTATTATTATTCTTATTATTATTTTTATTATTATTATTATTATTACTATTATTACTATTATTATTATTATTGTCATTATTATTAAGTTAAGGCAATTAAAATAGATGATATTGGAAATACTGAACCTTGCAAGATTCATCCGGAATTGATATTTGAAATTTTACTTTCTTTCGGAAGTAAATTTATTTGCTTGTGATTCGATGATCACTATACCGATACTCTTGTTTTTTTTTATTACCATAATATATAGTGTTTTTGAACTTGAGAGCGTATTATTTCGTTATTGTATGTATCATTACATGTGATTTCTGTCCTTCCTCACAGCGTTACCATTTTTTACGAACCACATAGATTTAGAGGAAAAATATCTTAATTACGTTCATGTTAGTGAACGGTTTATTTTATTATATTGCCGATTACGTCGTTTAAGTTCTTTTGAAAGCATACTTTAGTGGAACACCTATTTTCGTACCTCAATTTAAATTACCTAACTGCAAGCCACCTTAAATTAATATATTAACTAATGCATATGTATAATTTTGTACTATAAAATATGATTCCAATTATCCAACTAATTTATTATTCGTATAGAAAGCGACAAAAGCATATTCAAAGGAGAAATGCTAATTAATTTGGTGTAGTGTAATTTTGGTAATATTTCACAATATATAGAAAGCTTTGAAAGAGGATAAAGGTCTTGAAATATAGCAATAACAATATGTAAAGGTGCGAGATTTCTGTATGCAAGTATTTTATTTCAGTTATGGTTATAGTAAATAAAACTTATTCTTTAAAAATTATTAATAATTTTACTAAATACAAAAAGTTTACCTCGAGTAGGATTAGAACCTAAGACATGTACTTTGCTAGAGTACCCCTCTTCAACTGAGACATCGAGATACAAGCCCCAATCGATGTAATTCTTATCTGTATGTATGTAGAACTGAAGTAAATTTTAAATATAATGAGATTACTATCAAATTACTTATGTTAATGGAATGTGAGTCTGCAATATCGCAAGGATTCACACATACCAGACCAACTTGACTAATATTACATTATTATAAGTTAACTTATACAAACTTATTCTTATTTTTGAAGTACATCACATTACGTACTTTTTTCAACGTTTTATACATAAGGTATGAATAATTATAAAACCATTCAAACGTGTATATGTGAGAGTAGGAGTATGCTGTAGTGAAATTGGTCGATTTTAATGCTCTTGAAAATTTATGATAAAAGTAATTGTGGTATCAGAAACCCACACACTGTTTTGGATTTTAAATAAAAGCAATTTGTCTTTGTATTCTTTCAAGTGGGTGTTTTCGACATTTTTAACTTAATAACATTCGTTTTGTCTGATGTTCTGTGAAAACAATCGTACATGTTTTATTTTCATTTTAGTTAATTCAACGGTATTTTAATATTTAATAAAAGCAATCTCAATTAAGTTGGAGGTATTTATTTTCAACTATGTTTTTTAACAGTCCTAACGCCTAACGGCACTGTTCTAAAATGTATCTTATTGAAAGGGCACTCGTATTATCATTTACGAGGATTATGTAATTCATTTTATTAAATATTTGCATTGGATGTGGGTGCAGAATAAAACACACCAGATTAGTTCTCAGTTAGTTTAAAACAAACCTTTAGAAGTATTTTTATTGTGTAGATATACGAAATTAATTTTTATAACACATGATTTAGCTTTCAAACGTGTAAGTTTTTTTTTCGCACTTAATATTTTATTAACGGAAAAAAACATTACATTGAACTGCTTTAATTAAAAATTCAAGCACGTCATGTAAATAATATATACAACCATTATAAACGTAATGATAGCTACGAATACGCTGTCATTGTTCTTCTGCGAATGTCATTGTATCACCACGCCCTATTTTTCTATAATTATTGCATAAATGTTGATCAATGATAATCACATATATATTTATTTGAACAGACTAAATGTACAGCGAATTCTTTTTTCAAATATACGTAGGCCCTATGTATACTTTTAAAAAGGATAAGTCAATGCATTGAAAATAGAGTGTAGGAGTAATCACAAATTCTATGATTTTTAGCAGTGTTGTTAACATTTAACATTTCATAATAAATGTTCGAAGTGGCCACCTTGTAATTCCAAACAGTAACCGAGGCAATTTCGAAAATACGTACAGCATTCAGAAGAAATGTAGGATCTATTAGATTACATTCGGTGCGTATACGATTTTTTAATTCGTCAATAGTTACTGTACATTGGTATATGAAAATCTAAACTTTCACCATTAACACTCATAATAAAATACTTATCTTTTCTGGGGTTTTTTAATGGTGTAATTTAAATTATACAATCTAAACGTTTCGATAACACTTACAGTTATCTTCGTCAGTAGTAATGTTTGTTAAAAATTGTTAAAAATGTAGTAAACCATTTTGTCAAATTTGAAAAATTAAAACATAAACATAAGCTTTATGTTTATGTTTTAATTTTTCGTTTGGTGACAAATCAAGTGAACACGTGGGCCACTTAAACGGACTGAATCTTCCAATCCACCGTCCAGGGAACACATCGTTAAAAAGTTCGTAACAGCGTTTGTGGAATGCGCAGGGGCCCCGTCCATTTGGAACCACGGCTCGTAAATATTTAAATTTTCTATGGTTGGAATACTGTTGTTCCTTAATATTTCCATAAATTTGTTACAGGTGAGATTTCCTTCAATAGAAAAAGGACCGACAAGTCGATTTCCAACTATCCCTAATGATACATTAACTTTTTCAGGATACTGGGTTCGTGTTAAATTTTGTTAAATGACGATTAGTGCGGGACCAATATCTAAATATAAAATAAGGTTAGGAAGAAAATGGATAATGAGGAATAAGATTCGTACCCAAAGTTTTGGGAATTAACTTCATTTATTGTAAATGTAGCTTCATCACTAAAACTATCTTATTTAAAATGTCTTCATTTTCGTTAATTAAATTAAATATTTTGAATACAATAAGAAATTCGAAATATTTCATGGACACTTGACGTTTTAGGTAATGTAAATAAAAATTCATTGACTTGTTCTTTTTAAAAGCATACATAGGGTCTACGTATATATATATATATATATATATATATATATATATATATATATATATATATATATATATATATATAGTATATCAGATCGAAGGCATCCAACTAAAAAGGCATTTATAAAACTTTGTGAAAGATTTGTAACTTCTGGAAATGTTTCGTATGGTAAATATAATGTTCCAAATAGAGTAAATATTGAAGATAACAAATTTCTGATAATGCAATCTGTAATACAAGATCCACACTGTAGCGCTGGAACAGTAAGTGACCACTTAGGTATTAGTAAAAGTGTCGTACATAGGGTTATAAAGAAATATAAGTTTCGTCCATATAAAATACAAATGCACCAAGAATTGCTTAATGCAGGTTATGTAAAAAGAGAAGGATTTTGTAATTGGTTTAGAGTTAAAGTGCAGACTGAACCAGACTTTTTAAACTATGTTTTGTTTTCAGACGAAGCTACATTCCATAAGAATGTCTTCGTCAATAGACACAGTTTTCATTATTATTGTGATGAACAACATCACAGACTAAGCAATGTTACTTAGTCCTGCTATACCTAATTTTTATATGGAAAATTTGAAACATAGGGAATAGGCACTACATGAGTTTTTCGTTTTTATAAATGGTGTACATCCTAGCATCCAGTTTACCATGGAAGAAGAAACTAATGGAAGTTTACCATTTCTTGACATATTAATATCTAAAAATGATCATTCACTATCTTTTAAGGTTTACAGAGAGCTGATACATACTGATAGATATCTTCATAAATTGTCCAACCACCATCCACGTCAGAAAATTTGTGTAATTAAATCTTTAGTAGATCGAGCAAAACGATCCTGAATTTTTAGAAGATGAACATAAATATTTAACAAAATCTTTACAAGGTAATGGATATTCACTTACTGCTATTAATAGTGTTATTACGCCTTTTAGACATAACCTTAACCAGTTCTTAATGTTGGTACTGCTTTTCTTCCTTTTATGGTTAATGTTACAGATAGGACTGAAAAAATCTTAATTAAATATGGTACTAGGGCTATTTTTAAACCCACAAGAAAAATTAAAGGACATTTAAGGTCACCTAAAGGTGTTTCAAACCCATTATCATCTTCCGGAGTGTATCAGTTATCTTGTTCATGTGGAAAAGTATACATTGGAATCACAAAACGTAGCTTTGACACAAGACGTAAAGAACATGAGATTAGGTCAACCAGAGAAGTCTGCGGTAGCTGACCATGCCTTAAATAATTTAAATCATGATATTCAATTTGACAATATGGAAATATTGTTAAGACAAACTCATTATTATGTTCGTATTGAGATATATAAATAATTTTAATAGACAAGAAGGAAATCTCCGTTTAAATAGGTTTTGCCATCGTATAATTTAAAAAAAAGGTCTGATCTTAATTTTAGCTTTTTGGTGTGTCTAGGTTTTTTGCTGTTTTTTCCTAGACCTTAAAGTAAATGCTTTACCAATCATATTTTGAATTACCACAGCAACGTAATTAGTTGAAATTAAAATTAAAAATTACATACAACGTTCTGCATTATGATTTTCATTGTTAAATAGCACTTACTCTTGTTGTTTGTTGTTAGTTTTAACTGGATTATTTTAATCGATGTCAAGTTTTTATTTGTGAATGCTTCTATCAATTTCAAATTGAACTTTTCCAAAAATATGTTTTTTGCTTGACATTTTTCATTGTTAGCCTTCGACCGTTAGAGGGCATTCTAATTTGTCATCTTCAAGACAGTTTAACAATATTTCATTTTTTAATTCTCTAGTTATTCTTTACTAAAATTGTATTCTATAGTTGGCTTTATAAGTTTTCCAAACTGTTATATTAATAGCAAGCTTATATTTATGTTTCAATTTTTCAAATTTCACAAAATTGTCTTGAAAATCTTTAACAATTTTATTATATAATACTACTACTGACGAAGATAATTGTAAGTGTTCTCGAAACGTTTAGATAGCTTGTATATACAAATACACCATTTAAAAAATCCAAAAAAGATAAGTATTTTAATATGTATAATACTGTTGAAAGTTTACATTTTCAAATTCCATGATTTCATGTTTGAAATTTTTCTGACAGCGTATTGTCCTTGTTTCTCTACTTAAAATTTTTCGTGTAAGAAACTTTTTTAGCATAACACACATTACCGATATTCCATAATACATGAATTATCTTAGCCTTGCGCTACTGGAAATCAAATACTGACGAACCTACTAAAATTTTAGCGCATTTTTTAAATAGGCCAATTTCCTTGGAAAAAAGTCTTATGGTTTCGATAGCCAATAACTAAAAGTCGTACCTTACATTTCTATGTTGATCAAAATTTAGAGGAGACTGGAGCTCAAATCCTTTCGTTAGGATGCTAAAAATTATGCGTTATCAGAATAAGGGTTGTGTGCGCACTACATACGTGTTTTTTCTTTTAAGATTATTTCATGGTCTTTTGATCTTAGATTCTAGGTTGTGATAGGTGTGCAAAACTTTTGTAGCTCACTCAGAGGTCGTGGGAAA